>CM037874.1:35994903-36594903 GCA_021292105.1 Anadara kagoshimensis
TAGAAATAGAAAACTGCACAGATAACTGCATTATAAATAGAGAACATGGATATCTGTGTTAAAAATAAAGAACACGAATATCTGTATTAGAAATAGAAAACTGCACAGATAACTGCATTATAAATAGAGAACACGGAAATCTGTATTAGAAATAGAGAACACGGATATCTGCATTAGAAATAAAGAACACGGATATCTGCATTAGAAATAGAAAACACAGATAACTGCATTATAAATAAAGAACACGGATATCTGCATTAGAAATAGAGAACATGGATATCTGCATTATAAATAGGAATATGGATATCTGCATTAGAAATAAAGAACACGGATATCTGCATTAGAAATAGAAAACACAGATAACTGCATTATAAATAAAGAACACTGATATCTGCATTAGAAATAGAGAACATGGATATCTGCATTATAAATAGAGAATATGGATATCTGTATTAGAAATAAAGAACACGGATATCTGCATTAGAAATAGATAACACAAATAACTGCATTATAAATAGAGAACATGGATATTTATATTAGAAATAAAGAACACGGATATCTACATTAGAAATAGAAAACTACACAGATAACTGCATTAGAAATAGAGAACACGGGTATCTCTATTATAATTAGATATAAATAAAGAACACAGATAACTGCATTAGAGTAAGAAAACACGGATATCTGAATTAGAAATAGAGAAGATGGGTACATTAAGTATCATGCTGAATTGGAAAAAAAGAACATGGATATCTGAATTAGAAAATCTGAGTTAGTATATCTTAATTAGAAATAAAGAACATTGATATCTAAATTAAAATTCATGATTTTTTTCCGTTTTTGATGGATTTGTACCATAAACAGACGAATGAAATGAAAGGGTCAAATTAGACTGACTTCTCCCATTTTGACGAATTTTTTTTAATTAAAAGTACTAAAAAATTGGACTTTTTTATGGAAATTGTACCAAAATCAAACACTTAACGATAAAGAAGTACCTAAATGACATTCTTACGCATTATTTCAAAAACGTACCGTCCGACGATCTAGACAAATAAATAAATTTGATTGGTCAGCCCGAGAAATAGAGAACAGGGATAACTGCATTTGAAATAAAGAACGTAGCTCGTATCACAGGGGCCAGTTTCATTATAAAACAATTTATATATACTTATTATTTTTTAAATCTTATTATGAAATTGGTCCCTGTGACTCGTGTTTATTGATTTATTTATTTGCCTTTTAACTTAATTGATATACATTTGGACATTGTTGATTGAATTCCATTTAAATAAAGAAACAAGTATCTCAGTGTAAATTTAATCAGCGACATTTAATACAGATATTAAAATGTCGCTGATTTAATTAAACAATAACCATAATTATTTTTGAGACAATTCATTACGACGTTCAGAATGGCATTATCTCCCCTGTCGCATTTTTACATTGGTATTTTTACTTTGCAGACATTATTTCGTAAGTATTATAGAAAATGTCAATAATTCCTACAATGATTTTGCATAATTTATCCAAATAGTGAAAATGAGCGGACTAAAAAATACGATTGACAGTTAAACGTGAATTACAAGTACTTTAATTCATGTCGTTAATGAAAAGTGAAGGTCTATTGATAACACGAGTTGTTTCCCTTTAACCACAAACAGTCCCGTTCTACCTGAGTAAATCGGTGCCGCCTTAAAATAGCTTGTTAGACTTGCAAAACCAGTTTTGCCGTGTTTAAGTCCAGCCCACTGAAATAATTTGAATAAACTATTATTGATATTCTATTTTAAGTATCGGAACAACCTTTGCATTGAAAACACCAGAGATCACGTCTGGGGTTGGGTTTAGGAATACACACACCTGAGTGCGACTATTTATCGCCGTGGGGACGGGGTACAGCTACAGAGACTGACAGTTTACCTGGTTTCGGACCCTTTTTAGGGTTACCTATTACACAGAAAAACCAAGTAAGTTTTATGTTAATTTTTTGTTTTCATGTTATGGTAAAATTTTATGCCGGGTGTGGACATATTCTGCTATTACAGATATTTTACATGTAAATGTGTATTGGTATCCTCGGGTTTTATTTTAATATTTTTGCTATAAAACTCCATATAGATCCACGTTTTTTATTATTTAAACTGGCATTTTAAGATCTGAATAAAACATGTTTCGGCATTACATTTTGAATCACCCGACTTGCAATACAAAATTTACTAAAACACTAGAACTTAAGTTGTTATTTTTGATCTCGGAGCGATTTTTAATTTGAAATAAATAAATTAAAAAGATAAACACAATACATATTTGCATTAATATGTTTGATAATTTATAAGTACATGTGTAAAGTTTTATTGTAACATTGAATTGTTTATTGAAATTGCACATGTTTATTGGGGTTAAATTTTAAAAGTCTATACAAAATTAAAAAAACAAAAACAAAAACCCACCATTGATTTATCAGAAAGAATTTCATTTTTACCCGCCACTAAAATGATAATTTTGACTGAAAAAACGACAAATAAATTATATTTATTATATTTATTATTAATGTTTTTCTGAAAATACTTTAAATGGAATTCACTGGGTGGAGGTTGAAGGGAAGTGGGGGGGGGGGGGGGTGTTACAAAAAGAAATTCTGCAAATTTATGACTTCTGAATCTACTGATGTTTCAAAGAAAACTGCAAAGGTTTTCATTTTTAGTAATTCATTAAATACACCCCCCCCCCAAAAAAAACAAAAAAACAAAAAACAAAACAAAACAAAACAAAAACAAAAAATCGTCAAAGCAGGTTTAAAGGATAAATGATATCCAACATTATTGGAAATAGAAAGTTATGTCATATTTTAAGTACACAAACAAATAAAAACCTGGCTACATTTGAATCTGTCTATCCATTGTCCTACCCATTGATAGATACCACTCAGCAACCTACCCATTTATCCTTCTATTGCCAATCTTTCCATTCATCCATCCAACCACCCTTGGATCTATTCCATCCATCCATCGATTCATCTATTAAACCACACATCCATCCATCCATCCATCCAGTCTTTCATTCATCCATCCATCTATTCATGTATCTATCAACCCAACCATCCATCCATCCTTGTCCATCCATCCATCTGTTCATACATCCACCCATCATTCATGCATCTATCCATTCATCCAAACTATCCATCCATCCACCATTCATCCACCCATTCATTTATTAATCCATTAATTGATCCATCTATTCATGCATCCATCCATCTACCCACCTGTCCATTCATCCATCCATCCATCTATCCATCCATCCATCCATCCATCTACCCACCTGTTCATCCATCCATCCATCTATCCATCCATCCATCTATCCACTCTTCCATTCATCCTTTCATCTATCCCCATCCATTCATCTACCTAGCCATCTAACCATCTATTTACCCACCCATTTATCCTTCTATCCATTTACCACTCATCCATCCACCCATCATTTAATTTTTTGGTTCCTTTTAACCATGTAAACTATTTATCCATTCACTAACCATTAATCTTTCCTCATTAAATTTCTACTTCCCTAAACATTTTTTTTAATTTCTGTATTTCTAGGATGAGGATCACTATCGTGAGTTTGATGTCACTTTTGATCGCTTGCCAAGCACAGGATTTACAAAAGGAGACATGTGATGCAACAAGATCACATGTCAATGTTGACTTATCAGGTGCCCAAGCCGTGATCGGTGGACTGTTTGAAATCCGGAGCCCAACACAGAATGGATATGCTTGTGGCCAACCCCACAAAGGTAAGAATCAATCAATTTACATCTGTAGTGGTCTGGGTATCTCAGTGGTAGAGCACTTACCTACATTTAACTTGAGACCTAATTGTACAGTTGGCTTACCAAAGGCCAGTAGCTTTCTTTGAGAAATAACCACCTTGAAATAAATGAATTAATTTTGATTCTGTTGTAAAATCCAATTTGCACCTACCAACTTATTAATTACAAAAGATTGTACATTTTCAGCTGTAGATAAATAGTTACGAGATAGAGAGAATTATGAAGGAAAATTGAAAGAAAACCTGTTCATAAAGTTTTCTTGCTTTAGTAAAGCTCAATGCTGTTCATTTTGAAGTACCAGTAATAGTATAAATGTACATTTATAGAGCTTCAAAAACTTCATTTCAGAATAAGACTTTGGATTAAATCTATTTATTTAATGCACTAACACTTGTGTGTCTCATAACATGATAACAACTCTCTCTCTCTCTCTCTCTCTCTCTCTCTCTCTCTCTCTCTCTCTCTCTCTCTCACACACACACACACACACACACACACACCCACACACACATACACTATTTTTGCTTTTGATAAATATAAAGTAATACCGTATAATGGGTAATTTACGCGGTTATTGAATTTACACGTATATACACCGTCACATTTAACCGCGAAAATTAAAATCATGTCATAGATACGATGTTTTTTTCTCCTAAACACTCAACCACGAAAATTAAAATCGTGAAAAAAATTTGATAGGGTTTAAATCACTATAAAATCGTGAAAATTTTGTACCGCGAAAATTACCAGTTATACGGTTTATAAACACAGATATACACATGTACCATATTTGTTTCAGAATTGATACAGATATATGAAGCCGCAGTGTGGGCCTTAAACAAAGTTAATACTAATGTCCTGAACGCTGCTGGTATCAAGTTAGGTAAGTCTATTTGTATTTTGTAATCAAAAACAAACATACTAATCCATGTCTGAATCACAATCCAGAAGCAAAGTAAAAACTTTGGAACTGACATGTTAGTTAAGACACGTGAACTTCCAACAGGAAAGTGAGACAGGGTGTGGAAGAGTAAGTGCCTCCTGTTTAGCTAGCTACACCCGCCACGTGTGTAATCAAAATTGTATGAAAAGAACATTGAACTATTGAAGTCAAGAGATTGAAATGGTTCCAAGTTCTCTAGTGATTATTGTAGAGTGCTCACAATTACTTTGTATGTATACCATTACGCTAGAGCAATTGGAAGAGTGCTTGTTCCATAGGCTGGAGGTTGTGGGTTCGAAGCCGGCCAGGGTCTGAACTAGACTTAATAAAAGGTAGGGACTGTTCGTTAGCCAAGCACTGAAAGTCACAAGGTCCTTTGGAAGTGACCTTAAAAACCAATGCCCCATGTCACTGCAAGTGTTACACATCAAAAGAACCCTTCCTGCAAATTGCCCTAAGCACACTACAAAGGTAAACATTTGTGTTACTTCACCTATAGCTGGTGGCGTCTCAATATTTTTGATTGGGACCTAAAACCCCATTCCATGGATCAATTTATATTAAGGTCATTGTAATTAAGGTAACAAATAATGCAAGAGAAGACATATACAAATGACAGCATGCTATTATTATAGGTTAACAACTTTGACCTGTCTGCTTGACCCTTCATTTAAATATTTATCACGGACCAAGTATATCTATGTATAGGGAGCTTAGGTGTTTTATTTGGTATACATCATGAGATATACTCACCTCATAGAATAAACCTGTGTTCTGTGTATGTATTAACTTGGATCTTAACACCACCCATGTACCGGTAATGTGTGGATCATTCTATATGAATATTCCCACTGAAAGGTCAAGCGGACAGGTAAATGTTGTCTGCCTATACCTATAAATGTTGTTTAGACTAGACCATGTTTATGAACACTCTGCCATTAGATCATGAACAACCTTTATAGGCAAACAACATTGACCTGTCCATTTGATCTTTCATTAGAATATTCAAATAGGAGGGTCCACCCAGTACATGGGTAGCGTTAGGATTCGCAGTTAATACATTTACACATTGTGCCATTATGCCACCAGCTATGTAACCTTTATTTGTGGCAAAAAAGCATTTGTATGCTTACTGCAATAAAGATATTGAATTAAATTGAATTCACATTGTCCATGATTAGTGTTCACATTTGGTATATGAAATATATACTCATGATCCATATTACTTGAATTCACTTGTCCATAATGAATATTTAAATCAAAGATCAAGCGGACAGGTGAATGTTAATTACCTATACAAAATATTTACTGTGTTACAGTAAAACACAAATATAATGAACACGCTTAAAATGAATACATGGATAGAACGAAGTCAATTATTTGGCCTGACCGTTTCTCTATATAAGTCTATATATAACAATATAACGAAGTCGCTATATAACGATGTTAAAAATAGAGTCCCTAGGGCTTTGTTATAAACATGTTTCACTGTATTATTATTATTATTTATTATTATTATTATTATTATTCTATTTCAGGTATGAGGGCCTTTGATACTTGTGGAATGCGTTCCATTGCTCTGAAATATGCCGAGGAGTTTTATCCCCAGTATTCAGCTATGCAGTCATCCTGCTCAGTTAATTCTACCATTTCTCTAGGTAAGACATTGTAATAAGTAGTATACAACTAAAGTAAATGGGATAAAGGGAACCTGTTGTTATTAAAGGAAATGTGTATTTCACATCCTTGTTGTCTTAAAATATAATAAAGCGTCATTGTAGTGTGCCCTGATTACATTGCTACATGAATCATTCCAATAAACATTATCATCAACCAACCAAGCAAGCAATGGTTCAATCAACCAATCAATCAAGCAATGGTTCAATCAATCAAGCAATGATTCAATCAATCAAGCAATCAGGCAATGGTTCAATTAACCAATCAATCAAGCAATGGTTCAATCAACCAATCAATTAAGCAATCAAGCAATGGTTCAATCAATCAAACAATGGCACAATCAACCAATGGTTCAATCAACCTATCAATCAAACAATGGCACAATCAAGTAAGCATTTATTCCAGAAAGTGTGGGATATGTATGGAAATGCCACCTAAGCCAGAAAAAGCAATCTTTATTTACAACATGCATGTATTTAAATAAGTATTGATATATAGTCATCAATTACAGTAAAAATTAGGTGATAAGATCCTTCAATAATTTTGCCACCTCCTTGCCAATGTTTTGAAGTAAAAAACAACATTTTTCAAAGCCTTCCCCAATTAATCACCAGACACCTTTATAACACTTAATATTTGTTTTTAAAAATGATGGCAATGAATCAAGATTTTAAAAAGTTAAAGTCTGTCCCGAGCCATTAGGCCCATCAGGCCGGACTGCCGCCGGAGCTTATCCCGGTTTCGGTGGCGTTAAGCGACTGAGAGTACAAGACTCTCCCCTGAATGGGACGCCGGTCCATCGCAGGGTTAACCCCCAGCATTTTGCTGGTACTCATTTATTTTTCAGCTGAGTGAACTGGAACAATGTGAAATTAAGTGTCTTGCTCAAGGACACAACACATCACCCGGTCCAGGGATCGAACCCACGACCTTCGAATCATGAGTCCAACGCCTTAACCACTAGGCCACGCGCTTCCACAAGATTTTACTCTATATTAAATTGAATACTTGTATACTGTATACATATTTAATTCCGCATGTATTTATTTTTGCAGTATAGAATATTTTAACATACCTGCATAGTTCAATTTTTCGCGTTAGTAAAATATGCACTATAACACAATATTAAATATAATTTTCCCGGACAGCAAATGACCGCGATATAAGCGAAAGTTTGTACACAGCGAAAAATAAATACCTTTACAGTATGTATAATCATTGTACCAGTAAAATTATGACTATAAACATTGTTAGACTCTATTAGTTGTGAATTTCAACATATCCTGGGATAAAGAGCAAAATTCAGTAAAATAATATGTCATATAAGTTCAAATATTTTATTTTTGACAGGATTTCTTGGACCACTTTCTAGTTGGACATCCAAACCAGTAGCAGCCCTGGGTTCTTCCTGGCCAGTTTCTATACTGTCACCCCGTGCATCATCAGCAGAGCTCAGCAATAAACATATGTATCCTTATTTCTTGAGAACATCACCTTCTCTAGCTGGTCAGATGAGGGTGAGTGCACACACTCTCTCTCTCTCTCTCTCTCTCTCTCTCTCTCTCTCTCTCTCTCTCTCTCTCTCTCTCTCTCTCTCTCTGTGGATGTTTTAACAATGAAAAATGAGGAAAATGTGAGAGAAATACGGTAGTGGGGACATGTGAGATAAAAGGATATTTGAGAGTACATTTACCTGCAATGTGGTGACAATTTGTTTTTGTTTGGACAGTGTCAGATGTTTCCACATAGCCTAACCCTACTCCATTAAAATAGCATTTTCAGGGCATTTCAAATAATCTACCATAGATCTGAAGATGTGAGTTTTACGTTTACACCATTGGTAGCGTTCTCACTAAGAAGATGATGTAGCTAATATTTGCTCTCTGTCTGTCTGTCTCTCTCCGTCTCTCTCTCTCTCTCTCTCTCTCTCATAATTACTTGACAGATTTTGCATTAATTTTTGACATTGGGGTGTAGTAAAATTTAGTTCAATAAAAGGGTAATAATTTTTTGTTATTTTTCAGGCAATTTTAGCTACTTTGAACCAGTTGTCAAGGAAACAAATTATTGCTATTAGAACTGATAGTGACTATGGTACTGATGGCTACAACATGTTCTTAAAGCAGGCTTACAACCAAGGAATCTGTATCACAAAAGTAATAGTAGTCCCTGCATTGGGCAGCGTCACAGAATACAGCCAACTCTTAAAAAATCTCGGAAATTATGGTGTCAAGGCCGCCTTGTTCTTTGGTTCATATGTAAATGCTGTAACCGTGCTTGATGCCTTGGAAAGGGTCAATAATACCAGATCTATGCACTACATGTTTACTGATCTAAACTTAATGGAGACCTATTCCTCGAGACTGGCTCAAGGAGCCACCTTCATAGGTCCAGAAATGAAGGAAGTGACTGAATTCGCAACTTACTTCACCAGCCTTAACGAAAATTCTCCACCAGTCCATAACCCCTGGTATAAAGACTGGTATATGACACAATATGACTGTAACCTTAATGTTAACTACCCACCCTTTGTTGGCAAAACAAGCTGTACTCCACTGACGGCATCACAGAAATTGGCTAATTTCAGACAGGTGCCCTATGTAACATCGACTGTTAAAGCAGTATACGCCTATGCCAAGGCCTTGAGAGAAGCACATAAACAGAAATGTTCGTCTTTCTCCGGCACATGTACTGGACTCCAGCAGATGACAACACAAGATTTCCATAATAATTATCTGAAAAGAGTAAATTTCCAGGTTAGTAATATAAATATGTCTTACTTTTGGGGGGAGGGGGGTTGCTCTGCGCCCCAGTTAAAACATGTCGGATGTTGCCTTAGATGGGTGGGGCCTTGGTGGCCAAGTGGTCTATAGTGCCAGCTTACCAATCGATCACAGTGCCTCTCCTGCCTCGGTTCAAATCCTGTTGCCTAGGTTTGAATCTGGCTGCTCAAAGCAGATCTTAGTGTGAGAAATGTGTCTGTACACTTGCCCAAAGTCGGTGGTTATCCCAGAATTGACCACTTTGATACACTAGTAAGTGAAAGGATCTTGAGTGGGGCTCAAATCACCATTACTTAACTCGACTCACCTTCAGTGCTGGTTTTTATCACCTGCCTTTTGAAGAAAGAGGAGGATATTAAATTCGAGTTTCCGTCCGTCCGAAATTCTTGCCTGTGCCAATTCTCAAAAACTATGAAGCACTATTTCAAGAAACTTGGTGCAAAGCATCAACATTGATAGGAGATGCACATATCATTAACCCAAGTTGGTCTGCTCATTATTCTGGAAGTTATGGCTCTTTGACTAAAAAAAAAGAACCTGTTGGCAGGAGATCCTAATTTTACTGAATTTACTTGTTATACACTGTTACTTACATGTCAAGTTTGTTATATTTTTATGTCTGATTCTCAGAGTTGACATCTTGCTGTCTGTCTGTCTGTCTGTCTGTCCATCTGTCATACTTTTGATTCCAAGTAATAACAAGGAGTTCAGATTTGTTTTGAAAAGGAAGGTCCAGGACCTTTTGCCTTTGTTTTTGGCAGGTCCCAGACATTCAGTTTTGAAACTTCAATATCCATGTGCAATTATGTTATAATTAACAAAATAACAGAGCAATTTTAAAAAAAATGACAGGTCTATCAGACATTTTCAGTTTAAATGTCAAGGGTCCCAATGTAAAATCAAAAGGTCATGGACCTCAAACTCAGATAATTTTGATGCCCTGAATGACTTGTTTTATTACAAACCACAGCTAAAGTTCCTGTTATCTGATTGGATGATAGTCAATTCACAAAATAAATGTCTCATTTAGAATAAGTGATTCATATGATCCAGGGAAACATTATAGGGGCAGCATATTAGTACTAGATTTCTACAATTTCTTTATATTATACAGTCGACTCTCGTTAATTCGAAATTGAAGGAATTGGGTGAAAAAATTTGATTTATCCGAATTTCGAATTAACCGTTTTGATCGCTGACGGACAATTCAGAATGATGATAACGGGAGATAAGTCTAATAGTGAAGTGCTCCTCCATTGATGTCACGTGTATGCTGTTGTGTATTATATAGTGTATCGCTAACAATTCACTTCAATTTAAACATTGGAATTTTCGTTATATTTTGTAATTTGGACTGAAAATTTCGAATTTGGCATTTCGAATTAAACAAATTTACATAGAAATACATAGTGATCTGACGGGACCATTTGTATCATTTCGATTTAAGCGAAATTTTGATTCAACTGATTTCAAATTAACAAGAGTCGACTGTATTATAAAACATTTTTTTTGGTCTCTTTTTACAGTTTTCTGCTCAAGATGGAATCCCAAGCTTAATTGGAGAAAGTGTCAGTTTTGATTCTAATGGAGACATGCCTGTTTCTTCATTTGCCATACATAATTATAATAACAGAAATGGTGGCGTTTTCAAATTTGAAAAAGTAAGTATTGTTACAATAATATAAGGGCTTGTATATGTTCCTGTAAAATATTGACAATTGCAATATCTTTGCTTAATAAAGTATTTGACATCGACTATACTTTGCCACTTCATAGAGACATTGCTCCACGCGCTGGTGTGATGACGTCAGATTTCAAATGCTCTCGTTGACTGACGGGAGAAAAGGTGCACCAACATTGTATTTTAGAATGGTTTTCAAATTAACATGGAAAATGTGAGATGGCAATAAAATTAAATTTTTAAATTATTGTAAATACATGTATAAGAAATAAGGTAATTTTCCAAAGTCTTTATGAACTTGCAAAGTATAATGGACTGTCTCAAATTTTTGCAAAAAAGGCTTCAATCCACTCCATTATTGAAATAATTGAAATACACTTATTTGTTGTTTTTTTTAAAAAATATGAATTGAATTATATGAAATGAAGTTAAATTTTCTTTTTGTTATGGAAGTATGAAAGAATTGGACATTGCACACGTAACATAATTCGCTACGCGAATTATTCAGTTTGCAAAATGAAAATTTAACTTCATTTCTATAATTTTGGCTCAATATTTATTATTAATATACTGAGGGGATTATACACTGGCATGTAAATTCAAGTGTCCACATAAAACATCAAAAATTAGGACATCAACTATATGTACTTTTGAATAATTTATTTTTGTGGTGTCTAATTTTCATGGTTCTTAGAAAAATATTATTTTGTTTTGCTCATTAATTCATGGTTTCAGAAATATACTTATCAATAATTCAATTCTATACCTTTGATTTATTATAAAGATACTAGACTGGATGCGTAGGTTCCTATACATGTAAATTCATGGGTCAGAGTGTCCATGAAACCACGAAAATTGGGACATCACAAAAATTTACAGTAGTGTGTTGTGAAGTACAGTAATAACTCGATTAATCACCACCATTTGTTCAATCAAATTTTGGCATAATAAAAGGGTTTGGCGATAAATTGGGGGAGGCAGATAAAGTTGTGAAGTACAGTAAAACCTTGATTCATCACCACCATTTGTTCAGTCAAATTTTGGCATTATAAAGGGGTTTGGCGATAAGTTGGGGGAGCGGATAAAGTGAAACATAAACAAAATAGATTTTGGGACTTCAAAATAGTGTGGCGATAAGCAAGGTGGTAAAGTTATCGAAGGGCATTATCACGCAGTTTTACTGTATGTGTATCACTACACTTCTGCTGAGAGAAGGATTTTTTAGTTATTAACAGTTTACTGTATATCTTTAACTTTTTATCCACGACGTCTTGATATAAGTGAAATATTCTGAACTTGGATGTTAAACACCATTACTCAACTCAACTGAACTTTTTATCTTGTAGGCTGGTACATATATATCAGAGACCCTGAAATTAGACAACAGTAAAATTGTGTCTTATAATGGCGTTGGGGCCTCTTTGTGTCCAGCCGGAGGTTGTGGGTCGTGTCTTGTAGAGAGAGGAATGGTGGACTTCTACTATACTCCCGGAGACGTGGTTATAGGTGGTGCCTTTAGTGTACACAGACAAGGAATGGAACCATTTTCATGTGGCAGTACGTATCCAGGTGGCCATTCCAGTGCCGCAGCATTTGCTTATGGTCTGGCAACAGCTAAATCTCAGTTACCGGGGATTCTTAACGGAGTGTCACTTGGTGGTATTATTATGGACCTATGCGATAGTGCTGAAACAGGTCTGTTGTTCATGAACAATGTGCTTGGAGAACGCCATATTGTTTACGACAAGAAAGGTCAGTTGGTTGACCCAAATAATATCGAGTCATTTGTAGAGGTTATGGGTAGTGGCACAACAAAAGACTTTTCCAAGGGACTGTATCCATTTAGATTACCGGAAGTAGGAGTCATTGCTACAAGTGCAGATCTGTCTGATAAAGCGGAGTATCCATACTTTACAAGAGTTGTCCCAGCAGACGACAAACAAGCCGGTGCTGTAATAAGTCTGCTGGCCAACATGGGATGGACCTATATTCAGACATTACAAGGTGCTAACGATTATTCTAGGAGTGGTATTATGATGCTGAAAAATATCGGTAAATATCACAGTATTTGTGTCTCTGCCTCTTACGAATTTGGAACAGATGGCTCCTACAGTGAAATTCTGCAGAAGTTACGATCCAACCAGAAAGCTAGGGCTGTTGTCATTTTTGCGGGAACTTCTGACACAAGAGGGTTGTTACAGGCTATTAAAGATTCAAACATCCCACAGGATTTTGTAATTATTGGAACTGATTTCTGGGGAACGAGTAACAAGTTGATAGCTGGATATGAAGATGTTGCCAATGGTGCTATCACTATTGAGCCATCTCCGTATGGTACATCAGGATTTAAAGCTTGGCTGAATACACTGAATCCAAGGGCAGCCATGGATATCCCATGGTTCAAAGAATGGTATCAGATTGCTTATAATTGCTACATTGATGTTGAAAATCGTGGAAAGTACCTCACTGAGTGTCAGAATTCACCCATTACCAATGCTCCTAATTATGATGAAGGATATGGTCTATCATACACTATTAATGCTGTTTATGCAGTTGCCAAGGCGTTGGATAAAACACTGACCTTCTTTTGCGGAAACGGCTACTCCGGAGTGTGCTCCAATTTCAGAGCCTCAGAGTATACTTCCAAAATATTACTGGAATATTTGCATAATATTACCTTTTCTGCTGAAAATAATAAACAGTTTGAGATGATCAATGGAGAAGGGACTGGACAGTACAACGTCTACAGCTACAGACAAAATGGAGGCTATGTCAATGTAAGTACACCTGCACTTGTCTCACACATGTCTCTTAGTATAGGTGAACAACATTGACCTGTTCACTTGACCTTTAAAATTTTATCATGGACCAGTTCATTATGTAGAGGGAATACAGGTGTTATTTGTGTCTATATCATGCGAAAAATGTGAATTTTTGTATTAACTATAAACCCTACCACTACCTATATATTGGTTGAATCATGGTACACGAAATTTATTCTAATGAAAGGTCAAGTGGAGAGGTCAATGTTGTTTGCCTATAATTATCTGTCTCACTGTCAAACTTTATTTATCTAACTTTGATTCACAATCAATGACTTTTGTTTTCTTCAACAAATTACTATGACTTGAGGAAAAAGAAAATTTATCAAAATTGAACTGTGGATTTATAATGTTTTAAAATTTACTTGTATAAACTGAAAACCTGTCTAATCTTCTGTTCAGCTTCACAAGTCCTACTATAGCAACCATTGTGGTAGCTTAGTTGGTACAGTGTCATCGTTTTTACATTTTAATAGAAAAAAAATTTAAATGGACGCATCTTGCACTGTCTAGTGGCGTTCTTGTTTTGAACTGTATTAAGAGTGTCAAGGAAAATTGGAATTTTGTCCAGGAAAATGTCATGGAATTGTCTGGGAATTTTGAATGAAGTCAGGCTTGGGACCCATGTATATACATATATGTTACATGATGTATATTTATAACATTTTAGGTTGGAAATTATGACACAAAAACAGGTTCATTGATCCTACAAAAGCAGAACATTGTATACCCAGCTGGAGTCAATTCAGCCTCATTCTCATCTGTCTGTACCACTTCCTGTTACGAATGTTCATACGTCTCTGACAAACCATTATACTATGAGGAGCCAGGTGATATTGTTATAGGTGGTCTGTTTGGCATCCATTCTCGCAGTATTTACAGTCAGTACTTGTGCGGTGACATGAAAACCGTCAACGGGTTTCAGTTTGGTTCTGCAATGGTGTATGCCGTCCAAAGGATAAACCAAAAGTTAGCACCTGTTTCTCTTAATGGTATTAATTTAGGGACTCTTATATTTGACCACTGTGATGTCTCAACGCGAGCATTTGACACAATGGCAGGTTTATATTCCGGAACATTGAAACCATACTTTTGGACTAATAATCCTTTTAAACCAGAGAGAGTTACGGCTTGGGTAACTGATAGCACCAATGCTGTTATGGAAGTTAAAGATGTGGTAAAACATTTGAACTTGCCTCTTATAAGTCCATTAGCTACGAGTGAAGAACTGGCCAAACTTGAAGAATTTCCAACATTTTTCCGAACAGTGAGTGGGGACATTTCTTTATCTATCGCAATGGCAGAGCTAGCAAGAACCTTAGATTTTAAGCATGTATCTGTGGTTTATTCAAACAATGCATATGGAATGGGAGGTATGGAAACCTTTGAATCGGTCACCCAACAAGAAGGCGTATGTGTCACCCATAAATACAAGATGGACGGAACCATGACAGCGGCTGAAATTATTAAGGCTGTTCAAACTAGCTCATCTCATGTGGTCATATTGTGGACAGATGTGGAAGATTCCATTGAAATGTTAAATGCCAGACGGGACAACCCAGTGGGCAGTAACATAGTCTTCATTTTCCCGATGCCATTCATGTCACTTGTTGGAGCCTACGGTGGAGCAGGGGGCAATACGTTCATGCTGAATATTAAGAGATCAAATGTGGACAGTTATAGAGAATTTATGGAGCATATGTTTGATGCAGGAACTGCAATGAATCCAATTCTCACAGAGTATTACATGGCCATGTTCAAGTGTGATCTGCCAGGAATGTCTTAGTAAGTTTATTATTATACACACGTCCATCCTCCCTTGCAAACTAGGGGGAGGGGGGTATATAGGAATCACTATGTCTGTATGTCCATGTAAAATTGTGTCCGGGCCATATCTCGTAATTGCTTTGGATGACTGTCATAAAACTTGACATGAATAATCTTCATGGTCCTAAGGTGTGTCATTACCTTGAACCAAGGTCATATTGGAAAGGTCAAGGTCGCTGGAAAACATTAAATGTTGGCAGCAGAGGGTATTTGCCTTTCAAGGCACAGTTCTAGTTTCTTTACTGAGAACATGTGTCCTCATCAGTGGCAGAGTGATCTAAATCATGCATTAGCGCATCAATACCTCTAACTGCCTAGGTTTGAAAACAAATTGGGCAGATCCTAGTGTGAGAAACTTTTTCAGTCCGTTTGCTGAAGGGTGGTGGTTTTCTTTGGGCACTCCAGTTTCTGATATAAGTGAAATAATCGTGGCTGAGACAAAGAACACCAATACTTCACTCCACTTTATTGAGAATAGCTGAAAATTGTTGATGTGATATAGAGCAGTATAACAGTAGTGGTTTTCTTTTTGATGGAAATATTTGAAGATTGGTTCGTTACTTCAACTGACTCAGCAGGTGATCATGAAAATCAAAAATTGCCGTAATTACAAACAATTATGCAAAAGTCTTAATCAACCAAAAGCCAAGGTTTTTACCTGAGCTGTTACACTTCTTTACAATCTTACAAAATGTTATTTTCTTTACCATAAAAGCCTGCATATAGATAAATGTTACCTCGCACTGCATAGGTTTGAATCCAACTTGGTAATTCTTTCCAGGTTCTTCTACCATACAACATGGTCCCTATATAAGTGAAAAAAATCAGGACTGTGGTATAAAATAGCATTTACTCCTCACCACTTCTACCACTGTGGTAGCTCAGCTGGTAGAGTGCTTGCTCTGTAAGTGGGAGGTCGTTGGTTCGATCCCTGGCAGGGTCTGACCCAAGACTTGAAAGCAGATAGTGACTGTTCTTTCGCCAAGTCTTTGGCATTACGAAATCAAAATCACCATTCTTTCTGATGGTAACTTAAAATGAAGGAGTTCCCGTGTCATGGTGTGCTTGGCACACTAAAGAACCCTGCTGTATAATGCCATCAGCACAATGCACAGGCAAAATTTCTGCACCTTCGCCTATTGCTGGTGACATCTTGATATAAGTGAAATATTCTTGACTGGGATGTTAAACACCATTACTCCACTCCTCACCACTGTTTACCATATTAAATGAAGTAATTGTTTTGACCATCTCATTTTTAATCACTTACTTATGTATTTATTCTTCCCCTCATCTGTTTCAGCTATAAAACACCATGCCAGTATGAAAATGGTAAATTGATACCCGTCACCAGGGCTGCTGGATTTTCTCAAGACAACTATGTTGTGCCTACTATCAATGCTGTATATGCTTATGTGGCCGCCCTGGATGCCACCCTGAAGGAAAAATGTGGCCTTGGATACAAGGGAGTATGTACAGCTTTCTCAACAACCCCGAATATAAACAATGTTGTAATGGCTAAAATGGAAGAGGTCGGATTCCTTGACCCCGCAGGATCGCAGTTCAGATTCCTGGACAGAAGAGGCAACACAGGATTGGACGTTTATTTTAACAATGGAGGAACTACTTCAGTGGTAATATATCATTCTATAATTCTATATAATCTATATATTTTGTTTTGCAAATTTGAATGATATTGTTTTCTGCATTATAATTTTGACTTGGATGTAAAACCCCATTAAATCAATCAATCAATCAATCAATCATTATAATGGAGTTTGCTGCTGTACAAGGTGATCAATACTTCTTTACAGTTGTGTGGAATGTTTTGGAAAACATTTATGTCACAAATTCCCTCCCTGAATAACGTTTTTGTACAGAAAAAATGTCATTTTATGCAATTCCATTGGAAATAAGTGTTTCTCACAAACATTAGGGGGTATCATGCGATACAGCGGCAAACCCCATTGGGTTGTTCAAAGACCCCTGTTCGCTGGCCAACATCATGTATTAATGGTTCATGTGTAATAACGATTGGCCAAAAATTGTCACAATTTCTAAACTATACTTCAATATGTATTGGCTACATATTGTACTGGTAATCTTTATCAGAATCATGTTGAAAAAAAAATTGTACTGATCGCTAATAAAACCCCCAAGTAGAACAAGCTTTAGGTTTGTTGAGTTACTTGAACTGATTGAGATCTTGTTTAACACTATGGTTGAGTATGACTTCACTGAAATCAAGTTGGTTATAAAATCATCGATATTGAGACAATTTTATGTTTTAGTACAAATTTAAAAAAATGTCACTAATTAAAAGCATATACAAATGTAATTACCCTTCTTGCAACATGTTTTTTTAAGAGAGGTCACCTGTCTATCTTAGTCACTTTTGTCTGGTCCAACAGCTGACCATTATAGAGAGTTTGACTATTCTCAAGTTTTTGAGGTCAAGGACTTGAATCTTTTATTTGTATTTACAGGTCGGAGAATTTGCAGGTGCTTCATTACAGATCTTAGACAACACCTTATCAGATAGGTTTACTTCAATTATATCCAGTTGTATAGAACCATGTACTGTCTGTATAAAGAAGTCACTTAACTTTACTTATATCCCAGGAGATTTACTGCTCGGAGGTGAGTCTTAACTTTACTTATATCCCAGGAGATTTACTGCTTGGAGGTGAGTCTTAACTTTACTTATATCCCAGGAGATTTACTGCTCGGAGGTGAGTCTTAACTTTACTTATATCCCAGGAGATTTACTGCTCGGAGGTGAGTCTTAACTTTACTTATATCCCAGGAGATTTACTGCTCGGAGGTGAGTCTTAACTTTACTTATATCCCAGGAGATTTACTGCTTGGAGGTGAGTCTTAACTTTACTTATATCCCAGGAGATTTACTGCTCGGAGGTGAGTCTTAACTTTACTTATATCCCAGGAGATTTACTGCTCGGAGGTGAGTCTTAACTTTACTTATATCCCAGGAGATTTACTGCTCGGAGGTGAGTCTTAACTTTACTTATATCCCAGGAGATTTACTGTTTGGAGGTGAGTCTTAACTTTACCTATATCCCAGGAGATTTACTGCTCGGAGGTGAGTCTTAACTTTACTTATATCCCGGGAGATTTACTGCTCGGAGGTGAGTCTTAACTTTACTTATATCCCAGGAGATTTACTGCTCGGAGGTGAGTCTTAACTTTACTTATATCCCGGGAGATTTACTGCTCGGAGGTGAGTCTTAACTTTACTTATATCCCAGGAGATTTACTGCTCGGAGGTGAGTCTTAACTTTACTTATATCCCAGGAGATTTACTGCTCGGAGGTGAGTCTTAACTTTACTTATATCCCGGGAGATTTACTGCTTGGAGGTGAGTCTTAACTTTACTTATATCCCGGGAGATTTACTGCTCGGAGGTGAGTCTTAACTTTACTTATATCCCAGGAGATTTACTGCTCGGAGGTGAGTCTTAACTTTACTTATATCCCAGGAGATTTACTGCTCGGAGGTGAGTCTTAACTTTACTTATATCCCAGGAGATTTACTGCTCGGAGGTGAGTCTTAACTTTACTTATATCCCAGGAGATTTACTGCTCGGAGGTGAGTCTTAACTTTACTTATATCCCAGGAGATTTGCTGCTCGGAGGTGAGTCTTAACTTTACTTATATCCCAGGAGATTTACTGCTCGGAGGTGAGTCTTAACTTTACTTATATCCCAGGAGATTTACTGCTCGGAGGTGAGTCTTAACTTTACTTATATCCCAGGAGATTTACTGCTCGGAGGTGAGTCTTAACTTTACCTATATCCCAGGAGATTTACTGCTCGGAGGTGAGTCTTAACTTTACTTATATCCCAGGAGATTTACTGCTCGGAGGTGAGTCTTAACTTTACTTATATCCCAGGAGATTTACTGCTTGGAGGTGAGTCTTAACTTTACTTATATCCCAGGAGATTTACTGCTCGGAGGTGAGTCTTAACTTTACTTATATCCCGGGAGATTTACTGCTCGGAGGTGAGTCTTAACTTTACTTATATCCCGGGAGATTTACTGCTCGGAGGTGAGTCTTAACTTTACCTATATCCCAGGAGCTTTACTGCTCATAAGGTGAGTTTTTTTCTCACAACTATAATTCAGAATGGACGTTAAAACTGATGTGACTGCCTCAGTGGCTTGGTGGTAGAATGTTTTCCTATAGAGCAAGAGGTCATTGGTTCCAACCCTTGGCATGCATAAATAAGAGACTGCTTCTGCACCTGCCGTTTGGTATTAAAAGGGCTGGGTATTGAATGGTTCACCTGGTATCAGTATAATGTGTTTGGGGTCTACAGTCTACTGACTCTGTGAGCTTGCACCTTAAAGTTGCTTCAATTCAGTTCTACGACTAACGCAGAGGAGAATTTTTTGTAGGCGTGTCACTAGTTTACGCTACATTAGATTTAATTACTTGTGGTCATCTTTAAAGTCAATACAAACTGAAGTATCACTTTAAATAAACATAGTCATTGTTACAGGATTTAGAAATGTCTGTTCCAGTATAAATTCTTTACTTCTAATCTGACTGTAACTTTAAATCTGAGTTTTATCTGGATGTTTAGAGTAATTTCTCCCAGTCCTGTGTGTGTGTGTGTGTGTGTGTGTGTGTGAGAGAGAGAGAGAGAGAGAGAGAGAGAGGGGATTGTAATCTACATGTAAACCAAATACTTTATGATATAGGCCTATAATTTTTAAAATCATATGATGTTCATTCCAAAAATGTCTTTATTTTGCCAATATACTTACAGAAACATAGCGGATAGGTAACGTTAGCTATTAGTAACTGGTAACTATTGGTTGGCTACTTAAAGAAGAAAAGTTAGCTATTTGTAGCCAATTATTTGTGGGAGAAAAGTTGGCTATTAGTAGCCAGTTACTTGTGGGAGAAAAGTTAGCTATTAGTAGCCAGTTACTCGTGGGAGAAAAGTTAGCTATTTGTAGCCACTTACTTATAAATGGGAGAAAAGTTAGCTATTTGTAGCCAGTTACTCATGGGAGAAAAGTTAGCTATTAGTAGCCAGTTACTTGTGGGAGAAAAGTTAGCCATTAGTAGCCAGTAATCATGGGAGAAAAGTTAGCTATTAGTAGCCAGTTACTTGTGGGAGAAAAGCTAGCTACTAGTAGCCAGTTACTTGTGGGAGAAAATTTAGCTACTGGTGGATAGTTACTTATTAGAAAAGCTGCTGGTTACTATCTATTAGCAACTTATTACTACCTACTTACGGAATTTAGAAATGGGTCATTACGTCTGCAAAACTTGTACCCAATATTTTATATATCTACCTAACATTCAAGACAAGTAGCCCATCTGCTCGATATTAATTTTTAAGATATTCAAAATTCAATTATATCATGATGAAGTATATTAAATTCTGCATCCATCGATACCACCTATTTCAACAATCAAGCTTACGCTTCCACAAACCGGGGAAGTAGAGTGGGGTGGTGTTAGGTTCAGATACAAATTCTATCATTTTTACTTTCAAGACGAGTAGCTGGGTATTAATTTTTAAGATATACAAAATTGAAGAATATCATGATGAAGTATATTTAATTCTGCATCCATTTACACCACATATTAAAATGCTAAAGGTAGCACATGTCACACGACACATGACAGACGGTGAACCATCTCAGCCTAAGCTATGACCGCCTTGTTTCGTCATTAAATTAATGTTAGTGCTTGAAAGTAGTTTTACCGAAAGGTCATGTGAGCTTATGGCATAGCGCAGTGTGTGTATGTGCGTGCGTGTGTGCATGTGTGCATGTGTGCGTCGTTAACACCTATTTTCGACTTCTCCTCTGAAACTGCTCGACAGATTTCAATGAAACAAGCTTGGTCAGAAGTATATATGGGCAGGTGCAATTCAGATTTGTTCGTGGCGTTGCCATGGCTACCATAACTAGGTCAAGGTGACCTACGGTAAGGTGACCTAGGGTGCAAAAATCTTAAAGAATCTTCTTCTCCGAAAGTATTGATTGGAGAAAAAATCTGATGTGATATTTGGCTTCTTTAGGGTCTTAAGCCTATAGTTTGCTCATTTTGTGAAATTCGGACAAAAAATAGGTTACGCGTTTTTGCGTTTAATTTTTAAAAATCGTAAAATAGCTGCAAATTGTTATAACTTGACTATTTGACCAGATAATGACATGGGGTTTTCAGTATTGACATCTTCTTGTTAGTATCTTCAAAATGAGATCAAGGTCAATTGTGAGGGTCGTGACCTATTTTTTTTACCTCTGATTATAATTATTATTTGAAAAACCATAAACTTTTTGTTTGTGTAGGCATGTATATTAGAATGTTGTAGGTATTGATACAATGATCATTTTGATGTATAGAAAAAAGGTCATGGGTTCAAAGGTCAAGGTCACAGATGTGAAATAATACCGTAATGGTTAATTATCTTAAAAACTATAAACATTATTTTAGGCATGTATATTAGAATGTTGTAGGTATCGATACAATGATCATTTTGATGTATAGAAAAAAGGTCATGGGTTCAAAGGTCAAGGTCACAGATGTGAAATAATACCGTAATGGTTAATTATCTTAAAAACTATAAACATTATTTTAGGCATGTATATTAGAATGTTGTAGGTATCGATACAACGTTCATTTTGGTGTATAGAAAAAAGGTCATGGGTTCAAAGGTCAAGGTCACAGAAGTGAAACAATACTGAAATGGTTAATTATCTTGAAAAATAAAAACTTTTTGTATAGGCATGTATATTAGAATGTTGTAGGTATTGATACAACAATCATTTTGATGGTATAGAAAAAGGTCATGGATTCAAAGGTAAAGGTCACAGATGTGAAACAATACTGAAATGGTGAATTATCTTGAAAACTATAAACTTTTTGTATAGGCATGTATATTAAAATGTTGTAGGTATTGATACAACGATCATTATGATGTAAGAAAAAAGTCATTGGGGTTTTAGTATTTATGTTTTCTTTAAATCTATCTGCTAGCCATTAGTTATCAGGTGAGCGTATAAGGCCCATGGGCCTCTTGTTTAATACATGTAGACATACTGAAAACTGAAGAATGCTTTTACTTTCATCCATCACAAATGAACTACATTTTGTTTATATTTTCTTACATATTTTAACTCTGATTTTTAAGCCATTTATTTACCTAAACCCATCATGATAGCATAAGTTTTAACTATAAGATTTCTTATGACAATGCTGATACACACAAGAGAGGATGTTTTCTTTATTTAACAATAGACCATGAATGGACACCAAGTGAAGTATAACCCTGTAAATATCTAACACATTAAACAGCTTGAGGTAACATCAGTGTCCAAATTTAATTTAAATTTTATTGCTATACAAACAAACTGACCAAACCACAGTTGTTACTTCAAAATCAAAAGATTCCCTATTTTAGGGAAGATTTTGTGCGTTTGGCGTAGAACTGAATTGAGGTATCGCCAGGTATGCCTTTTATGTTCCGACACTGGTCATCATCACGATACCAAATCAGAGTCACGGCAACTAATGATGTACAAGTGTCAGTGATGTCATTAAATGGCACAATTCAGGCCAAGTTTTCATTCTTTTTGTGTGTAATTCAAGCATGCCAGGCCTTTGTCAGACCATTGTGGGCGTGGCCGACAATCCATCAACTGTGTGCTAGTACAAAGCAACTCCCCCATCTTACAAATCCACAAACTTGTTCTCCTAGTGAATAGCTGAAAATTTATTACCTGGTATTTTACTTTTCTGTACACTTGTTATTTACTACCATTTGTAATTAATATATCTATTTATGTATTTTCAGGAATATTTGATGTCCACCAGAATGATTTGACCCCATTTTCATGTGGACCACTTAAAACGTTCCATGGCTTCCAGCTGTTAGAAGCTTTCAATTATGCCATAAATAAAGTTAACGATAAATCCGGACCTTTTGCAAACATTTTGAAACATGTCAAACTCGGAGGAGTGGGCCTGGATTCCTGTCAGAGCTCAATTAGGACAGGGTACCTGGTGTCAAACATCCATAGTGGACTTACGGAACTTTCTAGAAATGGATTCACTCTGAATCCAGATGATATAAATGCTTATATTGCTGGCTATTCTAGTGACAGTTCTATATATCTTGCAAGAATTTTGAAGACCCTGAAAATACCACAAGTCAGTTATGCTTCAACGAGCACAGAGTTGTTAGATCAGGATAGATACCCATATTTCATAAGATCGGTACCCGCAGATGATAAACAGTCCATGGCCATGATCGAATTCTTCAAAAAGTATAATATTAAGTATGTTCAAGTAGTCCATACTGCCACAAATTATGGTGAAAGAGGAGCCAAAATATTCTCTGAAAAGGCCAAGGAAAATAAAATCTGTGTTGCTCAAGTTGTGTCTTTCCCTGACAATGGTACTGTAACACAAGAGAGTGCTAATGATGTTATCTCAGCACTACTGACCAGACCTATGGCTAATACAGTCATCGTTTTTGCAGACCAAGACTACATCAATGAAATGTTCCGTGCCATTGCTCGTAATCCTGTTGCTATCGGCAAATTCAAATTTGTTGGTTCAGATTCTTGGAGCAACAATATGGAAGCCATTTCTGGTGTTGAATATTTAGCAGAAGGATCAATAACTCTTAATTTAGAATCATCAGATCTGTCGGACTTTGACCTTTACCTTGGAAAGAAAACGCCAGGAAATTACCCGGAGAATCCATGGTTCCCAGAATTCTATGAAAGAATGGTGGATTGTTATTTGGCTGTTCCTACCAGGACAAGAACGACCCAGTGTCCATCAATTCCAGAAAACATTGTCGCCCAAAGAAATTACGTGCAAGATCCGGGTATACTTCATGTAATTAACTCTGTATACGCAGCAGCCATTGGTATAGATTTGGCATTGAAATCGGAATGCGGAGATAACTACACGACAGTTTGCGAGAAGTACAAGAACAGCCAAGATAGAACTAATCTCCTGATGAGCAGTATCCTCAGAGCTCGCTTCACAGACCCAGCAAATAAACAGTTTGAATTTAGTACCAGACGGGAAGGAAACAAAGGTTATCAGATGTACTCCATCACAAAGAAAATGACAATGGGTGATGTCGGATATGCTTATGATAAGGTAAGATCAAAATGTTTTAGTTTATTACGATAATTTTTTCAGAATTTTTTTTTTTTATTACGATCACATTTTTTGTTTTTCCCATATTTTAGCCTTTAAAACAGATGAATTGCATTTAAAATTAAAAAAAAATAAACATGAAAAATTGTATTTTTATCATAAGATCTAGAAGGACGGGCTTCAACGAAAAAATTACTAAAAGATTAGAATCTGCTACTTTTCAAGTTGATCAGTGTCGGTTTCATTCATTATTCATAATATCATATATTTTTGGAGATTTTTGAAAATTATATAGGTACATACGGTTGATTCAATTCATCTGTTTTATTAATAATACCTCGTTATAGTGATAACAGTTTTGCTAAATAATTATTTTATTTTTGAGAATAGAACACATTTACGTAATTTTACAATTTTTCATCATACTAGTATTATAGATATACATTGTATATGTACAGTTATTACCTCAGGTCCTTTGACACTGCTTCAAGATTTGTACTGAAATATGCTTTTGATTTTTAGATATACTGGTAGTTAAGTTATTATGCAATTTATAAGAATTGCATTTAGAGTGACCCCCAGGATTAACATAAGAGTATTTTTACAATATGAGAGATTTACAGCCAAAAGGGGTGACTTAACATTGGACAGACTCGCATTCCATTGACTTTCTGTACTCCCCCTGCAATAAGCTATAGTTTTATAGCTCACATTTGATTGGTCCTCAAGAGATGATGGAATGTGATGAAGTTAGTGGTAATGTCAGTGTAATGTGATTGGTTAACGGTCAAGTGACATGTAGAATATAGGCTAAAGGTCAAGTGAAATGCAGAATATAGGTTAAAGGTTAAATGACATGTAGAATATAGATTAATGTCATATGACCTATGACATGTAGGATATAGGTTAACGGTCAAGTGACATGTTAAAGTTTTATTTCCCGTTTTTGGGGGTTTTTTTTCAAATGAAATCACCCCAATAGAACAAAACAAGGGAAATAATTGGAATGTTCTATTGAAACTGCCATGAAAAATAAAGCTTTTCTATTCATATAATAAGATGACATGACATGACATTATTTCCTGGTGTAGCTGACATCCTCTGCTATTACTGCTGGTTAATTGGGGCAATTAATTGTATCCGTGTTTTAATGCTTGTATGGGATTCCCCATTATACCATGTGGCATCCCTGAACATTTGTACAGAGTTTGACATTAATAAGACTTTTTATGTAGAAATTATTATTTTTTCTCAAAAGTATGGGAATTCTATTATCAGATTTCCTGTAACTGAAAGGCCCTTGAAGGGCCAAGCCGTCTAAAACATCTACAGGATCTGTTTATAAAGCAGTGTCTAACTAGTTTCTAGTCCAACTTGGGGCAGATCCCAATTTGAGAGTTTGTCAGTTTGTTGCCAAAGGTCAGTGGTTTTCTCTGGATACTTCGGTTTTCCTTCACCATTGCAGAATTCACTGCCTATTTAAGTGAGATAATCTTGACATAGACATAAAGCTCAATTTCAACTCTCTCTCCCCCCCCCCTTCTTCCCCCCCCCTTCTTTCCCCCCCCCCCCACTTCCTGTACCAGTTCTGACACAACAGCTATAATGATTTATATCCCACCTACCACTTCCTGGACTAACTCTGCAGCAACAGTTGAAAATAAGTAATATTCTACCCTCCCACTTCTTGTGCCAAATTTGCCACATAAGCTGAAAATACTTAATATTCCACCCATGATGATAATTATGACATTGGTTTTCCACCTCATGAATTCTAAAGCCTGAAAAAGTGGTCTAGTGCTAGTAACTAAAGTTTGGCAAAGGAGTGGTAGCTAAAGCCACTAGTCAGAGAGAGAGAGAGAGAGAGAGAGAATATACCTTAATTCTAACCCTAGATATAGTGATTTAATGAAAAGATGCTTACCTCTAAATACAGGGATTCAATGAAAAGATGCTAACCCTAGAAACAGTGATTTTTTAAAAGAATGAAATTAATCGCATGTTGTGAAAACTGACCTGTATAGATTCAGATTGCTATGACCCTGAATGGGTTCAGTCATGTACTGTTTGATGTGCCTCCATGTTTGTGCAGACCATTGCATCAGGAACACTGTAAATTTATTCATTTTAGCATGCATGAATTTTAGCACAAATTTTAATTTCGGTGAATTTATATGGACTTGAATTAGGGTAAAGTCTCTTGGATCACTTTTCCACTTTGATCGTATTTAATTTGGTAGTGAATTTGGACTATCACTACTGTATCATCATGGAAATTTCTAAAATTAGTACATTGCTAAAATCAATACAATTACAGTAAGTGGTATTTAAAGATTTTCCTGACAATTATTTATGATATTTCTGTGCAATACATGTAATTACCAGTCATCGTTTGGTACATGGATGAGGCCCATTACCTTTATGTTTTAGTAAACTGTCTGCCATAATATATTTATTCCCAATTAAAAAAAAATAACCACCTGAAATGCTAAGAAGTATTAATTATTAGTCGCTTTTGCATGTTTACCGCTACGTAGATATATATATATATTATTGTTATGTGCAGTTAGCTTCGCAGTTTTATAATACGTGTGAGAAAGTTGATGTTCTAGGAAAAATCAACATCGCTGTGTAAAATGCTTGGGGAGCGTATCCCCCCAGCTTTGTATCCTGGCTCGCCTCCCCTGGTAAATATATATGGTTACTATGGTTACAGAAAGCCAGCTTGAAGGGAGAAAATGAAGGTTTGAATATTTATTTATTTATTTAATCCTTTTGTTGTACTCTGTGTTTTGAATGTATGTTTTTTGTCTTTTTTTGTTGCATGTATCCTCGTGTGTCCTAAGTTCGTGGTACTAACAGTTTGTGTCAAAAAGTTAATTGGCAATCGTCAACAAACAATAAACATTTGAGTCTGACTGCAAATTTCTTGTCAAATCAGTTTCAAAACCGGAAATAACCTCGGTTATTTTCGTTAAATACCAGTAAACATCGTTTGTAAACAATACCCTCCAGTTAGATGCTATTTTGAAGAATGTGTGGAAAGTTCGTGGGAGGTCTCCCGGATCACGTGATTTTACGTGATTAATTCTAAAAAACTGATTTTCTCTAAAAAATATATTTTGAGTAGTCTAGTTTAGATTAACAACAGAATTAGTTAAAAAATAAAATTTATAACAAGAAAAAACGATCATACACTTCCGGTATGACATGAGCAATTGACCTCGTTTTTACACCCGTTTTTACATCATATTATATAGTGAAAAATGCATATAGTTTACTGAAAATGGCGTAAGTGTCACACGTTTTTGATTTCATAAAAAAATATATTTACCTGGTACTAAATGTTTCAAACCTGGATCGGATAAATAAGTCAGACACTCCATTTGCAGACAACATAGTTTACATCTTGATTTATTTTACATGTAACGAAAAAATAATGAGATAGTTTAAGAATAATTTGGGAAAAGTAAAATTTGTCTAAAAATTGAAATTTCCGATATTTTTACATATTTTCGTAATTTTCAAACATATTTTAAAAATTTTCTAACAAAAATGGAAAGTTGAACACTTATCGCGATTTTTGACTTTGAACATGTGCAGTGATGTGCTTCCTACGATTGATATCCGGTATAAACAAAATGCCATGAACTTGACGCTACCACGAAGTTAGAGCACTGGAGGATATGTCTTTTATGTAGTTAATAAATATATGTTTTTAATTGTTATGCATTAATGACAAGAGTAATCTCCCTTTTCGAAGCCATATTTTGTACATCTTTGATATATAGATTTTTGAAAATATAGGTGGCAAGTTTCAGCCTTCTTCCACCTAAATATTGTGATATAAGTGAAATATTCTTGACATAAAATGTCATTCAATTAATAAATCTGCCACTCTTTTAGTAGGTAGTGATGGTTATATCACCAAAGATGCTGACTCAGCATCAAAATCTAAATTTAGAATCTAGAGCCCCAAATGGTACTGTAAAGACTGATGCTGCATCAATAATTTGTGATGTATCGATATAAGTGAAATGATTTTTATGTTAAATGTAAAACTCCTTTCATTCAATCAGTCTGCGTTCATCTGTAACAACTGGTGATGTCTCAATATAAGTTTTTGACTAGGACATAAAATTTATCATATACCCTTTGTTGAAATGTTTGTGTTGTTCAGATCTAATTTCACAGAGTATGTTATACCTCACCAAGTCTAATGTCACAAATCTAATATAATATATGTAAATGAATATTATAATTTTGACGTTAGCACTTCAAGAAACAGAAGTCACCTTTTAAAGAGAACTTAAAAACCAATGTTTCACAGTAGAGAACCCTCCCTTCACATGGCCCTGAGTATACTGCAAAAATAAATTTCTGCAACTTCACCTTTGGATGTTGAACCCTGCTTAATCAATCAATCAATCAATCAATCTACCAACCGATTATTGTAGTCAATCAATCTAGTGACAGATAGTTATACATGTACATGTAAGTGAAATATTCTTGATCATACTAAATCAAATCAATCTCAATTCACATTGTACAGAGGTCTGTACATAGGCCAGCAGGCCATGTGTAGACATGAAAATCTACATCAATCTGCCTGCTTAAGGACACCAAAATGAAACAAGCAAAAATAAATATTGAGTTCCCAAAATTTGATAAGGCCCTAACATTGCATGATGCCTGATTATTATAACAGTAAACTTATAACTAAATGCATGAAGAATGTTAAAAATACCGCTGGAATGAAGTAACTGTATATGTTGTTCCTGTGTCATCTAACAGCACTAATCTTACCTGAAAATTACTTAAAAAAAACAAATTAACTTTTTCTACCAAATTTGTTTATTGTTAAAAAATTATTCTATTTCATATTTTTTTAAATTTGGAATAAAAATAAATTTTGCTGAAATGTGATATAATGTGAAAGGTGCTAAGGACTATTTTGAAAATAAATATGTTATTTATTTATTTTTTATTTTTTTAATTCAAAATATTGAGTAAAGTGATACTTTGGTTTTCACAAATTTTTACATTTTTAAAATTTGTGAAAATTTAATCATAAAATTAAATACATGTAAATGTCATCGATGATGTCATTTTGGCATGAAACAAGCAAATTACATATTTAGAGTATCTTATTGAAAAATAAACAAAGACATAATTATTTCATTTCAAAATGGTCATTTACTCCTTTTGAGTAAATAGAGGTTATATATTAGGGGTTTTATATAATGAAAATATTTTTACCATTTTAACAGGTTGGACTGTACTCATTTGATGGAAAGCTACAGACCATTAACAACTATAAACCCTCATGGGATGGAAGTTGTGAGAGAGATCGTGCTTGTGCTGAATGCCCATCACTAAGAAATCTGCTGACCAGATACATGCTACAACCATCAAAGGGTCAAGGTGCCGCCACTCTCATATACCAGGGGCCAATACACAGTATAGGTTCTGAAGCCGACTTCTCTATCAAGTGCGGTAACTTCCATATGCCTGGTTTCCTGGACGCTCTCGCATTTCAATACACACTTGAAAAGCATTTCCCAAATACCAAATACAATATTCGTGGCTTGATTTTGGATACGTGTGAAAATCCTGTACGTGTTGATCATGACTTATATAGTTTGATGTCTTCCGGAAAGTTATGTAACACAGTTTTTACCTCGGATTCCGATATCAGCAGTTCTACCATAGCTGGGGTTATGCAGACTACATCAACTGCTGTCATCGCTGCTAATAGAGTCTTAAAACCATTGAAAATTCCAATTGTAAGCAATGCAGCCACATCAACTCTGCTACTGGACCAGAAAAAATTTCCATATTTTGCAAGGACCGCTCCACCAGATAGTTCTTTATCAGAAGTCCTCGGAGACATATTAAAACAATTTGACTGGAAATATGTATCAGCTATATACTCACAGGAGGCTTATGGATTGTCTTTGAATAATGCATTGAAAATGTCTGCTAAAAAGCAAGATGTCTGTGTTGGCATGTCGCTACCCCATTCTTATCCAGGCACAGTTGAAGATGCTAAACTGGTTTTACAAGAACTTGTTAAACAAAAGGGTGCAAATGTCATTCTAGTTTTGTCACTTCAGCCTAGGATAATCTTACAGGCAGCCAAAGAAATGGGCATACTCAACAAGTATATATGGGTTGGAACTGATACATGGTCCAATTTTGGCAATGTTATCCAAGGGTTTGGAGATGACGTCCTCGGATCCATAACTGTTGGATTACGAACAGCCATAGTAGAGGAGGTCAGGGCGTATATAAGATCCATTACCTATACAGATCGTAAAAACATTCCTGATGATTGGTTTTTAGCTTTTTACCAAGAAATTCATAAATGCCGATTAAGTGATGCACCTAATGTACAGACCAGATACACTACAGAATGCACCAAGCAAGAAACGATCGACAATAATAAAATACCGGCAGGTGCTCTTGACCTGGTTACCGTAGCAGCAACATATGCAATGGCTCAAGCAGTTCAAACAATAGGAAAAGGCAGGTGTTCTTTGAAAGAGACATTCACAGAATGTGTCAAAGATGATCGCAGTTACGATGTTTTGTTTGAGGATCTCCTCCAGGTGCAGTGGAACATGAATGGAGCCTTGACCTTATCTTCTAACGACAGCTTCGCCTTGAAATTTAACAACCAGCGATTCTGGGACATCGGTTACTACATCTACAGTGTGGCGAAATCTCAAAATGGAAAACCTGAATACAGAAAGGTAAAATAACTCATCAAAAATCATATACAGTCAAACCTGTCTATAAAGGCCACCCAAGGGAACCAGTAAAAGTGGCCTTTCTGGGCAGGTGGTCTTTATATACAGGCTCAAATAATATGAATAAAGAACAATTGGGATACAATTCTACTGGCCTGTGTTAGCAGGTGGCCCTTATATAGAGTTGGCCTTTAAGGCAGGTTTGACTGTATGCTAAGATTGGAGTGAATTAAAGGACTTTTACGCCCTTGTCAAGATTCTTGTACTGATATCTGTTGTTGAGGCCTCGGTGCCAAGTGGTCTGAAGTGAGCACTTTTGAACAGTACCTCTCACTGCCTAGGTTTGAATCCCACTTGGGATGCATCCTAACGTGAGAATGTTCGCTTGCTGAGGTCAGTGGTTTTCTCCAGGAGCTCTGGTTTCTTGCACCATTTTAGAACTGGCTGCCTCAATATAAGTGAAAAAAATCTTAACTAGGGCATTAAACACTATTACTCTACTACACTTAATCTGGAGTTTTACCGGTATCTGGCCATTGGACACAGGTGACCTACCATTTTCATACTTCATACACATTATGTAACTAGTGGGCATTGAAAACCTTTGATTTAGGTCTCAGCTAAAAGACTATTGTATAAAGCTTTTTACAGCACCTGTATTTGCAGAAAATGGAAATCATCTCAGAAAATTGGTCTTTGGCCATTTGAAGTTTGAACCCACAACCCCTGGAACAGTGTTTAAATTTTAAAAAAAAATATTTTACCTAATTTTTTATATTTTACCCAAAATTTTTAAAAAATCCCATGAGAATTGTTTTTTCAAGGAAAATAGGGGTCGCTTCTCTGATGTTAGTTCACTGTAAAAAAATTTGCCAGCTTCAAAGTTTTTTTACTTTGCCTTGGGGTTGTGGTTTAGACATGGATTGGTACTTTTGTTTTGCATAACATACATTTACATCATTAAGTTTTGATATCACTTTCAAATAATGCAATTCAATTCTATGATTGGAATTTGACATGATGGTTATAACATTAACCTATGGCCAGTGATTTTGTTTGCCTAATATTACTCTGAATAAAGGTAGTTTCCCCAATTTGATCACTAAAATTCCCAAAACAACAGTGATTTAATTGCAAATTAAATCAAGTTGTCTTTACTCGCAAAATAGTAGATATTATCACAATGTAACTTCTTTGCAATGAAGTTTGAAGCCATTGCAAACATGTCATTATGCAATTTTCTGAACTTCAAATTTTCCCCAATTTAAAAGGCAGAAGTTGGTTTTTAAAAAATTTAACAAAATCACTGATGGCAAATATAAATATAAATTTGTGTATGTATTTATTGATGTCAGTGTTTAAGACAAATACTGTAGCTGTTTAATATTGATGTTCTATTTACTTTATATTAATTTTCAGATTGGAGCAAGATCAAACGGTGTTACACAGATTTATTCATCTTACAACAATTACCGTGACGACGATTTTTCATCAGAATGCCCATACCAGGATCCTGCGGTTGTTCTATCACTGTTACTGGGCCAGCACGCCAGGTTTCCAATCTTACAGAAGAAAGCACAGAGCCTAGAAACTACTTCTTGTATAACATGGACACAGTACCATGGCAAAGACTATACAACTGGCCAATTTGGGCAATAGTAGTGGCCGTTTTAACATGTGTTGGCTTATTCATAACAATATTCTTGTTTGCATATTTCCTAATAGCATATCCTGTAAAAGGGGGGACAACTGTGTTGGGTTTCATGATGATGATTGGAATTATGGGTATTTATGCCCTGAACTTTGCGTTTTTCTTGCCGGCATCAGAAGCGACTTGTATTGGTAGAAGATTCATGATGGGAGTAGTCTATGCTATAGTGTTTGCGGCATTACTCGTCAAGGCGATAGACAATTGGCGTTACAGTGACTACGAGTATACCGTTCGTAAATATAAAGGCATTACTAACTCATGCACATTATTAATGATTTCTCTGGGTATCGTTTGTGTACAGCTGATAATTCCCATCATGTGGCTTATTATTGTACCACCAGGAGCCATAAGTAAATCCGACTCATTGATACACGACTGGATGTGGTGTGATCCATGGCAAGATTATGACGTTTCTCTTGTACTCTCTATGCTATTTGTTATGTTCCTGGTGTTGCTGACAGCCATATTTTCAGCCATAGCTTGGGAGAGTGACAGTAACTATTATGAATCGCGGTGGATTTTTGTTGGAAGCGTGTGTACAGCAGGGTGTTTCCTCGTCTGGATGATTGTCACTACAAATGCTGGCCCTCCATTCCGAGATCCAGCAGTAGCCATTTCTAATTTTGTCAATGCGACAGCTTTGCTTATTTGCTTGCCAATCAGAAAATTATGCTTACTCTTATACTTCCAAAAGTTAGAGGGTAAAGATATGGATATCACACAGCCAATGCCAGATGAAGATAAAGGTTAGTACATATAGTTCAAAGGTCAAAGTTCAGATATTACACATGAATATCATGGCTCAAAGGTCAAAGGTCAGATATTACACATGAATATCAAGGTTAATGCATATAGCTGAAAGGTCAAAGTTCAGAATTGGAACACCATGATTGGTTGGAGAGGCTGATTAAACCCCAGTCAAGTTTATTTTTATTTATGTTGAGATTGTGAGGTCTGGAATGGTGGAGAAAATCAAGTTTTTAAAAACCACAAATTAACTGCTGACTTTTTTCAAATAAGTTTACAGTTGAACTCATGTGTCAGTAAGGGTAGTGTCTATATTTATGCACCAGAATCACGCATATGCAGTTTGAATTGCAGAAAGGTTTTCACCAGAATGTCCCTAGACCTGGGTAAGGAGTGAAGTGGAGTGTAGTCATGGCGTTTTACATCCAAGTCAAGATTCCTTCACTTATATCGAGACTGTAAATCCAGGGATCATTGAAGAAACTAAAGTACATGCAAAAAAAAATCACTGACCTATGACAAGGGAACTGACTCGACTTTCTCACTCTGGGATCTCGCCCGAGTGGGATTCAAACCTGGGCAATGACAGGTGATGTGATCCATAATTGATGACATGTGCTGTGATCCATAATTGGTGACAGGTGCTGTGATCCATTACTGATGACAGGTGCTGTGATCAATTACTGATGACAGGTGTTGTGATCCATAATTGATGACATGTGCTGTGATCCATAATTGGTGACAGGTGCTGTGATCCATAATTGGTGACATGTGCTGTGACCCATAATTGATGACAGGTGCTGTGATCCATTACTGATGACAGGTCCTGTGATCCATAATTGATGACAGGTGCTGTGATCCATAATTGGTGACAGGTGCTGTGATCCATAATTGATGACAGGTGCTGTGATCCATTACTGATGACAGGTGCTGTGATCCATAATTGGTGACAGGTGCTGTGATCCATAATTGATGACAGGTGCTGTGATCCATTACTGATGACAGGTGCTGTGATCCATAATTGATGACAGGTCCTGTGATCCATAATTGATGACAGGTGCTGTGATCCATTACTGATGACAGGTGCTGTGATCCATAATTGATGACAGGTGCTGTGATCCATATTTGGTGACAGGTGCTGTGATTTATAATTGATGACAGGTGCTGTGATCCATAATTGATGACAGGTGCTGTGATCCATAATTGATGACAGGTGCTGTGATCAATAATTGGTGACAGGTGCTGTGATCTATAATTGATGACAGGTGCTGTGATCTATAATTGATGACAGGTGCTGTGATCTATAATTGATGACAGGTCCTGTGATCCATAATTGATGACAGGTGCTGTGATCCATAATTGATGACAGGTGCTGTGATCCATAATTGATGACAGGTGCTGTGATCCATAATTGGTGACAGGTGCTGTGATCCATAATTGGTGACAGGTCCTGTGATCCATAATTGATGACAGGTCCTGTGATCCATAATTGATGACAGGTCCTGTGATCCATAATTGATGACAGGTGCTGTGATCCATTACTGATGACAGGTGCTGTGATCCATAATTGATGACAGGTGCTGTGATCCATATTTGGTGACAGGTGCTGTGATTTATAATTGATGACAGGTGCTGTGATCCATAATTGATGACAGGTGCTGTGATCCATAATTGATGACAGGTGCTGTGATCCATAATTGATGACAGGTGCTGTGATCCATAATTGGTGACAGGTGCTGTGATCTATAATTGGTGACAGGTGCTGTGATCTATAATTGATGACAGGTCCTGTGATCCATAATTGATGACAGGTGCTGTGATCCATAATTGATGACAGGTGCTGCAATCCATAATTGTGCACTTTAGACTTCTCAAATCACCACAACCCCTGAAAACTGGTAAAAAATAACATTAGTTACATATTCAGTGTTTTGAGATCAAATAAATGTTCATAAAAATAAATTTTATTTATTCATTTTGTTTTAGGATTAGATCTATATTCTACAGTATACAGTAATGAGGGCTATGAAGCTGATCCTAACATATATATACCAGATGTCTCCAAACATAGTGATGCAGGAAGTGGATTGTAAAGGTACTGCATTCTGGGAGATTTTACTCCTTGTGAACAGAATTGTGCCAAAATTCAATCATTGTGCAGGCATCAAATTTAGTCCATGCTGGTCTGACTTAGACTTAACAATTTATAGTGACTTCTTTCACCATGCACTTAGCATTTAGAAATGAAAGTCACAGGGTCCTTTGAAACAAATGCCCCATAATATGATAGGAAGGCACTCCAACACATTGCCCTGAGTGCACTGCAGAGACTGCTTCACCTATAGCTGGTGATGTCTTTATATAAGTGACATATTCTTAACAGGGACATAAAACCACATTCAAATAATCAATTGATCAAATTTAGTACATATATTTATTATTAAAAAATTTTTTAAGTTGCAAAAGATGAAGAAGTATAGGTCAAGGTCATTTTAACCAAAAATATTAACATTTTGATCTGAAAATATTTCAAAATGCTGATCTCGTGTGTACAATGAATATGTGAATTTTACTCTTCCATTCAATTTTGCATTAAATACCTTGCACTTTTTTCCTTTCAGATTTGATCATAAGAAGAAAAGAAGAAAATATATTTTGCAGTCTGAATTGTCTTGCTTACATAGTGGACTGACTGCATATAACTTGATAAATTTCTAGTGTATTGAATTTTTACAAAGCATACAATACACCATTAAGAATAGTCTAGAACAAAGAGTGGATCAAACTTAAAAATTGCCAATCAGTTTTGCATATGAAACAAAATACATAATTGTATTGGGTCATAATCAGTAAATGATTGGCATTTGTACCGGGTAATCGTGGAACTCCAATTTCATAACTACACATAAAAGTTTTAAGTAAAATGTGGGGTTTCTAATATACAAAGTTCTTTATTTTATTACTATATTATTTACCTTTTCCCTTTAGTATTTCTAGCTTTTAAATTTGGAAATGGTGTGTACGTGGGGTGTGTGTGTTATAAGAATAGAAGTATGTATGTGTGTATGAACCAATAATATTCTCCATACATCACATAAGAACAATAATGTTAACGAAAGAATAAAGGCCTTATTTCTTTGTTAACCTGAAACTAAAATTTCAGCAAAATTCTTGTCAGAAAACCCACTGTTGTGAGCACTAGTTTTGAAAAGTAGTCTTCCTTTGTAGCATTTAAATTGAACTTTCATTTAGGCTATCATTTTCCCATATTTTATAAGACCATTTCTGTTACAGAATGATATTCTGTTATCTAATCTGGTATAAAGTGGTTGTAGTCCCCAGGTAGTAATCACTTCATAATTCAGGTGTACCGGTACTTCTACTGTATTTGTGAGAGTTGTTGGAAGTGAGTGTAACTGAGATACAAACCAGTATACAGTTTCGATTGGATATGTTACATATCAAGCCCCACCCACTGAAATGTGATATTTGTTTGATTGACAGACCACCACAGAGCACTTGCTAGTGTTTGAGGCATGACAACTGTTTTATATATGTAATGAACTTGTATATGATCATTATTCCAAATGCTTTGTGATGTTATGACTTATAATAAAGCTTTTTATATGTAAATAAACATTTTTTTAATAAAAGATATATTTTATTGTATACATTAAATATTTTTTATATTATTAATGTAAATATTGTTTGTCATTTATACACAATCTATTATTTTTATATTATAAATTAATTTTATTATTCTAAACTCCAAATTTGTTTATGTTACCAAATTAACTGACCTCGTGTCAATGTGTTAATGGTATAACAAAAAAGAACTGTTAAATGAATATTCAAATATATCTTGAAAGGATGTTCATAAAAAAAATCAAATCTTCTTTAGTTGCAGCTGAAAAAAGGATGAAAAGCTCACAGAATGCTTTATCCTTTCCAGTCAAATTTTCAAATTCAGCTAGTAGTTCTTGAAATTAGCAATGGCATAGACACACCACCTTGATGGCTCAGTAGGAAAGCATCCACCTTCAAAGTTGAGATATGTGACTTTGGGATTGTATTGTGGGTACCTTAAAATTGCCCTGACTGCAAACGAGTACAAGAATGACCACAAAACACACATCTCATGCATACACAAACTCGATATTAGATTAATCCTCAGAGATTAATCAACTTGCTCTCATTGTAAATAGCTGAAAAAATGTTTATGTGATAGTTTACAACAAATAACAATTGCATGAATATTTGTGTGAGAAATGGTTAACTTTTATTGCTTATGGACTATAGTTCCTATTACAGCCTATATTTAAATCAAACTTAAGATTTCAATGTGAGAAAGTTTGTTGGTTGGCCATCTGAAGATCGATGGTTTCTCTGACACTCTAGTTTCCTCTTTATTTATAAATGAAATAATCTTGAGTGATATAAATGTGTTTGAGTAAATGTCAAGGGTAGAGACTGAGACGCTTACTCAAACCATGTACTAATACTTGTAAACCGACTTTTATTAATGTGCGATTAATTTTCACATTTTTTGCAAGCACAAAATAATCATGAAAGTGATTCAGTGATTCTAATGTTCAACTTAAGTTCATATTGTGAAAGTTAATAGTCACAAATAAAAGTAAGTTTACAGTATGCATGCATCAACAAAACCGATTGGAACCAATTTGCTGTATTAAGTCACTTCCAAGGTTGAAAAATAAGAATGGTAAGAACAACATCGCTGTCGCTCACTGTCACTCCAAATAACAGTGATTTTTCACTTTTTGTGGTGCAAGAAATAGAATCAATCACTACTTTTTATGTCAAATGGGGAAATCCAGAACTCGGGTTGAGATTTCCCTATCTGGCACCAGAAATAGTGATTGATTCTATTGATACATATGAATAGCCTTTTGGTAGGTGAGCAATACATGTACATGTAATTTGATAATGGGGTGATATCGATGAACATGGTGTAGATTTCTAGATGTATAAATGAACAAACAAATGAACACTAAATAAAATAACAGGTTATACATGAATGTATTTGTGACAACCACTGCCTAATGTTACAGTGTTGCTGAATGACAACATATCGATTTGCATTCCGGAGATTGCAGTTACTGTACTCATAGTCTCTGTGTTTGTGACAGATTTATAAAAAAAAATTAAACCTTATATTTGCTATTTTTCACTTTCTTGGGCCTAATTGTAAAGGAAAATTGCACTGTAGATGTGTGATAAGGCAAGAAAACATGTCTATAAAGGCCACCGAAGGGAACCAGTAACAGTGGCCTTTATGAACAGGTGGCCCCGATATACAGGTTTAAATAACATGAATAAAGAGCAACTGAGATAAAATTTTACTGGCCTTTAAAACAGGTGCCCAGTCCCTTATATAGAGGTGACCTTTAAGGTTTGACTGTGTAAATATATATACTTGTTAGTGGAAGAATTTCAAGAATCCATGAATTCAGTATTGTCATAAGCAGTTTGTTTGTGTCATTACAACAGGTAAGTATACCATTTGCTGTTAACTCCATCAGGTATAGCTGACATGTATATAAATATATCTTGTTACAGACATAATTACACAAACATTGACATTGTTTATAGAGACAAAATTACTCCAACCTTGACATTGACATTGTTTATAGAGACAAAATTACTCCAACCTTGACCTTGACATTGTTTATAGAGACAAAATTACTTCAACTTTGACATTGACATTGTTTATAGAGACAAAATTACTCCAACCTAGACATTGACATTGTTTATAGAGACAAAATTACTCCAACCTTGACATTGACATTGTTTATAGAGACAAAATTACTCCAACCTTGACCTTGACATTGTTTAATGAGACAAAATTACTCCAACCTTGACCTTGACATTGTTTAAAGAGACAAAATTACTCCAACCTTGACCTTGGCATTGTTTAAAGAGACAAAATTACTCCAACCTTGACATTGACATTGTTTAAAGAGACAAAATTACTCCAACCTTGACATTGACATTGTTTAAATTGGACATGATTACACAAACATTGACATTGGCATTGTTTAATGAGACAAAATTACTCCAACCTTGACATTGTTTTAATGAGACATGATTACACAAACCTTTACCTTGGCATTGCTTTAGTTAGGACATGATTACACAAACCTTTACCTTGGCATTGCTTTAGTTAGGACATGATTATACAAACCTTGACCTTGGCATTGCTTTAGTTAGGATATGATTACACAAACCTTGACCTTGGCATTGCTTTAGTTAGGATACGATTACACAAACCTTGACCTTGGCATTGCTTTAGTTAGGATATGATTACACAAACCTTGACCTTGGCATTGCTTTAGTTAGGATATGAATACACAAACCTTGACCTTGACATTGCTTTAGTTAGGATATGATTACACAAACCTTGACCTTGGCATTGCTTTAGTTAGGATATGATTACACAAACCTTGACCTTGGCATAGCTTTAGTTAGGATATGATTACTCCTTCAGACATATATCAGTCTTACTCTGTTACTTAAGAACTTGAATCATAACTTATAAAAATGCACAGGAAATTTAATTGTTTTCTTTTTATTGATTACTCTTAGATTGGGTCTGTGGACAGTAATGGAAAGTTGACCACTCTTCAGTCATACAGGTGCCATGGGATGGAAGCTGTGACCGTGATGGTTCCTGTAATGAATGTCCACTTCTTCGTAACCGCCTCGCCGTTACATGTTTACAACCAGCAACCAATCCAAATGCAGCAACCATTGTTGCTTTTATGGCTGTACATGATCAGGCGATGAGACTTATAATGTAGCGCCTTGAATCGGGCAGAGTTCTATGGAACACTTGCATTTTTCTACACGCTTCAGAAACTCGCTCCAAATCCATTTAACCTACGAGGTATAGCGATAGACACATGTTCCAACTATTTACGTGTGGACCAGGACGCCTTTAGTTTACTAGCCTCCGGACAGCTGTGTAACACAGAGTATTCTTTTGATGGCACAATAAGTAACAGTACAATAGCTGGATTCGTGACATCATTTTCATCAAATGTGGAAGCGATCAACAGAGTGACAAAATCGGTCGCCATTCCTATAGTCAGCGGTGGGGCAACTGCAGTAGTATTGTCAAATAAAGAGAAATATCCGTACTTTGCTCGCACGGTACCTCCAGATGACAAACAGATGGCCGTTATAGGTAATATACTCAAGCAAAATGACTGGACATATGTATCGGTCATATACTCAAGAGAGACATATGGTATAGGTGGCATGAGAGCACTGAGAGAGGCTGGCATAACTAACAATATCTGTCTCGGTTCAGCACATTCTTTATCATACCCAGGGACATTAGACGAAGCCAAAAATATTGTAGGACGTTTAGCAGATACTCCCGAGGCCAGAGTTGTTATCGTTATAGCTCTTAATCCCAGATTAATATTACAAGCTGCTAAAGAATTGGGCGTACTAAAAAGGTATATATGGATCGGATCAGATTACTGGGGAACAAAAGAGGACATTGTCGATGGAATGAAGGAAGATTTACTCGGATCGATAACCATTGAAATTCGGAGTTCAATCGTGGGTTCTTTTGTAGATTATGTCACAGAACTTACTTATTATAACAGAAAAAACATTCCAAATGACTGGTTTGAGGAATTCTACCAGAGAATTCACAAATGTCGGTTATCCAACGCAGCGGAAGTTTTAACCCAGTATCCGCCATGTAATTTGAACGAGCAGATCTCTAGGGACATGGTAAAGGAACACGCTTTTATACTCCACACAATTGCAGCTACATATGCCATGGCAGAATCCCTTCAGAAATTAGCTGACCGTGAATGTCCAACACTCACATTCCAGGAATGCTTTTCTCAACAAAAGAACAGAGAGCTATTATTCACGGAACTTTTTACAAGTAACATGGAGTATGCAGGAGAGTAACCTAGGATTAAATCCCAATCAGGCGTTTAATGTCAGATTTAACGAAGATCGATACTGGGATGTAGGATACACCGTACAAAACTACATAAAGTCTCAAAATGAGTACATCTATAATCAGGTAATTATGAAAAAGGGGATTGAAGCTTTTTAATTCTTATCTTTGATTTTCCTTATCTGAAAAGTAGGGGGCTTTAGTGGCTAAGTGGTATTACGTGTGGCTTTGCAGGTAACAGAGCCTCCCACAGCTTAGGTTTCAGCCCCCTCCCTTCCTCTCTCTCCCCCCCCCCCCCCCCCCCCCCCCCCAGTATCATTTAAGAATATTTGTCATTTAGCTTGCTGAAGGTCACATTTTTTCTTTAGCTACTCTTAAGACTGGTATATCAGTTGTTAGAGTGCTCCCTGTGTATGTAGTAGGTTGTGGGTTTGAACCCTGGTCATGTTTGATAAGACGTGAAAATAGGTAGTGATTGTTCTTTCATCAAGCACTCAGCATTTAGAAATGAAAATCTTGGGGTTCTACTGAAAAGACCTTAAAAGCCTTGACACTGTTTTAGTCAAATTTTCTGCTATAGCACTGTAGCTGGTTACATCTTGATTTCAGTGAAAAATTCTTGAATGGGATGTAAAACTCCATTCAGTCATTAAATCATCTTAAGAAAAGTTGGGGCTGGAGGGTATTTGGATATCGTTGAAGCATAACTTATATAAAAAACATTAATACTATACCTGCACTATTGAAATACTTGTGGAATAGTGGCCACTTTGTAAATGAGAAACCATAGGTTGTATTCCTGTCTGGTTCTAACTAAATTTTACATTCTTTTTCTAAACACAGAAACAGTATCATAATTCATGATAGACTCAAAAGAAAAATGGCTCTTTGTCATGGAAGCACGATACAATTTGAAAAAAAAAGCCTTCATGGCCGTTAAATTAATCTTGACATAATCTGAATTTTCATACCTAAATTTCTGTATTTTCTGAATTTTTCAGATTGGCTCATCAGCAGGTGGAAGTGTGAGCTACACAGAATCATATCAAAGTTACAAGCAAGGTGATTGGGTGTCAGAGTGTACAGGAAGTCGGTGTAAATGTGACGGATTTACACCCGTTACAGAAGCCTTGGTTCAAAATTATACAAAGGTCAAAACACCAGAAGCTAGGAATTTTTATTATTATATACAAAGTCGAAATGCCTTTAATAATCAAGTATATGACCTTGTTTACACATGGCCAATATGGGCCATAGCAGTTTGTGTATGCACATGTGCTGGACTTCTTTTGGCGATACTCTTGTTCATTTACCTCATCGTAAAATATCCAGTCCGTGGTGGAACAACAATACTAGGTTTCTTGACATTAGTGGGTATAATTGGTATTTATTGTATAAACTTTGCATTCTTTCTGCCAGCATCAGCTGCCACTTGTGGTGCCCGGCGACTGCTTCTTGGACTGTTTTACACCATTGTATTTTCCTCTCTTTTTGTTAAAGCTGTTGATAATTGGAGATTCAGCGATTTTGAATACACTGTTCATAAATACAAAGGTTTAACCAGTTCTTGCACGCTACTAATGGTAACCATCGGAATAATCCTGGTAGAACTCATCATCCCAGTAGAATGGTTGATTATGGTACCACCTACAGCTAGCAACACAAACCCTCTATCTATGTTGCACGATTGGATGTGGTGCGACCCTGTGGAGAATTACGACAGGGACCTTGTCTTATCTATGTTATTCGTAATTTTCCTGGTTATAATCACTGGAATATTTTCGGGACTTGCCTGGAACAGTGACAGTAACTATTACGAATCTCGCTGGATTTTTGTGTCCAGTGTCAGCACAGCTGGATGCATGCTAGTGTGGATGATCGTGGTAACCAATGCAGGTCCCTCGTATCGAGATGTAGCGGTGGCAATGGCTAATGTGGTTAATGCCACTGCTTTATTAATATTTATACCTATTAGGAAGGTGGTGTTGTTATTCAGATTCAAGTTGGAAGAAAACATGGAAAAGGCACAATCATTAGCAGAAATAGATAAAGGTAATCTAAAAATAAATTTAAAGTTTTGCATTTAAACACTTGCAAGTTCATTCAGAAGAGACCTTAGTACCTGCATATTGTTCTGAGCACACTATAAAGGTCAAAATTTCTGCACTTCCCCTATAGCTGGTGACTTCTTAATGTTGGTGAAATAATCTTGACTAGGAGATAAAACCCCATTCAATCAATCAATTTAAAAACTTGTACGAGTCCATGGTGACTTGGTAGTTAAAGCAATTAAAACTACTAACATTCTTGTTGACCACAAAAAGTCAAACCTGTCTTTAAAGAAACCAGTAAAAGTGGCCTCTTTTGGGCAGGTGACCTTTATATACAGGTTCAAATAATATGAATAAAGAACAATTGGGATTCAATTCTTCTGGCCTTTATTAGCAGGAGAGCCTTTGAGCAATTTAAAAACTTGTACGAATGTATGAAGTTTGAATCTATGGTACTTGATAATTAAAACCACTACCACTCTTGTTGATCACATACAGTCAAATCTGTCTTTAAAGACTGCCCAAAAGAACCAGTAAAAGTGGCATTTATAGGCAGGTGGCCTTTATTTACAGGTTCAAATAATATGAATAAAGAACAATTGGGATTCAGTTCTACTGACTTTTTTAAGCAGGTGGCCCTTATAAAGAGATGGCCTTTGAGGCAGGTTTGATTTTATGCTATTTCATTAACATGTGGATAAGCATATACACAAAAATAACAAAAATTGGGACTCCACAAAAATTAACAATTTTACAGTATTGAAATTTTTCATAACAGATAATAAAGATTACATGTATTTGTTTCTATTTATAGCCACAGAGGCAGGTGCATACTCCACAGTATACTCCAACCCTGGGTATGAAGACGGTGGTGGATATGTCGTCAGTAATACATCCGGGTCCAAACATAATGGTTCTGATATTGGATTTTAATGTAAGTTTATGACTGGAGACAATATGGATTGGTGGCGTTTATGTATGTATGGGGGTTGAGGTATTGAGGGGGTATAGTCCCACCCTGGTTATGAAGACAGTGGTGGATATGTTGTCAGTAATACATCTGGGTCCAAACATAATGGTTCTGATATTGGATTTTAATGTAAGTTTATGATTGGACAATTTGGATTGTTGGTGTGTATATGTGGGGTCGGGTATTGAGGGGTATAGTCTAACCATGGTTATGAAGATGGTGGTGGATATGTCGTCAGCAACACATTTTGGTCCAAACATAATGGTTCCGATATTGGTTTTTAATGTAAGTTTGATTCAACAACTTAGATGTGCAGATCAGGGTATAAGGAACAGGACTCTAACCCGATTATAAAGTTGAAAATGTGCAAGCTCAAATATAATGGTTTTAATGCAAATTTGCAAGGGGAGGTTGGAATGGATCATGTTTGATGGTTTCATATGTAATAGATGGCATGTGTGTTTAAGAATGAATAAATATTTTCTTGTGCTTGTTAAATCGCTGTAGTACAGTGTACACAGGATATTGCAAAACTGGTGTTGTTTACATAGGCTGTTTGACTCACTTTATGCTGCAATATCCCATTTACACTGTACCACAGTGTAAATATATATGGGCACTGAGATTGTTTTGAATAATTTATTTACAATATTCTTGCACAGTAACTTTTTGAGAATTAATATGAACTAAAAAAGTAAAAAGTTCCTAAAAGCAGCAAAGTGTTGGAATTTTATATTTTTTCTGTTGCTAAATGTTTGCAGTTAGCTTAAGCTTGCCACAGTTGGGCATTTTTTTCTGGCACTCAAGTTTCCTCCACCATATCTGATCCTACCATAAGTAAAAGAATCTTGACTTGGGCCATTACTCCACTCACTATACCCACTTATTACAGAACTTAGCATAATTCAATTATGGAATTTAGATAATTTTCTCTGAGCATTCCAATTTCCTCCCTATTCCGCAACTGACTACCTCACCACCTCAATATAAGTGAAAGAATCTTGACTGGGGCATAAAACTCCATTTATTTAACCCTGCTAACTTCAACATGAGGTTTGTATTTGATTTTTATATATGTTTTTACAGGGTTTTCTTTTATTTTTCAGTTTGTTGAAAGATAGAAGATGCATAATAATGTTTTGCAAAACGAACTTATTTGCTTGAGATAGTATAATTATAATAATGCTTGCCATGTATGTATGAAATTATGACATTGAGTTCAAAAAAGGTGATCCTTAGATTATTTAAGAAGGATTTACATAAAACAACAAGGAGTTGGTGACTTAAGCTAAAGCTGATTCTGTGAATATTTTGAGAAGGTTTTGCATAAAACAACAAGCAGCTGGTAACCTGATCTGAAAGTGATTTCGAGATTCTGATCAAAACAAAAAACTACCGTAATCAAATTTGCTGATGGACAGATTGAATGAATGGAAAAATAAAGTTTGAATGAATAGAAAAATATAGGGTGTGTGAGAGAGAGAGAGAGAGAGAGTATTGCACAAAAAATTTAAATAATTAAATGGTAATAATATATGTACTTCCATACGATAAATAACCAGTGCTTTGTGATTTTTGTTTTTCATTGAGAAACAAAACCAGAAAGATCAGTGATGTTATTAGCAGACATTCAGCTCACAGTTGTTTTAATATACAGTAGTTATAATTTTTTTTTCCAACAGTTGAAGCTTGCTACACCTGATTTTTTTTAATTTATGTCTAAATTCAAGTCAAATGCAGTTCCAGTTTCAATTCAGTATCTTGAACATGTCTTAATCCAAGGGAAGTACAGTTCTAGTTTTTGACATTTCACTTTATTGTTTTAGCTAGAAAGCAATTTCTGATATATTGTTAATTAGGATTGATATTCAATGTATTTCTTTCATTTGTCATGCTTGCTTTAAAAGAAATGTTTGCTAGATTGTCTCCCTTTGAAACCGGATACAATGCATACAGGGTCTAATTGACGGATGGCCACAATGTTCCAACAAAGGCCCTGCATTTTGAATTATACACAAAAAGAATGAAAACTCGTCTTGAAATGTGTCATTTAATCACGTCACTGTCATTAGTTGCCATGACGCTCCTTTGGTACTGTGATGGTGGCCAGTGTCCGAACATAAAAGTCATGACTGGCAATAGGTCAGTTGTGATTTCTGGTCAAAACTGATTTTCTATTTAACCAGTTGTGAACAAAGCAGTTTCATAGTTAGCCAAAGATTTCATTTGAAAGTAGTATTCCATTTTTCTGTTTGTTTTTTGTTAAGAACCAGAGATTTTCTCGGATACAAATTTTAGATTAAAGAATTCCATTTTATAGTGTTTTTTCATTAGTTATATTAAGAAGATAACAAATTTTGGATTAAAGAATTCCATATGATTGTGTTTTTCATTAGTTATTTTAAGAAGATAGAATATATATTTAAGGCCAAAGAATGAAAATATGTGTTTCCACTAACACTCTAAAGAAAAAATTGGGTTGCTTTAATATTTTTACATTGACCATATATAATGCAAGAATGTCAACTTTAACAGTACTTGTCAAAAAATTGTCATACTAGAGACTTTAGGGTCGGCATGAAATATAGGGTTTGTCCAGTTAGCAAGAAACACACATTTTGTTATTTTTTGGTATAAATTGCTATATATTTTGTTTATTATATACATTTATATGTATGAAAGTGCTGTGTCTTTGACTGTTAAAATGTTTTCACATTGTGCATAGTTTTTGCAATATATCTGTATAGAAATATATATTTACATATGTACAGTATATATACATAAAAAATAAAATATGTATGTTTTTTTTATTTTTATGGAATAAATATTTTGTAATGACATATTTGTTTTGTGTGTATAATTGATTCATGAAAAGTCTGTCAGATCACTTGCTGAAGGTCTCCAGGTCCTCCGATTGTCGGTTCATTTGCAAAAGGTCATTGATTTTATTTGGTTCGCGGTTTTCTCCAGCATTCCAGGACTGGATAACTCGAAGCTCTCTTAGCAGTTAGGATCACTTAATGCCTATATAACACAGAGGCGTTAAGTGTTCGTAACTGCTAAGAGAGCTTCAAGTTACTCAGCCCTGAACTCCCCTTAAATAAGTGAAAGAATTTTGACTGGGTATTTAACATTACTCAACTCCACTCATTTGGGCCTTCTAACAAGAACTTTAAAGTATGAATGACATTTGTGACTGGCATTGCCAGCGTGACTCTGTAAGAAGCCTACCTATGGTGACCATAGAGACGGGGGGGGGGGGGGGGGTGTTATGCTCCATCAGAGGATACCTTAAAACATTGACCTCTGTCAGGGCTGGTGTTGCATATGAAAGAACTCTTTCTGCACATCTTCCTGAGTACAGAGCAAGGTTAAAATTTCTATCACTTCACCTATAACTGGTGAGATCTTGATATAAGTGGAATATTCTTGACTGGGAATCTCAATGGATCAATAGACACAAGTTTGTCAACTTCTTCCATTTCTGCTTGTGAACTGATGTTATAAGTGAAATAATTGTGGATGCTATGGCTATAAATCGGTAATCCACCGACATTTGCTACATTGTTTACCAAGATAATGCCCCATGTCCATGGCATACTGACATGGTAAAGGGAACATTGCTAACTTGAATGGTTTCAATGATTCTAGCATCAAATCATTGGTTGGTATTCCATGTCACTGGTCAACATCGTCCTTGAATGATACTGTAATGGTGTTCCATGCTGTTGGCATGTTGACATCAAGTCATTGGATACAGGAATGGTGTTCCGTGCTCTTGGCATGTTGACATCAAGTCATTGGATACTGGAATGGTGTTCCATGCTCTTGGAATGTTAACATCAAGTCATTGAATACAGGAATGGTGTTCCATGCTCTTGTCATGTTGACACATCAAGTAATTTGATACAAGGATAGTGCTTCATGCTCTTGGCATGTTGACATCAAGTCAATTGATACTGTAATGGTGTTATTGGATACAGGAATGGAGCCCCATGCTCTTGGCATGTTGACATCAAGTCATTGGATACTGGAATGGTGTTCCATGCTCTTGGCATATTGACATAAAATCATTGAACACTGGAATGGTGTTCCATGTTCTTGACATGTTTACATCAAGTCATTGGATACTGGAATGGTGTTCCATGCTCTCAGCATGTTTACACATCAAGTCATTGGATACAAGGATAGTGTTCCATGCTCTTGGCATGTTGGCACATCAAGTCATTGGATACTGGAATGGTGTACCATGCTCTTGGCATGTTAACATCAAGTCATTAGATACTGGATTGGTGCCTATGCTCTTGACATGTTTACATCAAGTCATTGGATACTAGAATTGTGTTCCATGTTCTTGGCATGTTGACATCAAGTCATTGGTAAGGAATGGTGTTCCATACTCTTGGCATGTTGACATCAATTCATTGGATACTGGAATTGTGTTCCATGTTCTTGGCATGTTGACATCAAGTCATTAGATACAGGAATGGTGTTCCATGCTCTTGGCATGTTGACATCAAGTCATTGGATACTGGAATTGTGTTCCATGTTCTTGGCATGTTGACATCAAGTCATTGGATACAGGAATGGTGTTCCATGCTCTTGGCATGTTGACATCAAGTCATTGGATACAGGAATGGTGTTCCATGCTCTTGGCATGTTGACATCAAGTCATTGGATACTGGAATTGTATTCCATGATCTTGGCATGTTCACACATCAAGTCATTTGATATGAGGATAGTGTTCCATGCTCTTGGCATGTTGACATCAAGTCATTGGATACTGGAATTGTGTTCCATGTTCTTGGCATGTTGACATCAAGTCATTGGATACAGGTATGGTGTTCCATGCTCTTGGCATGTTGACATCATGTCATTGGATACTGGAATTGTATTCCATGTTCTTGGCATGTTGACATCAAGTCATTGGATACAGGAATGGTGTTCCATGCTCTTGGCATGTTGACATCAAGTCATTGGATACTGGAAATGTATTCCATGATCTTGGCATGTTGACACATCAAGTCATTTGATATGAGGATAGTGTTCCATGCTCTTGACATGTTGACATCAAGTCATTGGATACTGGAATTGTGTTCCATGTTCTTGGCATGTTGACATCAAGTCATTGGATACAGGAATGGTGTTCCATGCTCTTGGCATGTTGACATCATGTCATTGGATACTGGAATTGTATTCCATGTTCTTGGCATGTTGACATCAAGTCATTGGATACAGGAATGGTGTTCCATGCTCTTGGCATGTTGACATCAAGTCATTGGATACTGGAAATGTATTCCATGATCTTGGCATGTTGACACATCAAGTCATTTGATATGAGGATAGTGTTCCATGCTCTTGACATGTTGACATCAAGTCATTGGATACTGGAACGGTGTTCTATGCTCTTGGCATGTTGACATCAAGCCATTGGATACAAGTATAGTGTTTCATGCTCTTGGCATGTTGACACATCTTTAAATGATGTCCATGACATGTTGATATGGAAGATTGTTAACTTGTGTGTCTAGGGAATGTTGACACATTGTCCTTTAATGATGCGTCATGTAGACAGCATGTTGACATGGTTGACCGAACATTGTGAACTCCAATGGTGTTGTTCCATGTTTATAGCATAAAGACATTGTGTTCCATGTTATAATATGTTGACACATTATCCTTGAATGATGTCCCATGTCCATGATATGTTGACATGGCAGACAGAACATTTTAACTTGAATAATGTATGGCATGTCACATCAATTCATTTTGTACTTGGGTGGTGTTCCATGCTCATGGCATCATGCAACATATTCTTTCATAATACCCCATTTCCACGGCATGTTTTCATGGTAGATGAAACACTATTAACTTGTCATTCCATGTCCCTGATATGTTGACACATCAAGTCGCTGTGTTCGTTTTTGGGTGGTGTTCCATACTCCTGATATGTTGACACATCAATTCATTGTTAGTTCTTGGGTGGTGTTCCATGTCTATGGTATGTTGACGCATTGTCCTTGAATAATGTCCCATTCCCATTGCATATTTACATTATTTGGCGGATCATTGTTAACTTGAATGGTGTTCCTTTATCCCGATATTCCGACACATATGTGTGACTGTTCTTGAATTATGTTCCTTGACAATACGTGTAGACACATATTGCTGATCAGTGAACATGGCCGATGTACCTTGCCTACGAAAGTTGACACATATGCCTGGATATTGCGATATTGGATGGCGCCGTATAGCATCTTAACCACCAGTTTTTATTATTTGTTGGCGTTTATGCTGAACATTATGACCCTGCCATTCCATGACTGGCATCTTGACATCTAGGAAGGGGTATTTTACCATGAATGGTGTTCCATGCCAGTAAAACTCAAGGTTAAACATTGGCGTCGCATTTATTTCTACAGAATGTTGCCCGAACGTTGAAAATGCACTTGAATGGTGTCCTGAAACTTCTGTGGCAAGTTGGTGCATAACGCTGAACAAAGTGAAATTGTAAGTCGCATGTCCCCGACATGCTGACCCTTATACAGCCAAATATTGTGAACTTGAATGACGTTCATGACTGGCCTTTTGTATGTGGAAGGTGACTCATGTGTATTGCTGAAATTGTGCGCTTGAATATGGTGCGACGTTAAGCAACATTCAATCAACCAAGCAATCAAAGTAATGTTCTACGAGACCTTAAAAACCAATGCCCCATTTATGTTTGGTGTGACAGGCTGAGAACTCTCTCTGAAAATTACAAAGGTCAATTTTTTCGACTTTTGCTGGTAACATCTATATGTAAGTAAAACATTCTTGACTAGGACATTTTACTTATATCGAGGTCTGAAACTGTAAGAACAATCACAATGGATTGACCGTAAAAAATGTAAACCAAATATCAAACTTTCTCCCACTTGGATCTGCCCATGAAATTCGGACGCAAGCTGTTTCAGATTGGACCGCTTTTGGCAAATGATTACAATGACAAATGAGTGGCGCAATGGAGTTTACACCAGTCATGATTATTTCGCTTATATTGAAGCGAACACATCAGGGATAGCGGATAGAAACCGGAGTGAACGGAGAAAACAACCGACCTTCGATAAGCGAATTGACAAACTTTCTCACACTAGTACTGCCCCTAGTGTGATTAATTTGAACCTAGGCTGTTGGGGCGCTGCAATCCGTAAGCGCGCGCTTTTGATCACAAGGGCAGACGACAGTCTAAACAGTCTCGGAAAATGCATAGCCCAAGTACTTTAAATTATTCTGAAACTGTGCTCTTAAATTCGTGACACATCAATGAAAATTAACAAAAAACGTTATTAAAAGCGTTTTATTAAAAGCATTTTAAAAATCTAAATCGGAACACCTACCATAAAAAAATCCCCAAAACCTTTTAAACTACCAGCATTATTTTGTTTTACTGTAGCATGAAGACTCTTCGGCTTTGGTCTTCTGTTATATTACAAATTTTCCAAAAGAAAACTGTCAACAATTTAAAACATGTATAATTTTTTGGATTTTCTGGATGAAATAATTATTAAAAAATGAAAGTTGTCAAATTATAATTATTTTCAGAAAATGGAATATCAATAAAACGCAACATGCCACTGCTACCAAGATCCATACTTTTACAATGAGACAGTTGTGAAATCATACATAGAGTCTAATAATTAAACATAAATATTAACAAATATATAGATGGGAATAAATTAAAATATACTAAATCTAACTTAACTACATGTACATAAATTATTATAACATATAGTAAATAAATGAAAAAGAATAAAACATGCATAAATTATATGTACAAATACAAAATTTTACAATAAAAGCTTCAATGCCAGTAGGCCGAAATAACTGCCTTAACGATAGTGGGTTGCTTTTTATGGTTAGATTATCAAAACGTAATTTACCAACGTTAAAGCAGATTCTTCGGCCTACAGTTTCACAATATTGTAGCACATGAGCCGGTAATATTGAAACATAAAATTTGTTATTTGCATGATAAAAACATTTTGTTGGTTATGAGAAAAACATTAAAAATTAAAACAAAAAAAACATTCTATGACTGACTAGCATAACACACATTTCAAGATTTAAAAAAGGCATGTACGCAATATGTTCACAGCTCCACCACAGGGGCCAGTTTCATAATAAAATTTTAAAAAATGCCGATAAGTATATAAAAAAGAGTATACTCTTTTTTATATACTTATCGGTATTTTTTTTAAATTTTATTATGAAACTGGCCCCTGTGAGCTACACACTTTTAGATACTACAACGGTTACCGTCTATTTCCCAAAGTCTAAAACAGTTATCCTAGTGTCAACACTAATATCGAAACAAAGTTACTATGGTAACAAAAAAGTTGTAAAACACTTTAAATGTGAATGTCCGAAAACAACTTCTGACACTCAAGTTTCAAGATAAACATTGCTATGGAAACAAAATAAAATATTTAAAGCACTTTGAATATCGGCGAAAATAGATTCCTAGCACTCAAGATTAAAAATGTCTTAGCAAATGACAAGCAAATAAAAGATAAACATTGCTATGGAAACAAAACAAATTATTTCAAGCACTTTGAATATCGGCGAAAATAGATTCCTAGCACTCAAGATTAAAAATGTCCATGCAAACAACAAGATAGTCTAGTGGCAACACTTCTTTTCCGGTTTCGTTTTTCGTCTACACCCACAACTTTTCCTAGGGGTCCTGGATGCAACTACAGCCGAGACGCTCTTTCCGTTAAATGGACAATAAGTCACGGTGTGGGCATTATCGCCCGTCGCCCCACACACTGGGCAAATATATAGTCTCAAAACAGGACACGTGACCTTAGTGCCCTCTCGGAGTTGATGACTTGTATAATATTTCGGAGTTTCGCCATTTCTTTTACAGAAATTGCAAGGAGGTGCGAAATTGTCTATTCCATTCTCCTGTAATGTATGTGTTGACGGACTCGGTGCTCCGCTTATCTTCGCTTTAAGCTCCATCATAGAACAAAGTTTATCCACGGAATCGGTGCTTCCCGTCACTGGTGTGCTAACAACGGAATATTCTGGCGACGGAACAGCGGGTAAAACCGCCACGGCCGGTTGAAACTGAAAATTTTGCTTGTACATGTCATTCCGTGTATCATAATGAAAACAATTATTGTCAATGTTATTACCAAAACGTTGAATATGTTGTAATTCCATAAGTTCCGGATTAAACACCTTGAATCCGGGATAACAAGTCTCCGATTCTCTGAGTTCCATTCCCGACATGTTTTCCTTATATTTCACATTTCCGACTATGGTCGAAAGGCAAAAATAATCCCGGTTCCACTCATATTCCGAGGATGCATCCATCTTGACGCTGATGTTACTGCAGCTTAAGTTAGGATAGATTGTAACAAATCGTCCAGTATTCCGGACCAAACCATTTCTAAAAGGGACAATAGCATATATAGCCTTTGATGTGGTCAGTTCAAAGGAACGTTAGAATAAACGTTATGAAATGTCCCATATTAACCGCTTGTTGGAACATTACATTATCATCAGTATAGGGTGGGGAAATGACAGATTTTTGTCAAATCATCAAATTTTATTACTTGACTATATAAATTTTAATTATTTTTTTTTTGACACGTGTTTTTTTCCAATTAATTGAAGTGTCATTGCGCAGTTGTTTAAACTAACTGTTCGTATGCATATGTATGTATTGTCATATAATTACTTTCTGGATTCACTCATATTTCAATAAGAACTAAGTTGCCGTATTAAAAAAAATGAATATTTCATTCATAACATATATATATATAATATTTAATCGAAGACCCTGAATAGATGGGCATATACGGTTCCAACGTGAGGATTTGTACTTTTAAAACCACATGGGTCAGTTTCATACTCAAATTTTTTTTAAAAAAAGGAAAAAAACCTGTAATTTTTAGACAAGTTTTTGCTTCTGTCCGGTTGGATATCTCGCCATAAACATGAAGGTTAATAACAGAATTTTTCAGCGTACTTCCCAACGTTAAAAGAAGTGTATCTTCTTGAAGAATATCGCAGTGTAAAAGCCTGGGACCAGAGTAATGTAAATTCGGGGGAAAAAACTTGACAATGTTGATTTATGACTGCCATGTGTGCTGACAGAATTTTTCAGAATACTACCCTACGTTAAAAATGTATCTTTTTGAAAAATATCGCAGTGGAAAAGCCTAGAACCAGAGTCATGTAAATGTGATAGGTTTTATGGAATTGCGGCATGTGCTGATTTTGATTTTTTATGAAAAATAATGCATTCAAAATAAAAATCCGAGAATAAACTTTTGTCCTGGTGACATTAACCATTATGACAAGAAATGGACACACGAGAGAATTCGACAACTAAAACTGAAACCACGCCAGTTGAAAAAGTGGGAACCCTCAGGGCTGCGGCACCGTGCACGTGTCCAAAAAACCTAAAATTCTTTTTTAGACTTCTTAAATAATTGAGAATACGCTCATCTTCGTAGTACAAGATTTGACTCGGAAATGTTTAATCATCGATATTTAATACAGTATAATTATTTTGTAATAATATTCTGTATAAAAATGTCGCTGGTTTAATTCAGGGTAATTCTTAAGATTGGTTATTTAGACTTACTGAATACGGTCATATGACATTTGATTCATTATAAAATTTTAAAAAAAAACTCGTTTTATATATCATGGGAATTTATTATTATTATTATTTTATAATGAATCTGACCTGGCCCTGCCGTGCACTGGACCTCGAACTTACTGGCGCGAAATTTTTAAGCACTCAATTGTATATTTATCGCAACAGAAACCTTCTGCCTTCCTTTTAACTTAAGATTTTCCTTACTGACTTAGATCAGGCTGGGATTTACGGCACTATAAACTAAAAAGTTTCAACAAAGTTTAAAAAATAGATCTTATTCATTGAGTTTTGAATGATCTTAAAAATGACACATTAAACGTGTGGATACAATGCATCTTGGAAAAAAAAATTCAAATAAAAATTGTCCAAATTCAAGTTAAGGAAAAAAACTTAATTTAAAAAAATTAAAACTGGGAGGAGAAGTCCATTATACTGTATTATAATTACTTATTTTACTAATTGATTTTTTATCGCAATATTTCCTTTGGGGAAAATGACTACCGCCAAAGGTAATAGGTAACAGATACGTACTGTACACCTGGTAAAGGAAAGGTAACTCGTATGGTTATTCACTACAAACAGGTTGGTTTCATCCGACCGTGAACATTAATTTGCATATATCACCCCGCCCACTGACGACAAAAATACATTTCAAAACTTGCCAGACAGGTTTTGATCGCCATAACATGAATAATAATAGGCCGATTTTGTCAATACCTTGACTTCTATTTATAGAATTTCAGCATTGTAGACTTCACTACACCCAAACTAGCTAAACGTAGGGAAGGGTTTTACGAGAAAACCCTAATATCTGTCAGAGGGGTTTATCCTCTTTTTTTGCCGGGAAAAAGTGAGTGCACCTTAGTTCCCTACATATAGGTGTCAATGAAATAACAGGTATGACAGTAATTATTACTTATTTATTTGATTGTAATACCGGTCGGGTGTGATTCTGGACAGAGCTGGAGGGGTTTGTTTTTATTTTTTGGTTTAAATCTCTGTAAAGATTTTAAAATAAGGAAAATAATCATTTATGATGAAAAGCAATATTTAGCCAGAAAATACAAGAAAATAATTATAAATTTTATAAATATTTTAGTACTGTAACATTTTGATACAAAATTAATTTGACAATAGTTATAATATGATTATATGATTGTTTTTAAATTTTACATATATATCTTGTATATTTTTTAAAATTCTGAATTGAAGATATTTAACTGATCAATATTCTATTTTTCTCATAAGCAGGTGCTTGCAAGTTTTCTAACCACTGAAATTAAAAATTATTTTTGTGTATTGCCTTTTCAGTTTGGAGGAGGTGGGCAACCCCCCCCCCCCTTTTGCTAGAACTGAAAATCTGCTTATTTTGGCCATTAAGTAACTGGTGGTAGGTCCCATTTCCCAGGTTCAAAACCTATATTTTCAACAAATAAACTGTAACTTTATTATTTCTATTTATGGACCATTATGGTGCCCCCACCCCCATTGCATGAAACGATGCTTATTTTCACCAATTCAAAGAACCTCAGACATACTGGTATATTTTCACAAATTTTGGAAATTTTGCTACTAATTTTGTGGAAATCTAGAAGAAAGGTGTAATCTTCCTAATTCATTGATGTTAAACATTTCAACAACTTCTTTTTAATTTTTTTTTTTTTTGTCACCGGAATAAAAATGTTACATATTTCAACAACTTATTTTAATTTTTTTTTGTCATAGGAATAAAAATGTTACCAGCTTATGTGGTTGTGTTTAGCTTAGTTTCGGTATTGGTAACTGGCCAAGTTACGGTACGGACACAATCATGTGCCGCATCCGATCAGTATGTGACAATCCAGAATGGTGCACACGCGATTATGGGTGGATTAATTAGTATGCACTACGCAGGGGACAGTTATGGATGTGGAAATATTTCACCATCAGGTAAATCAAATTAAAACAATGGCAAATTTAGCAAGGATGCAGGGAGCATATGCACCCCTTTATGTCACTGATAAAACTTTTTCATGCATTTGTCTTTCTACTTTAATCGTTCAGGCACCCTGGATGATTTTTGTCTTTAATGCAGCTCAGATTGCACCAGAATATAGGATTTTGTGTCATTTTATTCCAACAGTCACTTCCCACTTATTTAAGTGTTTGGCCGGGTCTGACCAAAGACTTGAAAGTGGGAAGTGACTGTTCTTTTGCCAAGCACTCTGCATTACGAAATGAAAGTCAAGGTTCTTTTGGATGGGAACTTAAAATAAATGAGTTCTTGTGTCACGGTGAGCTTGGCATGCTAAAGAACCCTACAGTATAATGCCATCAGTGCCACACACAGGTTAATTTCTGCACCTTCGCCTACAGCTGGCGACATCTCAATATAAGTGAAATATTCTTGACTGGGGGATTAAAATCTGTCACTCAGCTCAATTTTAAATTATCTAGTGGAGCATTACGTCAGACCTGCTTCAAGGTTCATGTCTTTTTGTCACCTTATGTGCTGGTTTTGTACTAGTATACACACGAGGAGCGGGGGTTGGGGGTTGGGGTTTAAGATGCTACATTACTATGATTACAAATGTAGAGAATACTTTCTCCACCAGGCCTTTATTTTGACACCAAGTACAGAGCTCCAGATAAGAAATGGACATGAAGGGTCATTACCTCCTACTTTTTTTTCTAAAGCGTATGCTTTAAAATCTAAAGCGTATTGATACTGTTGCTACCGCTGTCTGATTGTTTGCGCACATAATAACCTTTTGTCACAGCAGACAACATTTTGTGATATGACGATTAAAAGGTGAAAAGAAAATAATATAGGGCAAGATTCAAGACCGGAACAGATCTAGACCGTCATTTTAAAGTACAATTCAGGACCAGAATTACGTTTTCAATTTGTTCTTCGATCTTGATTATTATAATGTATAACAAATGTAAGCTTGTATGAAAGCATGCCGGTGGATGATACTTGTTTACAAAAATCATGGTTACGCATTGAACTGGAAATATAAAAATGTAGTGAGCAATTTCAATGCGTTTTGTTATGCCTTTAATTAAATTTGAAAGCGTATTTAAAAAAAGTCATAGTGTATTTACGCAGATACACCTCTTATCTGGGGCTCTGCAAGTAAGTTGTCAGCAGCAGCACTGAGTTTGCTTTTTACTTGTAGGGCTTTGGTGGCAGAGTGGTCTGAAGTGGTTGCTTACAGAACACTAATATGGGTTTACTCTTTAAAGTACCCAACCCCCAACCCCCAACCCCCACCAAAAAAAAAACCCCAGAAAGTTTCATGCTGTGAATTCATAACTTTTTTGGTGTCCCAATTTTCAGTCCTTTCTTGGATACCCTAGCTCTGGAATTTAATGAATGAAATGTTGCAAACTTAATTTTAGTGGAAACCATACACAATAGATTTTCAACCCCACAAAGTGGTATTATGTCTTAGAACCATGAAAATAATCCAAAACAAACATACTAATGCATGTCTGAATCCAGAAGCAAAGTAAAAACTTTGGAACTGACAATTTAGGTGACATGTGAGCTTCCACCAGGGAAGTCAGGCCAGGTGCTCTAGAAGGGTAAGCACCTCCTGTTTAGCTAGCTACACCTGTCACGTGTGTAATAAATGATTTTACAGTATTTTTTCATGTAAATTTTACAGGAATGCAGTCTTATGAAGCTATTAGATGGGCTTTGGACAGATTAAATAAAGAGAATGAAGTGTTAAATGGAGAGACTTTAAATACCAGCTATATTCCCGGAGTTAAAATAGGTAAGTTATGTTGCCATGGAAACATTACCATACAGTCAAACCTGTTTATAAAGACCACCCAAGGGAACCAGTAAAAGTGGCCTTGATTGGCAGGTGGCCTTTATATACAAGTTCAAATAAAATGAATAAAGAACAATTGGTATACAATTCTACTGACCTTTATAAGCAGGTGGCTCTTATATAGAGGTGGCCTTAAGGCATGTTGGACTGTACTTTTAAATAACAGTTTTATTCCAAGAGATAATATTTGCAAGTTATATCACCATGGAAACATTGTTCCTATGTATAGAGGTAATGGAATTCATGGTTTTTGTCATTATCTGTAACTCAAACACTTGCTTCAACATGTACTTATTCCTAGTGGAATGCCTGCATTATGTATTGCACCAATTTAACCAGAAGGGAGCACTGGATGCCAAGTGGTCTAATATGACGACTTATTATTATGATACATGAGTTCTGTAGCTACTTGTCTAGTTGTGTCTGAATTATCTCTCTTTTATCTTCAGATTTGTTTGATAATTATCTCCCTTTAGTCTTCATGAGTTTGGATCATGAGTTATGTAGCTACTTGTCCAGGTGTTTCTGAATTATCTTCCTTTTATCTTCAGATTTGTTTGATAATTATCTCCCTTTAGTCTTCATGAGCTTGGATCATGAGTTATGTAGCTACTTGTCCAGGTGTGTCCTAATTATCTCCCTTTAGTCTACCTGTTCTTGGATCATTAAGTTTCATTTTTTTTATACAGGTATGCGGGTCAGGGATTACTGCGACAGAAGTTCTGTAGCTACCAGTAGTGCACAGGGACTATTTCCACAGTTCCAGTCAGAATCCAGAGATTGTCAAAAGAATCCATCTGAACTTATGCTAGGTAAAGTAACTAGAATACTTTGCATGGGGAGTAATTTTTGCTGATTTATGATACTGACTATAAGATAAAAAAATTCTGAAATAGACTTTAACAGATAAATAATGCAAAATGTACTTACAATAAGTAAACTGACTTCATTCATTCATTCATTCATTCATTCATTCATTCATCATTCATTCATTCATTCATTCATTCATTCATTCATAATAAAGTTACCGGTACCGGTAGTTTCCCCTGGAATAAAGGGCTGGAATTTCCCAATTTAACAACCAAAGTTTCCTAAAAACAACAAATTGAATCTAGTAGTGTTATAATAAAATTGACATTTACCCTCCCTATCAACAAACAAAAATTAAAATTATCACAATACATCATTTTTGCAATAAGAACCCAAGCTAATGCAGTTATCTAGGTTTCCATAAATTTAAAATAATTAGTAGCCAAATTCCAAAATTTGTGAAAATATAGTCCTTTTTAAAGTATTTTTCCACAAATTTGCTAAAATAGGTTACTTTTTAAAAGTATTCCTCAGAAATTAGTAGCCAATGGCGATTTTGGCTACCAGGAATGGAAACATAGAATTATGTCAGAGTGTAGTTTGCTATTTATTTAGGACTTTAAATTTTAAACTAGTGCAAATTTTCCCAATCTAAAAGGTAGAAGGTAGTTTTGAATGAATGTAAGAAAATCATTGTTTTATGTTTTCTAGGTTTGGTTGGAGCTAGTTCTAGTGGCGTTACCAAGGATGTTAACATGTTTACCAGCAAGTTTGACATTCCACTTATCTCATTCATGGCTACAGCACCTGAACTCAGCAGCAACATGAATTATCCTAAATTTATGAGGACAGTGCCACCAGATGGTCCTCTCATGGAGGTAAGACGGTCGTTGGTTTATATGTGACACACCTCAAACAAATAATAATGATTTATTTTTGACGATGTTGAGTTTAAAAAAGAAAGAAAGAAATTGAATATTTTTACCTATTGTTACAAATTTATGAGGATGGTGCCACCTGATAGCCCTCTCATAGAGGTAAAATGGTTTTATATGTGACGCACCTGTAGAATTTTACAAACAATAATTTATTTATTTTTGATGATTTTGAGTAAAGAGAAACTAATTAAATATTTTATATTGTAACAAAAGAAATTGTCATAGCTTTTGTCTTCATACATTCCTGAGCTCATTGAAACAATCTCTCTCTCTCTCTCTTTCTCTCTCTCTCTCTCAATTGTATAACAGTTTTAGTGCATTTGCATATCTTTAGTCTAAATAACTTATTATCAGAAATAATAGTGAAGTGACTGGTTTTATATTCTGTATAGTGTATGTAAGTAGGTGTGGCTAGTTAGCCTATTGGTCTATTGAAAATTAAAATGAAACTTTTCTCACCTTCTAACCAATGAAATTGATAGAGATTTATAAAATTTAATAACATTGTATATAATTATGAGTGATAACTAATGTAAAGTGTTTGTAAGTAGGTGTGGCTAGTAAGCCTATTGGTCTATTGAAAATTGAAATGAACGTCTTCTCACCTTCTAACCAATGAAATTGATAAAAATTATAAAGTTTAATAACATTGGTATATAATTATGAGTGATATTTAATATATTTTTAGGCTATTACTAGGGTTCTAGAAGATCTAAAGTGGAGCTATGTAGTAGTTGTTTACTCTGATAATACATTCGGCAGAGGTGGACTAAAGGAGATCAGATCTCGCTTATCAAACTCTGGAATTTGTCTGACAAAAGCTATAGCCTTTGACCCCTCAGATACTTCCCAGACTGCAATGGACAAGATACTAGCATCTGCTCTGGCCTCCGAGACTGTGGGAGTTATCTACCTTGGTACAACAAATGTTGCCTTCAGTTTACTGGAACGAGCAGAAACCTATGATGGTGCTGGAAAGTTACAGTGGATTTTTACAGACAGCATTCCATTATCCAGTACTTTTACTGGAAAGAAATATCCAAGAGGTATTATTTCGGTTCTCACAGGTTCCAGAAAAATCATTGAGTTTGAAGATCATTGGGTTCGAATTAATCCTGAAAACCCGTCAAGTGAGAACCCATGGTTTAAAGAATGGTACATGAACCAGAACGAGTGTCGGCTACCTGGCGTAACTAGTTCCAGATTTACTGTCCAGTGTCCAAGATTGACCGAATCACAGAGAAGAAACTCTTTTGTTCAAGATCAGTTCGTTGAGCCTGCTGTCCATGCAGTGTACTCATATGCACGTGCATTACGAGATGCACATCAAGCACTGTGTGGAGGTGCCCCAGGTGTTTGTTCTCAATTAAGTACATTGAGTCTGCCAGACTTCTATGAAAACTACTTAAAGAAAACCAATTTTACCTACACAAAAATAGAGAGAGTTGAAAGTTTGGCCTCGGTTGGATTGGAACCCTACAATGCTGCTGCTAAAGTACAATATGACCCCAATGGTGATATTGTAGGTCCGGTATATGATGTGTATAATTTCAACGATTATCCAGGAGGCACAACGTCCTTTAAGTTCCAAAAGGTAAGAATAAGTACATCTTGTAAATATTATAGTAGAGACCACTGTGGTAGCTCAGTGGTAGAGCATCTGCATTTAGAGCAGGAGGTTATGGGTTCAAACTCTGGCCTGTTATACATATATTGTAACACCTATAAGTCAATCACTTATAGTTGGGACCATCTCTAAGGCCCAGTGGTAGGGGATCCACCTTATCTTAGTTTTTTTAAGTGTCTGGGTTGTTTTTTGTTAGAGGGTTGGTCTACCAAAACGGTTAACAAAAATTGTAATCTTTTAAATAAAATATAGGAGTGGTTTACCAATTTTTTTTTAACAACTAGGGGATGGTCACATCTACAGACCTATAATACATCGGGTTGAGGGTTCAAAACCCATCAGGACCACTTGGTATGTCCTTGACCAAGGTATTTAAGTTCACATTGCTCCTGCCTACCCAGCTGCCACAGTGTTCATTCTAGAAGGGGTCATGGGGCCAATTACCCATTATTTTGCCAAATAAACCTATTCTTAAGACTTTAGTGGGCCATAGTTAACATTAAATAAATGCAAAAATATAGATGTTATCATATTATGTTATCAAGATGGATTTTTTGAAAATGACACCTCTGAAAAATCCTAGATCTAACACTTCTGCCATGTAAATAGGTATTGACAAATATGCTAGGGGTTAACCTTGTACCAGATACTGTCAAACCTGTCTATAAAGGCCACCCAAGGGAACCTATAAAAGTGGCCTTTATGGGCAGGTGACCTTTATACACAGGTTCAAATAATATGAATAAAGAACAATTGGGATAAATTCTAATGACCTTTGTAAGCATGTGGCTCTTATATAGAGGTGGTCTTTAAGACAGGTTAGACTGTAATCAAATTTTGGACAAGATTGAATCCATAGACCTTTTTAGCTGTTTATAAGTATACTGTAGTTAACCTCAAGATATTTTAGATGTAGCATTCTTAGGATAAATAATAATTAATTTGAAAATATTATTGTATTTTGGTCCCAACTGCTGAAAATATGGATGTTCTCTGTAATTAATGTAATTGATCATTGGACTACTTTATGAGATATGGGACATATCCTCAGGTGAGCAATTAAGGCCCCAGGCCTATTGTTTTCCCTATAGCATTTTATATGTCTTGTGTATTTTGAATGTATTCTCTTTTTAGTGGATTATTGCAATTATATTGAATTTTTTGTCTCTATTTGTAGCTTGGATCCTATCTTAATGGCAGATTAGAAATTGTTAAAAGTCGTCTACGCATGTATGATGTCAAGCGAGACAATATGCTCGCAAATCCACCTGCATCACCATGCCCACTCTCTGGATGTAAACCGTGTCTTGGAATTCCCGGGGAGTCGCCATACATGTATGTACCAGGAGACATAGTCCTCACTGGTCTGTTTTCTATACATCATCAAGGAACTGGTCCTTTAACATGTGGCTCTTTTATGACAGGAGTTAGGGATGGAATACAGTATTTGGAATCCATGTTTTTTGCTCTCCAGCAGGTCAATGGTGTCTTAAAGAATTCACAAGGAATTTTACGAGGTGTTAGTCTTGGTGGACTTGGTTTTGATGACTGCAGTGATGCTGCATTAGGGTCTCACCATATTACGAACTTGGTCAGAAATCCCGGTGTTATTAAAGATAAGAATGGAGTCGCTTTGAATGCACACACAGTGGAGGCTTATACTGGTTCCCATACATCAGGTCTGACGTTCCCTATTGCAGAAATTATGAACGAGGTCAAGCGCCCTCTATTGGGATATGCTGCAAAAGCCAGTGAATTATCAGACTACCCTTACTACCTGTACATGACGTACGGGAATGAACAGTTGATGACAGCTGTTGTATTGATGTTAAAAAGAGCAGGTTGGCATTATGTACAGACACTGAATCATCCCAATGCTTATGCAAGAAATGCAATTTCAGAGCTGAAAAGAATTGGGGCAAAGCATGGAGTCTGTGTTGTGGCCTCTTATGAATTGGTTACCGATGGCGATGATGCTTCTTTGATAGCCAAACTGCGAAGACAGGCATCAGTTAAACCAGTGGTTGCAATAACTAGTGGACAAAGATTAGCCCAGTTTTTTAAAGTTATCCAAAATCTAAACGCTGGTGGAGAATTTGATTTTGTTACTTACATATCTGAAGAAAGTGTGTTTGATGAAGTCAAAAATGTAACTGAAGGACTGTTAGTTGTTCGGGAAAAAATGCCAACAATTTCAGAATTTAAGACCTATCTGTCTCGTCTTAATCCTGTCACGTATACAACTAACCCATGGTTTAATGAATGGTATGAAGTTATGTTCAACTGTTCACTTGATGCCAATAACATGCGAAAATATGGCTCTGTATGTGCAAATACGAACAACCCAATCTCAGGATCATCGTCTGCTTACAAATATCAAAGGTCTATTTTTAGCACGGTTTACGGCGTATATGCAACAGCTTATGGACTTCACAGAACATTGATTGAATACTGTGGTAGTACCTACGACGGCGTTTGTGGAAATTTTACCAATGCCGCAGACAAAGGACAAGTTTTAGTCCAGAAAATCAAAGAAGTCGCATTCAATATTCACAACTATGGATTCAGATTTGATGGGAAATATGGGAACTTTCCTTTTGAATACAGAAATTACCTCAGTGGAAAATTGGATTTGGTAAGTGCCTTTTGTGAATAAAGTAACACCATGTTATACTCCAAAAAAAAGTTTATATGGGTATATGGGAATCACCCTGGCCGTCTGTTCCAATATTGGGCCTGCTCCATATTTTTTCATGTCTACAAATGGATTTTGACCAAACTTGGCACAAATATAGACCAACATCAGATGATGTGTCACATACCTAACTTTGGCACATTGGCATAAATAACAACTCTGTATTGTTGGGGATGGAGGAGGGTGGCTGGGTGTTTGTCTCTCAAGAGACTGCTCTGGTTATACTAGGAATTGTCCCCTCACTTATGCCTGTTATGTTTTGAAGTGCCAGAGTTCATAAAATATATATATATTTTTTTCTTTGTAACACATAAGTCTCGCTGGTTTTATCAGCATTTATAATGCTGTATGTGAGAGGATGTGGGTTCAAACCCCATCTAGGGTCTGACCAAGACTTGAAAATAGGTACATGTAGTGACTGTTCTTTCACCAAGCACTCAGCATTTAGAAACAAAAGTCACAGGGTCCTTCATAAAGACCTTAAAAAGTGATGCCTCTGTCACAATAGGTGTGGCATGTTAAAGAATCCCCCTTGCACATTGCCTTGAGTACTCAATTTGCACATTTTAATTTTATTTATTTTTTTGTATTTTTTTTTGTATTTTTTTTTTTTTTTAATAGTTAAAGTTTTGACAGGTGTATTTTACTCCTGATAATGGTGCTGTAGTTAAATCATCTGAATGTATGAAAGTATGTTTATGGTTTTTTTTTATTTCTTGTATTTTAATAGGTTCTTGGTGAATATGACCCATCAAGACAGTTGTTTAATTTCCAAGTGGACAACATGCGTTTATATGGCAACCGTAGAGTTTCCCAGAGTATGTCAGTGTGTCCATCAGTATGTACAGAATGTGGCTACATGTTTACAGGTCAACCTTACATGTATATCCCAGGCGACATCTTAATACCAAGCGTTTTCGATATCCACTACCCTGGAACTGTACCGTTCTCCTGCGGTAACATCCGTGTAAATAATGGATTCCAAAACTCTGAGGCATTTGCTTTTGCTATTGAAATGATCAATAGTCGGAATACGGATGTGAAACTTAATAACGGCGTGACACTAGGTGGCCTTGGATTCGATGGATGTATGGATGCACTCAGGGGTGCTGCTATTGTGTCTGCTGTTTATTCTGGTAATTTGCCTGTGGGTGATGATAAAATGTTTCCGACCCAGAAATTTGCTGGATGGTTGACTTATGACAGCCAGTTAACAATTGATCTGTCAATGGGATTCAGTGCACCAGGTGTTCCTGTAGTATCGCCAGGGGCAACATCACCCGCTCTTGACAACAAGAAAATATTTACAAATTTCTTTAGGACATTGCCGTCTGATAGCATCAGGGCTCGCGCTATGGCTAGAGTTTCTAAAGAACTCGGATTCCGGTATATTATCACACTGAATGCCCCAGAAAGAGGCAGCAGAGATGCAGTACAAAAATTCAGAGAATATGTCGAGTCTGAAGGTATTTGTATCGGAGCTTCTTATGAGTTTGTTACCGACGGAAACATGGACAAACTGATCGAATATATAGTCGATTCTTCCACAAGAGTTGTGGCAGTCTTCAGTGAAATAGACATGTATATCCAAGATCTTCTAACTGCTAAACAAAAAAATCCAAATGCTGCCAATATTATATTTTTGTCTAACCGACATTGGGAACGGCCATCTGTCAGTACCAACTATCTACGGGAAGCCAGCAGATCGATGTCATTCGGAATGACTAAACCAACCATACAAGAATTTATATCCTACATGAGACAGAAGATTCCTGGTACATATATGACCAATCCATGGTTTGAGGAGTATTATCAAGCCTTCTTCAACTGTAACAGGGGAACTAACTGGTACTACAGAGATGTCTGTGTCTCCAACAGGGATGTAACACAAGGTATTTGTATATTTATACCCCTATAAAAACTAGTTTGAGGGGGTATATAGGTCTGTTTATCTGTCCATGTCAAATCGTGTCCGGGCTATATTTTATGGGTGCTTTGGATGACTGTCATAAAACTTCACATGAATAATCTTCACGGTCCAAAGGTGTGTCATGACCTTTAATCAAGGTCATCTAATAAAGGTCAAGGTCACTGGAAAACGTTAAATTTTTGGGGCGGGGGTATTTGGATCTTAAGAGACGGTGGTTCTAGTTCAACATGCTGTTAATGTTGTCACACCTTTTTTATACTCCCATTTCTAGAAACTTGATGTATTACTATAATAGCTGCAGACCCAGGAATTTTGGAAAGGGTGGGTACATATTTTTATTGATGAAGAAAACAAGCTTGGATGTTTTGGGACATTCTCGCCTAGAAAAATTTTGAAATATTGCATAAAATCCTGGAATTTCCTGCAATCTACATTATTTCATGGGCAGCATGGGGTAATCTGGGGGTAATCCCCAGCCCACCCCCCCACCCCCCCACACCCCCCCCCCACCCCACCCCCCCCCCCCACCCCCACCCCCCGCCTTCTGGGTCCAACAATGCATAAGGGATGTTGTTTCTTATAAATTGGTTTAGAGTTGTGCTTCTTTGAAATTGATTTTTTTATCATTTTCGTGATCAGTGCCAACATTTTAATGGAAAAAAAAATGTCAAAAGTTGTGGCACTTGTTAAAAATGCTTTTCATTGCCTTGTTTTACTGTAGATTTTGATTTATTTCTGAAACAATAACCCTGGGCATATTTGACATCTTATATTATAGTTCCATGTTTATTTACTCTCAATTTTGAATACACATTTGGTGCCCAGGTGTAACTAGCTAAACAAGAAGATCTTACTCTTCCAGAGCACTAGGTCTCACTTTCCTGGTGGAAGTTCATGTCTTTCACCTAACTTGCTAGTTCCAAAGCTTTTACTTTGCTTCTGGATTGTGATTGTGATTCGGACATGGATTAGTAAATATGAGATTCTTTGTTTGGGATTAATTTGGACATGGATTAGTAATTTTTTTGTATTCTATAGAGTATTATGTTATTTTTCAGGTGACTTCATCCAGGACTTTACTGTTTTACCCACAATCCATGCTGTATATGCTCTCGCCAAGGGCGTTCATCTTACCCTACAACAGAAGTGTGGAGCTTCATATTCTAGTGTGTGCTACAACTTCATCAGCTCCTTGGATACACACAGACTTATTATGCAACACATGGATGCACTTAACTACACTGATGTGATCAATGAAATGTTTAAATTTGTCGAGCGTGAAAGCAACAGAGGTCTTGTTATACGTCAACTGACTCCTAATGCTGGTATTGATGAGGTACGTTCACATGCTGGATATGTTAATCATTTTTTCCTGAGAAAGTTAGGTCTCTTTAAAGCTTCTAGGGCCTAGGTGGCCAAATTGTCTAAAGCATCGGCTGACTGCTAATGCTGGTATTCATGAGGAAGGTTTACATGTTGGTGAGTTTTAGTAATTAGCTTCTGGGGCCAAATTGTTGAAAACTTCAGCTGACTGCTAATGCTGGTATTGATGAGGTAGGTTCACATGCTGTTTATTTGAGTCATTTTTTTCCCGAGACAATTAGGTCTCTTTAAAGCTTCAGAGGCTTCAGTGGCCAAATTGTCTAAAGCGTCGCAGACTACTAAAGCCGGTATTGAAGAGGTAGGTCACATGCTAGGAAGTTTTCATCTGTGTTTTTCTCAGACTATTCAGTCTCTCTAAAGCTTCAGGGGCCTTGGTGTCCAAATTGTCTATAGCATCAGCTAACTGCTAATGCTGGTAATGATGAGGTAGGTTTACATGCTGGTCATTTTTTTCCTGAGACAGGAAGGTCTCTTTAAAGCTTCTAAGGCCTTGGTGACAAAATTGTCTAAAGCGTCAGCTGACTGCTAATGCTGGTATTGACAAGGTAGGTTAACATGCTGTTTATTTTAGTCATTTTTTTCCCGAGACAATTAGGTCTCTTTAAAGCTTCTAGGGCCTAGGTGGCCAAATTGTCTAAAGTGTCAGCTAACTCCTTGTGCCGGAATTGACAGGGTAGGTCACATGCTGGGAGCTGGGAAGTTTTCATCAGTGTTTTCCTCAGACTATTCAGTCTCTCTAAAGCTTCAGGGGCCTTGGTGGCCAAATTGTCTAAAGCGTCGCTGACTCCTAATGCTGGTATTGACGAGGTAGGTCACATGCTGGGAAGTTTTCATCAGTGTATTCCTTAGATTATTCAGTCTCTCTAAAGCTTCAGGGGCCTTGATGGCCAAATTGTCTAAAGCCTCAGCTGACTACTAATGTTGGTATTGACGAGGTAGGTCACATGCTGGGAAGTTTTCATCAGTGTATTCCTTAGATTATTCAGTCTCTCTAAAGCTTCAGGGGCCTTGGTGGCCAAATTGTCTAAAGCGTCGCTGACTCCTAATGCTGGTATTGACGAGGTAGGTCACATGCTGGGAAGTTTTCATCAGTGTATTCCTTAGATTATTCAGTCTCTCTAAAGCTTCAGGGGCCTTGATGGCCAAATTGTCTAAAGCCTCAGCTGACTACTAATGTTGGTATTGACGAGGTAGGTCACATGCTGGGAAGTTTTCATCAGTGTATTCCTTAGATTATTCAGTCTCTCTAAAGCTTCAGGGGCCTTGATGGCAAAATTGTCTAAAGCGTCAGCTGACTACTAATGCTGGTAATGAGGTTCATTGACATGCTTACTTTTCTCGTACTTTACTTTTTTCTCTTTTATTATTTAAATCTCCTGAGATCTTGGTGACCAAAAAGTCTAAAGTATGTGCACATATTATCTTGCTCAGTCTGTTTCAATCACTTTTAGGTGTAAGCATCCTCTGTAGTGGGTACAGGTCTAAAGTATGTGCACATATTATCTTGCTCAGTCTGTTTCAATCACTTTTAGGGGTAAGCATCCTCTGTATTGGGCACAGGTAGTCGACTCTTTTTCAACATCTACAGTCTTTTAAATGCTCTAATTGTAAATGCTCTCTGTAGCGGTAACAGGTGTCCCACTCTTTTTCCATTTCTACAGAGGTGTCTTTAGCGTGCACTAAGGCAGGAGACATCAGTTTTGAGTCTTATTCAAAAGACTGATCCAGCAATAAGCTTTTTACAGTCTAGTACAGGCAAGAGATAAAAATCAACTCAAAAAATTTAAAAATCCTGACTGAGGTTTGAACCCCACAATCATTGACCCTTAAAAGCCAGTGGCAGTACCACTAGGCCAATTTGGCCCATAGGATGATTAGTATTTCATGTACAGCTGAAATAAATTTGTGCACTTAGTACTGTAAGATTATTTTTAAAAGATGTCAAAATTAAGTAAATCGGAGTATCTTCTTCCTCACACCCTTAATTGTTGATGGGTTTTGTCTATTCATTTTTCCCATTTCATCCTAATGTCCCTATCCCAAAATTATCAGAAAAATCCCTTAGAATTCACCTTATTTTCACAATTATTCCTTGGCAATATTTTTTGAAACTAAGAAAAATATTTTTTTGACAAAACTAAATACAAATGTTATAAGCTTAAAGTAATCTTTAAAATGACACCTTATATTCCTTAACGGGAAGCGCGTGGCCTAGTGGTTAAGGCGTTGGACTCATGATTCAAAGGTTGTGGGTTCAATCCCTGGACCGGGCGATGTGTTGTGTCCTTGAGCAAGACACTTAATTTCACGTTGTTTCAGTTCACTCAGCTGAAAAATAAATGAGTACCAGCAAAATGCTGGTGTTAACCCTGCGATGGACCAGCGTCCAATTCAGGGGAGAGTCTTGTACTCTCAGTCGCTTAACGCCACAGAAACCGGATAAGCTCTGGCCTGATTGGCCTAATGGCTCGGGACAGACTTTAACTTATATTCCTTAACATCTTAAAAATTAGCAAAATTTTTATGATGTTAAATTTTCCAGATTTATTAAGTTAAGGAAAATATGAGTTAAAGAAAGACTGTGCACCAGGGACCGGGTGTCTAGTCTAGAAATTTCACTTTTTAACATGCTATATTATGTGTTGTAGGTCGGTTCATTTAAGAAGACAACTTGATTCTAACAGACAGGCAGAAACTTATTAACGATTATAAGACAACACCATCTACATGTACCGGAGATTGTTCGGTGTGTTATCGCCGTGGTGATGGCAGGGAGCTAATCTCCTACCTCAGTGGTGACATTATGCTTGCTGGTAGGTATAGTGTTGACACAATTTCTCACCAAAGTATAAAATCCAGGCTTAGCCCTCAAAATGGGTTTCAAAACAAGTGACCAGCTCGCCACCAATTTAAATTTTGAGGTGACCAGTGGAAATTTCAAGTGGCCAGGCAATCTTTTCTTGCAAATGAAGGGAAATTAAGGTATCTATTAGGTATGGAAAACAAAAGTGCACTTTTTTAAACTGACAGTCACTTACATACACCGGTGTTATCAATAACAAAAATGATGATGTAAAGTGTCCATTATATTGCATGAATTGGTAACAGTCTCATGAAAATTTTGAGACGCAGAAATAACATCTGTTCTCTAGTCACAAAAGTTCAAATTTAAAGTGGGCAATCTGATTTAAGGTCGCCATACACAATTCCAGGTTGATTTGGCCACCATTTTAGTTGACAAAATTGAGGGCTGAGGCTTACGAATTGCAGCACCTCTCACCAGTTTGGTTTGATTCCCAATCATGACAGATCCTAGTGTGAGAAAGTTGTTGGTTAGTCTGGCAAAAGTCAGCAGATTTCTCTAGGTATTCCAGATTTCTCCACCATCCCAGATCTAGTTTTTAATGCATATACAGTAAAACCTGGGGTAGCAGTCACCTCCATAGAGGTGTCACCTGTCAACAGCAGTCAGTTTGAGACAGCCCCTAACGTTTTTACCTTATAAACAACCTCTTATAAAAACAAAGATCTTATTTTATTTTATTTTTATTCAAATTAAGTAAAAAAAGATAAATGAATAAAATCAATGACTTAAACTATGGAGAGTAAAACAACTTAATGTGTTGAATGCAAACCAAGGGAAGTAACTGGTCATGGAAATATAGACCCTGTCTACAAAGGTTACCTGTTAACAAAGGCCACTTTCAGCCATTCCTTCAATTGGCCTTTGTAGAGGTTTTACTGTATATGTACATAAAAATGCTTGTTTTTGTGAAAGAGGAATTGATCATGACGGATCCTGGCGTGACTAATTGTCTTGAAATAGGTAAAAAAAATCTTGACTGGGTTCTAAAGCACCATTCAACCAAACATAATTGTTTTTGATAGCTAATTGTACATTGCTGCAAAGTGTCGAAAGGACATAGTAATAGTATCCGTCCATCTGTCTGCCAGTAAGTTTGTATTTGCAACTCCACTTTAACTTCTTCATGAGTTGCTTTGCAAGTGTTTCGGGACTGTATTTAGTATTATTTAACATTGACAAATCTTATAACACAACTCTTGAAACCACATGGATGATTGGTTTGATATTTATACCCCTGCAAACTAGTTTGAGAAGGGTGTATAGGAATCACCATGTCTGTCTGTCCGTCTGTCCATCCATTCATTTTGTCTGTCTGTCTGCCCATCTGTCGGTGTGTCCATGTTAAATCTTGTTTGGGCCATATCTCATAAATGCTTTAGACGACTCTCATAAAACCAAAGGTGTAACATGACCTTGAACCAAGGTCATATCGAAAATGTCAAAGTCGTGAGAAAAACATTAAATGTTAGGGGCGGGTGGAAGTTATAGTTAATTCTGGTTACACTTTATTCACTAAATTGCCATGACTGGAGAAATATGGCTATAGATAGTTCCCATGGACCTGTAGCAGATGAATTTTTCAGTAAAGTGGTCGCCATTATGTTAGGCAATCTATGTCATTTATCTATCTATTTTCACCAAATTTGTTAATTTTTAAAATAATGCTTTTTAAAAAGTAATCCAGATATCAATAAAGTTTTTAAATTTATGAAATCGTCAATGTTTTTACTTTGATTTGGTATATTTTATAAGATTTTTGTCTCCATAACAACGATGTGACAATAAATCTTATACACCCTATCTTAGAAAGAATTAATAAGACTCAATTTCCAATGCCTACCAAAATGGCCGCTACTTTACCTGTAAAGTGAACAGTGTGACGTCACATGGGAACTTTCTATATGTAGTATCTTGTTGATATGGAATTGTAATTTTTGATTTCTTTATTTTTACAGGTTTATTTGATATACACAAAGCAGGACCCACTCCGTACACATGTGGTGCTATTAATGACAAACATGGCATGCAACTGGCAGAAGCGTTCCACTTTGCCCTGGAATATGTGAACAACAAAACTGGAATGTTTGCAAATGTCCTTCCTGGAATAACTCTAGGTGGCGTCGCTTTGGATGTATGCCAGAGTCCAACAAGGGCAGGAAACCTGGTCGCAAATATCCATAGCAGAAATTTGGTCTTGTCCAAAGATGGCTTCACAATTAATCCAGAGAGATTTGATTTGTATGTTGGAACCCTTGACTCTGCCTCGTCAATTCGTGTGGCTGATGTTTTGAACCCACTTGGAATTCCACAGATTAGTTATGGTGCTACAAGTTTGGAGCTACGAGATCCAAGAAAATATCGCTATTTCATGAGATCAGTCCCAGCAGACGACAAACAAGCTAGGGCAATAATATCATACCTGAAAAGATTTTCACTCCATAATGTTCAGGTTATACACACTTTCAACAGTGTAGGAGAACATGGACGAGAAGAATTTGCCCGACTGGCATATTTAAATCGTATCTGCATCTCGCAGAATATCACCATTGGCGAGGATGGTGTGGTAAACCAGGCAGAAGCAGAAGAAGCAGTTAACAAAATGTTTAATTTCCCAGATGCTAAAGTTATCATTTTCTTTGTTGACGATCCTCTCCCAGTTTTGAACGTAATTGAAAGAAACTACAAACAGGTCAGAAGTAACTTCAGTTTTATCGGAACTGATAAATGGGGAATGGATCCCGATGTATGGAAGAATCTTAAACACTTGATGACGGATCAGAAAGCAGTTACGTTTGATATCGAGACAGCAGACATTCCGGAATTCGACAAATATTTGGAATATAAAACACCGAACAATTACGATTACAATCCATTTTTCCAGGACTATTATGAAATGATGTTCAACTGTTCCATGACAGGAAAGAGCAGTGTTTATAAATCAGTATGTCCTTCCTTCCTGCTGGGAATTCCAAGATCGCCAAAATATATCCAAGATCCATATGTGTTGTATGTCATCAATGCTGTATTTTCAGCTGCCCTTGCCGCACATGATGCTTTGACGCAAGTTTGCCCTCAAAATTTTTATGGCGTTTGTAATTTATTCCGCACCAGTGGAGAGAGGAGACAAATACTTAGTGGTCTGAAGAAGGTCAACTTTACAGATGCCACACAGCAGCCATTTTATTATACCCCTGGTGGAGAAGTGACCGTGGCTACCATATTTGGGAATCCATCGGGAGTAACGAGAGTATTGTTGGAGGCATTACTGAATATCACCTAGAAGATGTAAGTTATAACATTTATATTTTTATTTTTCTCTTAGGGGGCCTTGGTAGAATTCTATAGGTACTCTGGTTTCCTCCACCATTATAGAACTGAATGCCTCAATACACATGTAAATCTTACCGTGCAGTAGCTCAGTTGGTAGAGTGCTAGCTTCATAAGTGGGAGGTTGTTGGTTTGAACCCTGACCGAGTGACCCAAGACTTGAAAGTGGGTAGTGACTGTTCTTCCGCCAAGCACTTGGCATTACGAAATGAAAATCCCAGTTCTTTTAGATGGGAACTTAAAATAAATGAGGTCCTGTGTCACGGTAGAGTGTGGAACAATAAAAAACCTTGCTGTATAATGCCATCAGAACAACGCAAAGGCAAAATTTCTGCACCTTGACCTATAGCTGGCAACATCTCAATATAAGTAATATTATTGACTGGGACATAAAAGACCATTATTCATCTCTTTTTGGTTTGAAGCAAAGGGACCTTAAAACACTGGTTATAATAGAGATATGATATTTATATAGAGTTTATTGCTATAGCAACGACAAGTTAGATTTGTGGAGTTTTAAAAAAGACATGTCGAATTAACATGATAGGTTAAAGGTCAGTCATTGTAATGCACTTATCAGGAATGAAGATTAGCAGGGGACCAGTAACCAATGCTACTAAATCATCTGGGCTCCTTATCGTTTACACATTTTAGCTGTTTATTACTATTACAACTTTTTCTCTGAAGTGAGCTGGGCCCTAATTCAAAAAGCTTTATCCCTGTTAAACCATACCTTTATATTTTTTAACTAATTTTTTATTTATTTTGTATGTTACAGGTTGGAAGCTACAATGATACACATTTTCTAAAAATAGATGCCAGATACGACTTAAAGTGGAGGTCCCCGTGTACAGGCGTTGCCTCGTGTAAATGTGAATTTCCCGTTTATAAACCATCTCGTTACATGGTCAAACCCTCGCCAAATGACCTCAACGTCGTATATATCTCGGATATCCATGCAACAGATCCAAACAATCCTTATGGCTGTGGTGCCATAAATACTGGTAGCAGTTTCCAGAACTTGATGGCATTCTTCTACGCCATTCAACTCATAAATGACAACCAAGCATTAAAACTTCCTGCTTCACTAAAACTTGGTGGGGTTGCCTTGGATACATGCTCCTCGCCAAATAGGATTGGTCAAGATTTGTATAGTCTGCTCAGCGGTGAAGGTATTTGCGGTGCAGAACGATCAGGCCAGGTGGTTGATCCATCCAGTATTATTTCATACTTAGCTAAAAACAGTCAAAATGCCTTGGCTGCCAGTAGTATATTGTCTCCATTGAAAATTCTAAGTATGAGTCAGAGCGCAACATCCGTAGAACTAAGCGACAAAAATTTCCATGACTACTTTTTGAGAACTGTGCCACCAGATGACATTCAGGCTATCGTTATGTCACAAGTTATTCAGCGATTTGGTTGGGATTATGTCTCGTCGGTGTACACCGACAATGCTTACGGAAACGCTGCTATAAACACACTTCTGAGATACACAGATTCTGATAGCTCTCGCACATGCATTTCACAGAAGATCGCCATGCCTGTAAACGCCACACTTTCCGATGCCACAGATGTGATAAATACCCTAAATCAGCGAGTTGGTGCTAGAGTGGTAATATTGTTCGTTACCCAGGAACATGCAAGGTTACTGTTACAAGCTGCCAAGGAACAAGGTTTGACATATCGCTTCATTTGGCTAGGTAGTGACACATGGGCAAATAGTGATTATATTGTTCAAGATCATGAAGATGTAGCTGCAGGGGCCATAACCATTCAGATCAGATCCGAGACAATTGAACGTTTTAGAACCTTTGTAAAATCGTTAACGTTTGAGAATCGTCTTGGAATGCCGCAAGATTGGTTTGAAGAACTTTATCAGTCCCTACACCAGTGCCGTATACTAAACAGTATAATAATCAAACCCTACACAAAATTCTGTACCGGAAACGAAAAAATTACCGATGACATGATTCCAACCGACCCATATGTCTTACATACGATTATCTCTGTCTTCATGATGGCACAGGGATTGAGTCGTATTGAAGAATGTAAATCAACCAGTCTCAGTATTTCTGCGTGTCTGTCTCTACAAGCAAACAAAAGGGATCTTATTTTTGATGGTATCTCTGGTGGTCAATGGCAGGTGTTCCCTGAGGAGTTAGGAGACAAATCCTTCACCTTCAAGTTCACGGATGATGGTTACGGTGATATTGGATACAACATACTAAACTTCAAACGTGATGTTACGACAGGAAATTATGAATATGTAAAGGTAAGCTTTATCCATACACCCTTAATTTGTAATGGGTTCATCCATTCTTGGAAGTTTTGGAGCAAACCACAAGATTAAAGGTGTGATAATATGCAAGATCAACTTTTCATTCATTCATATTGATTTAAAAAAAAAAAACTGTTTAAAGAGCTAAAATACAGTCAAACCTGTCTATCAAGGCCACCCAAGGGAACCAGTAAAAGTGGCCTTTATGAGCAGTTGGTCTTTATATACAGGTTCAGATATGAATAAAGAACAATTGGGATACAATTTACTGGCCTTTATAATCAGGTGGCCCTTATATAGAGGTGACCTTTAAGACATGTCGGACTGTAATTTTAAACAGTTTAATTTTAACCCTGGTTAATGGCAGAATCGGTCAACTATTATGTACAGATGATTTAAAAAAAATGGGGCTGGGCTAAAGATCCAAAAAATGTCAAAAACAAATGACTAAAAAACATCTATTATGTTTAAGTGATAGTAATCAGAAGTATTGCATATAAGGGAGACAACTCATTCATGGAAGTGTAAAATCTTGCTATCCTAAGTATGTATCCATGTAGTAGGGGAGATATTTTAGAGGTTTATGTAAATATGTTATAAAGTGAGATTTGTATGTCCAACATCCTCTGTATTTTAGTTTTACATATTTTCGTAATGTGAAACAAAATTAAAATTTGCTTATTTTCAATTTTCAGATTGGTTCTTACCAGTTGGAACTTGTGCTGGACAAGAATGCATATCAGGGATTCAGTTTTGTGGAGACACGGACCATGCCATCGTCAGTGTGTCCAGTTGGTAGTACTTGCCAGTGTCTGAAGGCTGATGGAAAAACCAAACCATACACTCGACAAGTGGCTTCTGGTGTTTCTATTTATATTTTGCCAGACGGCAGTTATGTTAATGCTTACCGGTGAAGTTGTTCAGGTTGAGGACATTCCTCAGATTACCGACAGGTTCAGTGATGTTTGGGGTATCATCGTCATCACTCTAGCTGGTATCGGTGTTTTGGCATCGTTATGTATGTATGTTTATATATCTGTTGATAGTATATCCTGTTCGAAGCGGTACCTCAATTTTGGGATACATGTTAAGTTTTGGTATTGTGCTGTTGTACGCTCTTATCTTTGCCTTTGTTGTACATGCTACAGAAGAGGTTTGCGGTTTACGTCGATTCTGTCTCGGATTCTGTTATTGCCTGTGTTACTCTGCTTTGTTTATCAAGATGGTGGATTGCTGGCGTGCCAAAGACAAAACAGAGATGGGAGAGGTTAAATATGAAAAAATAGGCCAGCCTCTAGGCCTGTTCTTCTGTGCTGTTCTGTTAGTTTGTGTACAGATAATTATTAATGCTGAGTGGTTGATTCTGGAACCACCGTCGATGACACAAATTTTATATAATAAGATGTTATGGCCCCGCTGTAGTCCAGACGGGTTTTACGACGAAGGTCTAGTTTTGTCTCTTGTCTACATAATGTGTCTGATAGTTCTCATGTTGATTATTGGTTTATTTACACGAGGAACTCCCAGAAACCATTATGAAGCCAGATGGGTTTGGGGTATTGCTGGATTAAGTACCCCTATTTGGGTTGTTTTCTGCACGGTGGCAGCACTAGGTCCATACAAAATGAGGGACGCAGCAATAGCTATAGGACTTCTTTTAAATGCCACAATAATGCTGTTTTTAGGTCCTTTGAGAAAACTTTATCTTTTGAATAAATTTGAAGCTAAATTGGAGGAAGAGGAGCGAAGTCTGTCTTAGGAAGCCAAAAGGGAGGTAAGTCAATTTTTCTTTGAATTATATTCATGATAATCATTATTTTCTTTTAAATATCATTTTGTGCAAAATTAATCCAGTAAATGTTTTAATGATTTGACTAATAAGTCCCCTGAGCCTGTACATGTTGAGTTAAGACAGTTGCAATGCAGTTAAAAAATGCTGAGAGGTTACTTGAAATCATGTTTACACAGAATTCTTATCCATAAAATACATACAAATTCTCCATTCTCTTTAAAAAGTAATTGTAAAGAAAATATCTTTTCAGCGTTCTAGAAAGGGCCATTGGACCATTGATCCAATTTTTTGCCAAATGTCTCTATTGTTAAGGCCATAATTGCCATATTTAACATGTGAATACAAAACTACTGATTTTATGGTATTTTAGAGAAAACTTTTTTAAAATTGTCCCCTTCTGAAAAATCCAAAATTGAACAAAGGCTTGCCCATGGATTTATAAAAATAAATCTATTTTAATGTATAAATCTGTCTATATTTCAGTTGATTATTCTTCTATGTATGGTCAGCAGTATGATAACATGCCTAGACTACAGGATACCGACTCACTGAGGGGGAGTATGAATGTAGTGGAACACCAACAAGCTTACTACGAAACACAACACGGTAATTATCACTAATCAGTGTATGTCTGGCCACATTTGGGTCTTAATTCAGATAGGACCTGATAAGTTGATTATCCTTGTCCTAGGGTGAGGCACTATGGCTTAAAACCCTGAATTCACTTGTTGTTGGTGCATGGCAGTGAAATTCCCATAGCTCAAGTTTTTTGGCAGATATTTTTGCTTTTGTAGTGTGCTCAGAGCCATGTGGCAAGGGTTCTTTATGTGCCACGCCTACCATGATAAATGGCAACAATTTTTAACGTCTGTTCAAAACGGCCCATGACTTTCTTTTCATGATGCCAGGTACTTGCCAAGAGAATAGTGACTATTTATTTTTCAGTGTTAGAAAGTTTGTCGGTTTGTTTACCAAAAGTAGTTGGTTTTCTGCAGACACTCTAATTTCTACCACATCATCCATGAACTGACCGCCTCTATGTAACTAAAAGAATAGTGACTGGGAAGTAAACCCCCATTTCTACATGCCACATTTGTCTGTAAAATAAAATTCAGTATAGTCAGTCAGTATGTGGAATGAAAGATGGTGAACATATCCATGCTTTGTTAGCAGTATTCACCCAAGACATTTTTGTGGCATCCAGTAACAATTAATCCTTGTCAGGGGCGGATAAGGGTTGAGAACTATCCAGGATTTTTTGAAAGGGGGGTTGAGATCTATCCAGGATTTTTTAAAGGGAGGGCGAGAATTATATCAATGCTAGATGTGAGCGCCAAAGGCGCGAGCTTCCAGAGACGATGGGTCTAGGGCAGAGCCCCGATGGGGGCCAAGAAAATAATTTTATTCAGTCAATATCTCACTCTCTCTCTCTTTAAATTTTTCAAAGGGGGGTTGCAACCCCCGCAACCCCTCTCCTAAATCCGCCACTGCTTGTTGAAATTTGTCTGCCACTTTTCTAAAAAACTTTTCAACAGATCTTTTTCGAAATTTCACAGCAACAATCTGTTGATGCAGTAGATGTGCCATTTGCTATTCTTACTTTGATTTGGGTTTTCCCAGTTTTGGTTCATGTTTTTAGGGGGGATTTTTTGAATGGCATCTTATTTCAGTTATTATACCCCCCACAAAATAGATTGAGGGAGGTATATAGTAATCACCATGTCTGTCTGTCTATCCATCTGTCTGTCTGTAAAATCGTGTCCAGGCCATATCTCATCAATGCTATGGAGGACCCTCGTGAAATTTCACATGAATAATCTTCATGGTCCAAAGGTGTGTCATGACCTTGAACCAAGGTCATATTGGAAAGGTCAAGGTTGCAGGAAAACTTTACTTGTTGGCTCTCAAGAGACAGTTCTAGTTATAACTGGATTAATTTAGTATCTTCTAGTCTCCTGCTTATTTTGACTTCTGACTAGCATATTAATCGTTTTCTTAATTATTTTTGTCATTTACCTAATTTTTATATTATTTTAATATATTGTTATCATGCAATTGCAGTTCGGTCAAAGTAAACAAACTAGGTAAATTTTTGTATTCAGCTTATAAACCAGGACAAACCTTGTTTCTAACTATGACCTGTTTATCCATCTAATCATTTGTTCACAGTATACTTACTTAATTTGCTAATAAATAATGAACATGTTTATATATTTTAACATTGTTGTTATTAATAATATTATCGTCGACCGTCCTAAAATCGAGAGCGTCCTAAGATTCGAGGCCATTTTTGTTTTTAGTTATTATATGCGAGTATCGTCTCTGCAGTGACGATTTCGTGCATTAAAGACAAAATTTAGGTATTTACTGTGAAACTATCCAGAAAAATTGGTTGTCTATTTTTCAGATCTCAAATTCTTGTTGCCTTAGCAAATTTAGTTCGTTTTCTATTAGAGTCTCGAATCACGGACGGTCGAGGCTAATATAATATTATTATTACTGGTATTATTATAATTATTTTATTATCATTATTGTGACATCCATATATTTATACATGTATATACCCTATAACTATATGTTTATATGTATATGAGTGTACTTAATGCAGTTACTATTATTATTCTTAATAATATAATTCCCTGTATGTAACATTCTATAGTTTAAAAGGACACAATTTCAGAATTCCTAAATTTCAATTAAACTCAACTTGCCCACCAATCAAAATTGGAGGCAGTGTTGGTTTTTTAGCTCACCTGAGCCGAATGGCTCAGATGAGCTATTGCTATCTATCACCGTCCGTCGTGCGTAAACTTTACAATTTAATCTTCTCCTCCAAAACTACTGAGCCAAATTTGATGAAACTTGGTGATTATTATGCCTGGGTAACAGGCTTTCAAAATTGTGTTCGGGGTTTGACTACGCCCGACAATATGGCTGCCGTTACTATAAATAGCCAAAAGACAAAAAAATCTTCTTCTCTGAAACCAAAAGGTGCAGGCAAATTTTGATTAGATTTTTGGATTCAGGATACCTACATACATTAAATTTGTGTTTTTCATGAAAATTGGACGAAAAATAGGTTACGCGTTTTTTGTGTAAAATTATGTAATTTTTAAAATGAGACATTTATTGTTATTACTTCATAATGGCTAAAGATAATTGTATGGAGTTTTCACTGTTGATCTTGTCTTGCGATTTTCTTCCGATTAATGTCAAGGTCAAAGGTCAAGGTCATGTCCCAGTTTTTGACCTTTGATAAAAAATGCTATTTTTTACACATTTCTGGTGATAATGACATAAGATTTTTGGTTAATTGTAGGTATTTACATGACGATCATTTTGATATATCGATTAAGGTCATGGGTTCAAAGGTCAAGGTTACAGATGTACAAGTTTACCAAAATAGTTAATTATCTGCAAAACTATGAACTTTTTGTATAGGCATGTATATTAGAATATTGTAGGTAATGGCCCAATGGTCATTTTGATATATAAATAAAGGTGATGAGTTCAAAGGTCAAGGTCACAGATGTAAACAAGTACTGAAATGATTATTTATCTCAAAAACTATAGACTTTTTGTATACGCATGTATATTAGAATATTTTAGGTATTATCTTAACGATCATTTTGATATATGAATGAAGGTCATGGGTTCAAAGGTCAAGGTCACAGATGTGAATGAATACCTGAATGGTTAGTTATCTTGAAAACTGTTAACTTTTTGTATATGCATGTATATTAGAATATTGTAGGTATTAGCCTAACAACCATTTTGATATATGAATGAAGGTTATGGGTTCAAAGGTCAAGGTCACAGATGTGAACAAGTTCTGAAATGATTATTTATCTCAAAAACTATAAACCCTTTGTATAGGCATGTATATTAGAATATTGTAGGTATTATCCTAATGATCATTTTGATATATGAATGAAGGTCATGGGTTCAAAGGTCAAGGTCACAGATGCGAATGAATACCTAAATGGTTAATTATCTTGAAAACTATTAACTTATTGTATAGGCATGTATATTAGAATATTGTTGGTACTGGCACAGTGGTCATTTTGATATATGAATGAAGGTTATGGGTTCAAATGTTAAGATCACAGATACAAACAAGTACTGAGATGATTATTTATCTCAAAAACTATAAACTTTTTGTATAGGGATGTATATTAGAATATTGGCCTTATTATCATTTTGATATTTGAATGAAGCTCATGGGTTCAAAGGTCACAGGTGAGCGTTAAGGCCCATGGGCCTCTTGTTGTTTTTTTTTTTTTTTTTTTTGCCAAAGTCAAAAGAGACTTGAGGTGTGCAAAACATCTTTTCTTTTGTCAGTCTGTCATTTAGGCAAATGTGTTTTCTAGACACTTTTCTGATATTCTTTTTTTTTTAAATTTAATATCCATGGCAAGTCACAGAATGAGTTCAAATTTTATTCTGGTCCATTAACTTTTTGCTTAGTTATGGCTCTTGTACCTATAAACTCAAGTACTCATTTTTTTTTTTTTATTTACCGGGTATATCTATATTATGCTTGTGAATATTCATGGTTCCCTGTCAGGGAAAAGTCAGGGAATTTTTCAAATTTTTTTCAAAGCCAGGAAAATGCTGCCCAGTGAATTTGAAAAATTAGGAAAAATTAGGACAATGTCAGGAAATTGTCCGTTAATACTTTACCATCATTGCCATCTTCACTAATTAAGTGAATATTGAGCACTGCAGCTAGCAATGTTCCTGTTTAGTAGTGCTTTAGAATGTCAGGGGGAAAAAATAAAAATCTGTGGGGAAATGACAGGGAATATATGAATGGAGTAAAGTGTGAAACCATGATATTTATTTGATATTTTTTACATTGCTTTACTATGACAAGCTAAGATCAGAAGTTCAAATTTTGCTCAGATCCATCAAACCTATGCTGAGTTATGGCCCTTCAATTTTTTACATCTAGCGCATGAAATTTGCATAGTATTGTCGTCAATAAATTTATCAGCCAGTAGGGGACAATATTCCTGAATAATACTCTCAGAATGCTTGTCGATTTAATAAGTTAGTCTAAGCCAATCAACGGCTTCATAAAAACATTATTCAAATTATTCATAAATGCTATTTTTTATTTTATTTTTTTTCAGTTCATGCAAGAGTGGATTATTGAAGATAACCCTAATTAGACATTGTGCTGTATTAATATACATGTATTTGTGGTTTTGAACACTACAATAGCACAGCCATTTTTAAAATGGACTTGATGGATAATAATAGTGCTGTTTTTCCAAAAATATACATTCCAAAAACATGCATGCAGTGATAGCAATCATTATAAGAAAATTAACTAGTTTCTAAAAAAGTGAAAAAAATGTGAAATGGTTTCTATGACAATATAGATGAACACTTGTTACAAGTGTAAGAGCAAATACATGTAATTGACATTTAGGAATCACTGTTAAGTTGTGGATATGCATAATACATGTATCGTTTTGTTGCTGTAATGATAGTATTTCCTGTGATTTGTTAACAATTATAAGTTGTTGTTAGAATTTCAGTGGTGGACTCAGGAATTTTGGAAAGGGGGGGGGGTGAAATTCTCCATTGGTGTGGAAGAATGAGCTAGGGTGTCTGGGGGCATCCTCCCCCATAACATTTTTGAAATGTAGCTTAAATCATGTAATTTTATGCAATCTGAACAAGTGACACACACACATACATAATATCATGAACAGAAATAAAGAAGTTGGGGTGTTCTAACCCAATAAAACCCTTCCTGGGTCCACCACTGACTTTGTTACAATAGACATTCCAACCAACTGTTTTGTACAGCTAAATAGCAGAGAAAATATCATTAACTTTTAATTCCCACATTTCCATATCCCTTGACCTTCAACCTTTGAACTTTTTTGCTCTTATTTTTTCTCACTTTGGAAAGTCCCAAAAATCAAGGATTTGGGTTGGTCTGTTATAAATAATTTCAAGAGACTTTTCATTATGCCATCCCCAGACAATTTTGAATTATAGCATATATATTGGTATGATAATCAATTTTTGTAATGTTCCATTTTCAGGATTGTTGTTTTCTCCCACTTAAGGTTAACATGTGGCCTGACAATTTTTTCATAAAAAGGCTACATAAATATTTTTAATATTTTAATTGCGCAAAATAGTTAGGGATTTTGAGGAACATATAGAAATGGTGCGAGATTAGGGTCCCGAGTGAATGTTGAATGTTCAATGAATGTTTAGAGTGTGATGATGTAAAAGAAAATATATATTTATATCCCCTTCTGTAGTTATAACATTTTTCATGCCAGACATTGCCACAATCATTAGTAATGAAGACAGCGCTATTTAACAGAAACCAACCCATAAAAATTTCTCCAGGCTATTTTTGTTTCACATGGACAGAATTGAAAATTAGCATGGCAACATTAAATAATAAAACCTTTTTTAAATATAAAGACTAATTTAGTTTTTTGCTTGACTAAACTAAAAATTTGACTTGTCCATCTCATGCAAACCCAGAAACAGACAACCACTCACACACCCACCCTCAAACACACACACACACACACACACATGCATCTGACTTGTAAATCAAAATCTAATTTTCATCCAATGACATGCAACAATAGTGCTTAAGATGTGAAAAGACTATGCAGATTTTTGTTATGTGACTTATGATTGGCTGTCTGAGGTTGCCATGTGATACAGATATGTAAACAATATAGAACAGTTATGTAAATCTTATATATATGAGAGAATATATAATATACATTTTGCTTATATGTAAATTATACATGTACATTTTTTGCCTGAAGATTTTAAATAAATATTTTGTATATTTTGTACTAAAATTGTGTTTATATCATGTTTTTGACACAGGTTTACCAAGATGATTGTCTCTAGATAGCTAAATTCTCCTGCCCCAACCAAGATTTGACCTTGTGCTCTTAACCTTTGACCTACACACCCTAATATGGTATGTGGCACATCAACTCATGTTGGTATATATTTGTTCCAAGTTTGATCAAAATCCACCCTGATATATGAAAGTTACCAAGTGGACACAGTTTGACATTGACAGACAGGTTGATTTAAATATCCCTTGAAACTAAGTTTGTGGTATATAAATCCAGGTTTTATCTAGACATTGTCCCCACAAATAAAATGGTGTGCTTTCAATGTGCCTTACTTGACTTATTTCCATCTCTATGCAAGGAAAATCGGATAATTTACAAGTTCTCTATATTTGCCTTTGTCTGTGGCTACTTTGGTTGCCTCAGTCATTGAACTGTACCCCAGCTCTTTTCGCTTCCTTTGGATTTTTATTTTCCAAGTCTCTTTGGGTCGTCCATGTTTTCTTTAAATGTAAGCAAGGTAATGTGATGTGTCATGGTTTTGGAAACATCTCGGAATTAATACTATCACCTAGTTTTGTGTTTCATTAAGCCTACTGAACAACCACTCATCTCTTCGCTGGTGGGACTTGGTGTGTTAAAATTAGGTTGCCAGGCCCCAGGTTCACAATCATTCCATAAATAAGGTTTTCCTTCACTTAATGTCACAAATTTTGACAATCTCTGTTGGAGCTGTGAATGTTTATTTTTTAAGAAACTAAATGCAAATATTATAAGCGTGAAGTGAGTTTCAAAATGACACCTAAATTCTTAAATACATGTATCTCAACAATTCCTAAAATTATTAAGATTTCAAAGAGGTATGGCGGCTTGATGTGATTTTGTCCTAAATGGACCGTTTTGGTTCTTGAAAAATAAAAGTCTAAATATTCTTGCACTTAATTTATAAAGCAGCAGTATTTTATTTGGCTTTTCAGATTTTGCCTCATACAAAGGTATATTTTATTGGTATTTTTCTTAATAAGCTCATCTTTGTGCTCTATTATGCTAAAAAAAAAAGAAAAATGAGGGGGGTTTTCCCGTCTTTGATATATATTTTCAAAGTGTTCTCTTCGGAAGACCATTTTTAGCTCACCTGAGCCAAAGGCTCAAGTGAGCTTTTCTGATCACAATTTGTCCGTTGTCTGTCGTCGTCGTCGTCGTCGTTGTCGTCGTCGTAAACTTTTCACATTTTCATCTTCTTCTCACGAACCACTGGGCAGATTTCAACCAAATTTGGCACAAAGCACCACTAGGTGAAGGGGATTCAAGTTTGTTCAAATGAAGGGCCACACCCTCTTTAAAGGGGAGATAATTGAGAATTATTGAAACTTTGTTGGTATTTTTCAAAAATCTTCTTCTCAAAAACTATTCGGCCTGTAAAGCTTAAACTTTTGTGGAGGCATCCTTAGGAAGTGTAGATTCAAGTTTGTTCAAATCATGGTCCCCGGGGGTAGGGAGGGGCCACAAGAGGGGGATCAAGTTTTACATAGGAGTATATAGAGAAAATCTTTAAAAATCTTCTTCTCAAAAACTATTAGGCCTAAAAAGCTCAAATTAAAATGGAAGCATCCTGAGGTAGTGTAGATTCAAGTTTGTTCAAATCATGGTCCCCGGGGGTAGGGAGGGGTCACAAGAGGGGGATCAAGTTTTACATAGGAATATATAAAGAAAATTTTTAAAAATCTTTTTCTCAAAAACTATTAGGCCAGAAAAGCTCAAATTAAAATGGAAGCATCCTCAGGTAGTGTAGATTCAAGTTTGTTCAAATCATAGTCCCTGGGGGTAGGGTGGGGCCACAAGAGGGGGGTCAAGTTTACACAGGAATATATAGAGAGAATCTTTAAAAATCTTCTCCTCAAAAACTATTAGGCCAGGAAAGCTCAAATTAAAATGGAAGCATCCTCAGGTAGTGTAGATTCAAGTTTGTTCAAATCATGGTCCCCGGGGTAGGGAGGGGTCACAAGAGGGGGATCAAGTTTTACATAGGAGTATATAGAGAAAATCTTTAAAAATCTTCTTCTCAAAAACTATTAGGCCTGAAAAGCTCAAATTAAAATGGAAGCATCCTCAGGTAGTGTAGATTCAAGTTTGTTCAAATCATGGTCCCCGGGGGTAGGGAGGGGTCACAAGAGGGGGATCAAGTTTTACATAGGAATATATAAAGAAAATTTTTTAAAATCTTTTTCTCAAAAACTATTGGGCCAGAAAAGCTCAAATTAAAATGGAAGCATCCTCAGGTAGTGTAGATTCAAGTTTGTTCAAATCATAGTCCCTGGGGGTAGGGTGGGGCCACAAGAGGGGGGTCAAGTTTTACACAGGAATATATAGAGAGAATCTTTAAAAATCTTCTCCTCAAAAACTATTAGGCCAGGAAAGCTCAAATTAAAATGGAAGCATCCTCAGGTAGTGTAAATTCAAGTTTGTTCAAATCATGGTTAAATAATAGTGTATTTTCCATGCTGTATTCTTTTATATAAGTATTTTGATATAAAGTTAAATATATTGTTCATGAGAAATATATAATTGTACTTGTATTTAAAAGCTAATTTTTAATGTAAATCCTGCTGTATTCTATAATTTCTATTTGCCATTTCCCGATTACAGTATTCGGCCTATGCATTTTCTCTCTTTTGAGATTGGTAGATTGCATGATGAAAATTTTTTTTTAAATTATTTCATTGGTTGAAATGCTGTAAGAAAAAGGTAACGGAATAAGCCGAGGCTTGTCGAAACATCAACCTTTTACGGTACATAGAAATACTTACAAATTGTTTAGTGAAAAGCATCGGTAGGAAGTATAGATTTCAGTTTGTACAAAACCTCCCTCCCCTGCACTCACTTCAATACTGAACTCATTTCGGCTTCTACCTAGCAAGTTGCTCAGGTGAGCGATGTGGCCCCTGGGCCTCTTGTTTATGTTATTGTTTCTGAAAATATTTTCAAAATGCAATCATTACGAGTTTTCAAAAAATTGGTCCTCTTAGGAGAAAATGATCATTTTTTTAAAATTAGGGAAAATTAAAACTGATCACTGCACATATAACTGATGATGCATTGTAACTCGGCTGGCACTTACTGCTGTGGTTAGCAGGACGCTTAGCAACCTGTACAGCATGGGTTCAAATCCCACCCGGATACCTTTTAATTTATTCTTCTTCTTTTTTATTTTTATCTTTATAAAATACTATTGTTAGATTTTTCCTTTACAAATATTAGTTTTTAAAAATGAGCATTATCTTCTTTAAAAACACTACTAGCAGATCAAGCCAGGTTACATTTTTATACAATAAATCTACGCATATCACCCGTGAATTCTTAGTGAAGCGTGATGTAATACTTTATTGTTCAAGTGTTTCTGTTTATTGTATAAAGATGAAAAATGAAGATTATGGATGTTAAGGTTTGTTCAATATCTTCGGCTCTTCAAGGAAAAACAAAGCGCTTGTTATTTATAGACCTGGTCTAATTATAGAACGCGAAATCCTCTACACCGTTACGTCATTCATCCATTCAAGCAGGGGCAATGTGAAAAGCGCCTATCAAACCCGCCATACCTTTTTGCCAGATAAGTAAAATCTTAGTTAAGTAATGATTGTGAAACCGGAGCCTGATTTCAAAGTTTTTTACTTTGTTTTGGCATTGTGATTTGGACTTGGATCGGTATGTTTGTTTTTACTTTGCTTTGGCATTGTGATTTGCACTTGGATCGGTATGTTTGTTTTTTACTTTGCTTTGGCATTGTGATTTGCACTTGGATCGGTATGTTTGTTTTTACTTTGCTTTGGCATTGTGATTTGCACTTGGATCGGTATGTTTGTTTTTACTTTGCTTTTGGATTGTGATTTGCATATAGATAGGTATGGCTTTTGGATTGTGATTTGGATATGGATAGGTATGGTTTTTTTTACTTTGCTTTTGGATTGTGATTTGAATATGGATCGGTATGTTTGTTGTTGACTTGAAAAAGAAAGTCAAACCCCTTTGAGGATTGTCATCTGATCTGTGTAACCATTATATATCTGTCAGGGAAAGGAAATATGTAGTTGAAAATATAATAGGCAGCAGTAGACAAAATAACCAAGGACATGACACAACAATTACTCGAAATAAAAAAACAGAGACACAAGATATAAGCACACATAAAATGTGTTTGACCGTACCAGTAACTCTACACAACAAATGAATGAAATTAAAACATTGGGGACAAGATAAACATATTGAGATCATTGGTATCTGGTATATAAGGTCAAGTTATAGACTGAACGTATCTAAGACCTTTACTGGTAATTATTGCTGAATTTAACCAATTATGTCATTGATTATAGTGGAAAATATGTGTTTGACAGTAACCAAGAACACAACACGAAAAATCAATGAAAAAAAACATTGTAAGATAAATACATATCGAGATTACTAGATATAAGGCGTGACAATGACCATAGTAACCAAGAACTCCAAACAACCGATGATAAAAGTAAAAAACAATAGGACACAAGATAAACGCACATTAAAATCACCGATTTTAGTGAAAAACGTGCTTGACAGTAACCAAAAACTATGATGAACTCAAGATAATAACATTAATATCTATGTTCTTGACAATAACCAAGACCACTGCGGTAGCTCAGTTGCCGGGAAGAGTGCTCGCTCCGTAAGTGGAAGGTCGTGGGTTCGAGTCCCGACCGGGTCTGACCCAAGACTTAAAAGTGGGTAGTGACTGTTCTTTTGCCAAGCACTCGGCATTACGAAATGAAAGTCCCGGTTCTTTCGGATGGGAACTTAAAATAAACGAAGTCCCGTGTCACGGTGGGCTTGGCACGCTAAAGAACCCTGTTGTATAATGTCATCAGCGCAACGCACAGGCAAAATTTCTGCACTTTCGTCTATAGCTGGCGACGTCTCGATATCAGTGAAATATTCTTGACTGGGACGTTAAACACATTACTCAACTCAACTTGACAATAACCAAGAACTCCATAATTATTGAAATAAAAGCAATGGACACAATATAAACCAGATCACTGATTAAGTACTATGCGTCCATTGGACATATCTGTAGACAACATTTCCAACCAACCCAAAGCACTTTTTGGTTAACATTAGTAATAGCCCTGGTCACTCCAACATTTCAGAAACCAAATACTTACTTAATCTTAATGCTGACATGCCATTCGACGAAAAAAGAAAAATGTCTTTGCATGGAAAATTTGGTTGGCTCCCGGAGACCGTTCCCAAAGGCCCCATTTCGTCAATAAAAAGGGCCTTTGACGACAGAAATAGCCCGGTGTAGGTTCGCTTCTATTGTCTGGAATGCCTGTAGAATGAGGTAGTCTGTAAACACTACGGCAAACACGAGTCTTAATGAAAAGGGTTTCAATATTTGTTTCTTGTTTTTTGGTGTTTTTTTTTTAATTTTCTTATGCACCGTCGATGCTTTGTCAAAAGACAATCCAATCCAAAAAAAATAAGATCACTTGTATTTCGTATTTTCAAGATAATGGTATTTCGAGAAAGTAAAAGTATTTCAAAAATACGAAATAACTAATGCCAATAAACGAAAAACAAATATCACGAACATACGCAATACTATTTCCAAAAGATATGAAATAACTATTGAGAATATACGAAATATCTTCTTTTTTTCTTTTTTTTTTACGTATGTCACCTTACGGGCTCCATAGTTTAGTAACTACAGCGCTGGATATTAACTCTGGACAGTGTCCATCCAAAGTCTGGAATTGCATCATCATTACTAACTTTTTCGCTGTTTCTTTCATTTAACTTAATGGTGCTTTGGTTGTAGTCCGTGGGCTAGGTGGACCCACCGTGCACCCCCCCCCCCAGGATCCTCCGACACCACTTTTTTCTGGTACCTTAGGGTGTCTAGTAATGGAATCGGGATGTTTCCCAGAAATAAGTTGGGATGCTCTTCATGAAAAACTTCAATATTTAAGAGTACCTGAAAGTTTTCAGTAAATTTCTCTATTAGGGGTAGGGGAACGTTTTTATCTTTGTTTTCAATATATTATGCAGATACAGATCATATTTGGTACCATTGTAAAGGGAACATGTTCAGCTTTTATAAAATACAAAGTTGGTTGATGTAGCTGCTTCTATGTCGTCACCATGACGTCATAAACACAAGTTTTGAGGAAAAACGCTATAAAATCGTGTCAATTTATCCTTTATAAAATTATTTCTGTACAGCATAATAAAACACATTAAGACAAAGTATGTTTTCCATTTACTTAATGAATTGTAGTTATAAATGATCATATATTCTCATCTTCGATAAAAGACACCACTCTATTAGAAAAAATATATTAAAGATAGCCATTTTTTTAAAAATGATCGAAACGGGGTAGGGGAAAGTTTTTATCTTTGTTGTCGATGATAATATGTAGATATAGATCATATTTGGTATCATTGTAAAGGGAACAGCTTCAGCTTTTATAAAGAACAAACTTGATTGGTGTAGCTATTACTGTGACGTTTCTATGACGTCATAAACTCAATTTTTGAAGAAAAACGCTATAGAATCATTTGAAATTATACTATATGAATTTATTTCTGTACCACCCAATAAAACACATTGAGACACTGTATGCTTTTCATTTACTTCATAAATTGTTGTTATAGATGATCATAATTCTCATTTTAAAGAAAAGACGCCACTCTGTTATGAAAAATATATTGATTTAAAGATACTCTTTTATTTAAAGTTGATCGAATCTTAAGATTAATAGTTTTCATGATTAAAATGACCCAGTATGTTTCTTTGTATAAATATCATCATCATCAGCATCATCATCATCAATTTTTCATACATTCATGACAATACAAATTTACAAAAATGCCCAAAATCATCACCCATTATTCTACAGCTAACAAAAAGATTAATTAATAATCTTAGTTTGAGATTGACTTTAGTTCTTATCATTGCCATAGTGATTTAGCAGTTGTTTTAATGGTGGAGATATGCCACAGGGTTGTTATTTGCATCTAGAGCAGTGGAAACCTAACATACGTGTGATTTCTGCCGTAGGCTAGTTGTAGCGAAATAGAATGTTTCTTTTGCCTCACTATCAAGACTCTTGCAGTGCCTCCTCTTAGCAACATTCAGAAACTGTACATGTGAATTTGTGGGAGGTTTTCCAGCAGCTACAGTCCCAGAGATGCAGTTCCGTCATGTTTTCAAACATTCATAAGCAAAATCATAGAATTTTTTAACATTATCATCCATTATCCTTATAACATATGCTTTATCAGTACAATGCATTATAAAGACATAGTTCAAATAGTTCCTTGAAAAATATATGGCCATCAGAGTATTTTTTCAATTGAAGCGATTCTGTTCTGTCTCTTTTATTTTCATCAAAAGCTTTGGCCTTCTACTCTAACACTTCCCTTTGGTGTTTCTGAGCGTATGTCTAATTCAGTTCCACCGTTTCTACACCATATAAGAGGGACGATTTTACATTTGAGTTGAATATTGGATTTTTGTTCTTAGTGGCAGACTAGCTTTCCATATGTTTCTTTATAATTTTGAATGCTTTTCTGGATATTTTTATTCTTTTCTTGATGCCCCGTTCTGTTTCTTCTTCAGCAACAATCATGCTCCCCAAGTAACAGAGCTCAATTACCTCTTCAATTTATAACTATCTTAATTTATACCTTTTGTTGTATTGTTGTTCAACATTTTGTTTCGTTTGATTTGATCTTCAGTCCAGTTTTTAAAACTGTTTCGTTTAGTAGAGTGGTCTTTATCTACATTTGATTTAATGTCAATAGCGTATATCAGCGAAGCCCATATATTCTATATCGGGTGTTGGTGTCCATTGTATTCCATTTATTGCAATTAAAGATGATTTGTTTTTGTATACAGCATACTCCTGTATTCACATGAAATGCTTGGGGATAGTTTTCTTTTTTGAGACCTTAACAAATGTACACTTAGTATTTATAAAGGTATAATGCATAGTGTCATTCTACTGACTGTTCTATACCTGGGCATGGCAATTTGGTCTGTGTAAGATTTTTTTCCTAAAACCAGCTTGTTTTGTTCAGAGCACCTAGTACCTCTTCTATTCCATCTTTTAGTCTATGAAGGATGATCTTTGACAGTATTTTCTCAGCTACATTGGGTAGTATGGTGCCTCTCCAGTTCTTACATCTCCATTATCTACCCTCTTGAGTAGTTTAATGAGATAGTCCATCTCCCATTGTGTTGGAATAATTTCTCTTATCCAGATGATGCACAGTAATTTAGATATTTATTTAGGTCCTATAGCTTTCCCTTTTTCAAGTTTATTTATACTTTTTTATTTCTTTTTTGTTGGCACCCCTTCCTTATTTTATTATCAAAGGTATGTGGTGTTATGTCCAATATTTCTTATGGAGGTGGTCTTTTGGTATATAGTTAAAACGTTTAGTCCATCTTTCCTCTGTTGTTATCTCTTTTTTCATCCTTTCCTTACACCGGTCTGTCTGTGTTTGCTGGTTTACCTGTGTGTTTCTTTGTTTTTAGGTATAGATTTCTAAGTTTCATTAGCTACTATTTCTTGTGCGGTTACAAGATTTTCCATCTTCCATATATTTTCGTTCATCACTTGTTTGTGTTCTTTATATTTCTTCCTTTGCCTCCTCATACTCCCTTCATACTAATATTTTGCTAATCTGGTTCTGTTATTTGTTATTTTCTCTTGTATTTCCTTGGGATATTTTGTCCGTGTTTCCTCTGACAACCATATTCTCTGTGTCGATATACCGGTATGCCCTTTTTATGACATCCCAGCTCTCATTATTATCACCCATAGCTGTTAAAGCATAAAACCTGTTCTTCAGACTAATCTTAATTCTTCTTTCTTTTCCAGTTGTTTCAATTTTCTAACATTAAACTCATGTTCTGTTTTTTTCCAGGATTTGTTTGGCTGCTTTTATTTTTATCTTTGTCATGATAAATTGGTGGTTCGAGATGACATCTGCTCCATGCATTGCCCTGACAATGAATAGACTCCTCCTACATTTGTTCTATAGTATATGGTCAATAATTTTTCTGGTGATACCGATGTTACTTTATGGCAATCTTTGTGTCGAAATAATGTACCCATTGTAGTGATAAAGCATAAAGATAATAAATAATATCTTTAGAAAATTTCTATGATTTGCTCATAACTGTTTGAAAAATGATGGAACTGCATCTCTGGGACTGTAGCTGCTCCGAAATCTAGCACAATTCACCCTGGGTTAGTAGGATATACAGTTGGCAGTAAAGTAAAAGATTTATTCTTGATGTTTCCTATTCGCTACAACTAGTCAACGGCAGAAATCGCATTTAGGTTTCCACTGCTCTAGCTGCATATAACAATCTGTGGCATATGACTACCATTAAAACACCTACTAAATCACCATTGGTAATACTTTGAACTAAAAGTCATTCTCAAACTAAGATTATTAATTAAGCTTTTTGTTAGCTATAGATAATGGGTGATGATGTTGGACATTTTTGTAAATTGTATTGTATGAATGTATGAAAAATGATGATGATGATGATGATGATGATGATGATGATGATGATGATGATGATGATGATGATGATGATGATGATGATGATGATGTTATTTATACAAAGAAACATACTGGGTCACTTTAATCGGAAAACTATTAATCTTAAGATTCGATCAACTTTAAATAAAAGGGTATCTTTAAATCAATATATTTTTCATAACAGAGTGGCGTCTTTTCTTTAAAATGAGAATTATGATCATCTATAACAACAATTTATGAAGTAAATGAAAAGCATACAGTGTCTCAATGTGTTTTATTGGGTGGTACAGAAATAAATTCATATAGTATAATTTCAAATGATTCTATAGCGTTTTTCTTCAAAAATTGAGTTTATGACGTCATAGAAACGTCACAGTAATAGCTACACCAATCAAGTTTGTTTTATAAAAGCTGAAGCTGTTCCCTTTACAATGATACCAAATATGATCTATATCTACATAATATCATCGACAACAAAGATAAAAACGTTCCCCTACCCCGTTTCGATCATTTTTTAAAAATGGCTATCTTTAATATATTTTTTCTAATAGAGTGGTGTCTTTTATCGAAGATGAGAATATATGATCATTTATAACTACAATTCATTAAGTAAATGGAAAACATACTTTGTCTTAATGTGTTTTATTATGCTGTACAGAAATAATTTTATAAAGGATAAATTGACACGATTTTATAGCGTTTTTCCTCAAAACTTGTGTTTATGACGTCATGGTGACGACATAGAAGCAGCTACATCAACCAACTTTGTATTTTATAAAAGCTGAACATGTTCCCTTTACAATGGTACCAAATATGATCTGTATCAGCCTAATTATATTGAAAACAAAGATAAAAACGTTCCCCTACCCCTAATAGAGAAATTTACAAAAAACTTTCAGGTACTCTTAAATATTGAAGTTTTTCATGAAGAGCATCCCAACTTATTTCTGGGAAACATCCCGATTCCATTACTAGACAACCTAAGGTACCAGAAAAAAGTGGTGTCAGAGGATCCTGGGGGGTGCACGGTGGGTCCACCTAGCCCACGGACTATTGTTGTCAAGTTTATGTACATTGTTTTCAGTTACCAAGGAGTGTAACGAATGTCGTACTTTACCTTTTATCGCGAAATCTTACCTGTAAAATATGAATGAAATCCATCAAGTGTTAGAAGAGGAGAGCTATGAAACTAAGGGACGCACACCGCCGTTAATGCAAAAACATCACATTACATGTTCCGTATTTCAGGCAGACCAATCAAATTATATATTTTTCCAGATCGGTAATTTTTAGTGCATAAGGTTGCCATTTAGGTACTTTAAATAGTTAAGTATTTAATTTTTGTACAATTTCCATACAAAAAGTCAGAATTTTAGTACTTTTAATTTAAAAAAAAACCGTCAAAATGGGAAAATCCGTCCAATTTTACCGTTTTATTTTGTCCGTCGGTTTATCGTTTTTATGGTAAAAATCTAGCAAAAATTGATAAATCCGTCGCATTGGTCAGCCTGGTATTTGCTTGTAGTCGTATAAAATGCGAGTGAACATCGAGATACGACCGTATCGCGATTTTTTTCCTGGCGATACGATATTATACTTTTATAAATACGTATAAATTATTGTTCTAGATTTATTAAGATAATTCCCTAGCAGCATAAGTGCTAATCTAGCAAATGTTCTTGATCATTTTTCTTCCTAAGAAATTTTTCAAGTGCAAAAACTTTATTTCTCAAAAAAAGTGCTACTGTATAGTATAAAAAGGTATTGAATCACGACATTATTATTATTCGCAAAGATTTTCCATTTTGTCCTAATTGCAGCCATAACAGCATAAGGGTGATTCTAAATAAATGATAAAGCGACGGTAAAATAAACATATTACTTTTCAAGCTAAAAAATCAAATAAATATATAAACAACTAACTAACTAACTAAATAAATAAATAAATAAAATGCAATACTTTTCTCTTTCATTTGCATTTTACCATCAATTAATCAGTCATTCAACCAACGAGTTAGTGTGCAAATTGTATATACGTTAAAATGGTACACCAAGTTCAAAACAATTATTGTCGCTGTAATATTTCTTGAACTAATATCTGGTTTTTTTTTGTAATATGAAATGACATTTAAATCGATATATATTTTAAAGTTTGACAAATTCATTTCAGTTACAGCTAAACCGGTATATGTGTACTCTCTCTCTCTCTCTAATACACAAAACACACGCACGCACACACACACACACTGCTACCTGGCTACTGTTTACATTTTACCCATTTATCACACCAATTTAAGGTAAAACCTGTCATGTTTGGTGATATGGCGATCAATAAAATTAAACAAGTAAAAATTTTAAAAAATCGAAAACATTCATCAATATTTTTTTCAAAAATAAAACAGGTTTCTTCGCATAAATGAATCGCTATGGTGTTAATTTACCCGCCTTCAGGGTTAACACTTATACATGATGTATATATTGGATAACGACATCATGAATATTCATTCGGTTTATGAATGAATGGGCAAACTATTCTATTTATAGATCTAAAAACCCGTCAGACCAGTTCTGCTACATAATGCAAATCACCTGTAGCAGGTAATAGTTTACCTATTTATAATAACAATAGTCCAGGTATTTACGTATAAGGGAGAATCTATAGACAGTTATTGGAGGGGTATTTTTAGCAATACAGTCTGGGTTGGGCTGTACGGTGTATGTGTGTGTATGACAACTTAGAGGTGTTTTTGTCACAGGTATACAGCATCTGCCCGGGGGATAGATACTAACTGGACTGACAGGCCCGGGAGGGACATACAGTTCGGGTCATTAAAAACGAAAGGTAAGAATTATATTATTTTTAAACATGAAATTCAAAGTCCGGCATGATTTTCAAACAGTATTGAATATACACACACACACTCCTTATCATGGGATAGTTGAAAATCATGTTTTGTTTTTCAATATTTTTCCTGGAAATTAAGTTTTAATAAAATAAGATATGTTTGACCATATAATTAATTTGAAAATTGAATTTGAAAACATTTAATTTTGACCCCGTATATTTTAATTACTTGGTTACTTTTCATTATTTTCATGCATGCTGCACACCGTGTTGACACCACCCTATCGAACTAAAATTTGGGTAAAAATTCCGAATTTTTGGAATTAGAAGAAAAATATAAGATGGTGTAAAATAGATTTGAGGCCATAAATCATTGGAGAAAAATATTCAGTTGAAGAAAAATATATAATATTGTTATTTGCAATAAAACCATAACAATACAAAATGGGCTGTTGTAAAAATGATACTACACGGGGTGTGTTTATATGTTCTTAGTGTTCAGTTAATTAAAACTGGACTTCTATTATTTTTTATCTTGAACATATTGTTCAGAAATTGACTTTGAACAAATGTTTTTTTTTATTATCAACAGAGTATTGACCAAAACACTGACCATCACATACCCCCCCCCCCGGTCCAAAGAATGATGCAGATTCCAGTCTGGGTAAAACATTTATTAATGATGAAATAGCTATATAATTTGTATTGGAGCCAGCGATTTTTCATTATCAACAAAAATATACTGATCATCACTTAACCCCCTCCCCCGGCAAAAAATTCTTGCAGTTCTTAAAAACAAAATCAGTGTTTAAAAATAAAAACAGGATCTGACATTTCATAAGTACCATCATTCGGGTCCATTCTATCTATACCCAACAGGGATAGTCCACACACACGATTTCACCATAAGAGGGGGGAGGGGAGTGTTGGTGGTGTAAGACCTCACTTTGTGTTCCCACCCATTAAATTATATGAAAAACTACACGTCCAAAGTTGGGAGTTTTATAAATAATATATAGTTTCAGTTTTAATGGTACATAGTTGAATTATGCAACAATGAATACACATACATGTATATAAACACATGCAAACAAAAATCAGGTAATTACACAGAATATGAAACAATCTCCAACATAGATTACAGGAAGCATAATAAAATCTCCAATATATTATGGACACATGTTCAGTTTTTGGATTAAGAAAATAGTATATATTTTCTTGTTTCTTTTTCTTTTCGGGGGTGGGGGTAAACACAAATTAATTACCAGTGTCCTCACAACAGGTTTACATGTTCCTCTTTTTCTGTGTTTGTTGTTTTGTGTTCTTGGTTGTTTTCGCCATTACAAACTATAAGATTAGTAATTTCTACATTTATGAGCTAGTAGTTTATTCTAGCTGCAAGTATTACATGAACCAATTATGTTGTGTATTGTCTCACAGTGATTATTTTCAGAATGATGCCATTTGATTACTCACAATTCTTGGTTTATTGAACATAGGGTAGAATTTTTTCGTACCCGACATATAGCGATACTCCTGTGATTCAATATGTGCACGGCACCCAGTATTTTTGTACCATAACCATTTATGTACCCTTGAGATGGTTGATACCTTAGTAAGATTCTCAGGCTTAACGTTGTATCTTTCCCATGTCGTGTCGTATTGACACTGTCGGATGTGCACACTTCTTTAAAATGAGGCCAATGAGGTCGATTAGTTATTGAATGCTGCTTTACGTCACACAGCAACTTTCAGTTATTGTAGTCGAGACAAATCTTCTAATCAATCTAAACATACTTTTATGTGGTGGTTCAGTCTAGAAGAGGTCTTCACTTTCATGTGGTGGTTCAGTTTTGTAGCAGTGTTCAGTCTAGAAGGGGTCTTCACTTTCATGTGGTGGTTCAGTTTTGTAGCAGTGTTCAGTCTAGAAGAGGTCTTCACTTTCATGTGATGGTTCAGTTTTGTAGCAGTGTTCAGTCTAGAAGAGGTCTTCACTTTCATGTGGTGGTTCAGTTTTGTAGCAGTGTTCAGTCTAGAAGGGGTCTTCACTTTCATGTGGTGGTTCAGTTTTGTAGCAGTGTTCGGTCTAGAAGGGGTCTTCACTTTCATGTGGTGGTTCAGTCTAGAAGAGGTCTTCACTTTCATGTGGTGGTTCAGTCTAGAAGGGGTCTTAACTTTCATGTGGTGGTTCAGTTTTGTAGCAGTGTTCAGTCGAAGGGGTCTTCACTTTCATGTGGTGGTTCAGTTTTGTAGCAGTGTTCAGTCTAGAAGGGGTCTTCACTTTCATGTGGTGGTTCAGTTTTGTAGCAGTGTTCAGTCTAGAAGGGGTCTTCACTTTCATGTGGTGGTTCAGTTTTGTAGCAGTGTTCAGTCTAGAAGTGTCTTCACTTTCATGTGGTGGTTCAGTTTTGTAGCAGTGTTCAGTCTAAAAGTGTCTTCACTTTCATGTGGTGGTTCAGTTTTGTAGCAGTGTTCAGTCTAGAAGGGGTCTTCACTTTCATGTGGTGGTTCAGTTTTGTAGCAGTGTTCAGTCTAGAAGGGACCATTTGCCGAAAAGTAATAATTTTGACTCCCAAAATACTGTCTGTGTGAAACCAAGACCTATTTATTAAGTTTTAAGTCTTAGTTGATTCTTTAGTAAATCTGGTTCTACCTCTTCTCATTCATTATATATGTGTGTTAGTCCGACTTATCAGCCCACTAAACCCCATTTCAATTTTTGACATGGAGGTTTGTGACAATCCCCTCCCCACCCCCACCCCCGCCCCAACAAGTCAAAAATGAAAATGGGGGTTTAGTTGGCTTGATTAGTCGGACTGATATACGTGTATTGTTTCTTTACATGAAACAACTACTGTATTTCCATAAATTAAGTGCACATGGTTTTTACTATTTACTCCTTTAGTTGAAAATGTTTTCCATTAAACTATCAATAAAATGCATTTAAAATGCACTGACCTAACCAAATTATATTTTTAATTAAAACATTATGGTTCAGTTCTCCAGTTCATAGAGAAAATTTGAATGAAAAATATTTTTTCGTATTAGGTCAGTATATTTTGTATTAAGTTTTCAAACAATTTTTTGTGAGTTTGTTGGAAAATACGACTTTATTCTTGCATTTTCCTTGTGCACTGAATTTGTGGAAATACAGTAGTTACAGGTTGAACAGATAAAACAATATACATTTGTGATAAACTCGTGATATGTGAATACCGTTTAAGTAAGTCTTAAATCAATTCAGTTTCATTGACACGTAAATTCGCGAGAAAGAATTCCATTTGTATCCTCCACTAAAATTTTAATTTTGACTAAAAAGCCTAAACATGACGTAATGAAAAATTGTGAAATCACGAAAATCAATGATTTTACAGTAGATAACAAAGTATTCTTTATCCTGTTTTTATGTCCAGTTACAAAAACATTTCAGTATTTTGAGGAAAACGGTATCATTGCTAGTGAACTGTCAGTGAAAAAAAAACCTTTCCTTTGAAACATTCTGATTTCAATATTTTTGCATTCGTGTAATGTTGACTTTGGCCAACCAACTAAGACCTTAATGATGGGGTCAATTGGCAAAATAAGGGACCCATAACCCCTTCTAATATAAACATTGCAGTTGACAATACGGCTCTGTGAAATGGTCTGCTCGTGTAAGCAACGGGAAACTGCTTTTATTTCCTTCTGTTGTTTTGGTGGAAAAAATCACATGCTTTCAGATGGAATATATATGTTGTATTAAGCTTGTTCAATGACGATATGTTTAAAGATCGTTCTGCACAAACTGCCATTTACATTAATTGAGGACCCTAATTATCGATTAAACAGGAGGTGCTTACCCTTCTGGAGCACCCGGTCTCACTTCCCTTGTGGAAGTTCACGTGTCTAACCAGACTTGTCAGTTCCACAGGTTTTTACTTTGCTTCTAGATTGTGATTCGGACATAGATTAGTATCTTTGTTTTTGATTGATTAACCCTCAGGAAAAGTAGTAATGTGGTTCTTAATGAAAAATAGTGAAATTATCTTGATAGAGCGTGAAACCCCATTCCTCACACTATCAACGCATACTTTTTTCTTTTCTGAAAGAGTTTACACCGTAATAGTATTCCTTTTAATCACCAAAGACATACACACTTCTCTTAACTGAATATTGCTTAATGATTCTGTTTTGTCTTTTTACCTCCAGATGGCGTTACAAGTGATCTTGAGTCTTTTGTTCGTACCATATTTATTGGTATCTTCACAAGAAGCATGTTCGGCAAGTGGCAACACCTGTGTCTATGAAGACCATGCAGTATTGGAGGCCGGAAGTGACGACGTGAACAAACATTATTACATTGGGGGACTTTTTGGAGTACACGAACGCGGTGTAGACGCATACAAATGTGAAGAAACAGCGTTCAGACCACGTGGTATTTTGAATTTGGAGGCATTTATGTGGGCAATAAGGAACTACCAAGGCACTGACTCGAAGAGAGTTTTTGTTGGCGGTCTTGGAATGGATTCCTGTTCCATGGCTGAAAAAACAATTGAAAACATACTCAGTTATGAATTATGCAAAATTCGTGTTGCTGGTCCTACAATGAAAGCGGTGTCACCTAGAAACTTGGTGGCTTATGTTGGTCCAGATAGAAGTTCGGAAGCACGAACTGCTGCAGTATTACTCCGAGAAATGAATAGAACACTTGTCAGCCATGCTGCCACTTCACCCATGCTTACAAATGGCGACAATCCATTCTTCTTAAGAACAGTTCCATCCGACAAATACGACTCCAAAATATTGACTGCATTGTTAGCCGACCATTTACAAGCTAAATACGTCCAGGCTGTATACATAGGTGATTCATACGGTCGTGACGGGTTTAATATGTTAAAGAATGAGTTACACGCCAAGAGAGTATGCGTTGTTGCTGAACAAGAACTTCCTGTTTCCGCTTCCGATCAACAGATGACCGCCATTGTTGACCGGATAATGCAAAATAAAATAACCCGATACGTGATTCTTTATCTTGACAAAGGTAACGCCAAAGCATTCCTAGCAAAATTTAAAACTGAACAACCAAACGAAATACAAAATTTTATATTTTTCGGTACCTCCTCGTGGGCAGAAGACGCCACTGTTACCTTTAACACACAGGTGTCTGGATACACCATTTCCTTAGACGCACCAGCCATTCTTTCAAATGACGTGGAGAAATTTTATAGCTACATTGACGGTTTAACACCAAAAAATGTCACTTGGAATCCATGGTTCATTGACTACTGGAAGGGAATACTGGGTTGTTCCGCAGGCAGGGTCTGTGATGAAAACGTTGATACCATTCAGGGCCGTTACAGCCGTGACGTTTATGTTCCATATACTCTGATGGCAGTTAAAGCTGTCATCAATGGCATCAGGGCTAAAGCAGACGAGATTTGTGCACAAGACGACATGTGCTCCAAGTTTCTTAATGAGAATAACAGGGGACAGAATATATTTGAAGGAATCCGCTTAGCACGAGAGAACAATATAAGAGTTTTTGATGATATGGGCGACCTTAGTCAGAATTTTGTCAGATACAACCTGATCCGAGTCAACACTGACAACACGTACACTAAAGTAAGTAAACATGACAGGTACAGTACTGACCCATCGAAAGTTTAACACTAAGCTGATTAAAAGAAATATCCCACAACTTGAGTATTGACCTTATTCTGTCCTTATAACGCTACAAGCTTGTGGGTTAAAAGACTGTCGATATGTACACTGTAAACTTAATTATGTTCGCGGTTTACAAATTTTCGCTTATTCGGTTTTTTGCGCGAAAAATTAATACCTAGCGTAAATTATATTATGCGAAATGTGTTATAATGCATATTTAAGAGTGCCAGAATTTAACTACGCAAATATGTCTATTCGATATACCTCGAATTGTACTGACCCATCGAAAGTTTAACACTGAGCTGACCAAAGAAATGACCTAGAGCTTAAAGAGGTTAAAGGCTGCCGAGATACACTGTAAACTTATTATGTTCGCGGTTTACAAATTTTCGCTTATTTGGCGTTTTCTTGCGCGAAAATTAATGCCTAGCGTAAATTATATTATGCGAAATGTTTCAGAATGCGAGAATTTAACTACGCGGATATGTCTATTCGATATGTACCTTGAATATTGTACTGACCCATCGAAAGTTTAACACTGAGCTGATCAAAAGAAAAAGAGCTTAAAGGCTGTACACCGTAAACTTATTTATGTTCGCGGTTTACAAATTTTCGCTTAATTTTTTTTCTCACGAAAATTAATACCGAGCGTAAATTATAGTATGCGTGATGTGCTATAGTGCATACTTAAAAAACGCTAAAATTAACTACGCGGATACGCCAAAATTTCATATACCTCGAAAATTAATACACGCGAAATTAAATATGCTTTCGGTACAATGTACTATAGTAGCGAACGTTGGGTCGAGATGATCTGACGACTCGACATTTTTTATTGTTAAACTTTTGACAGATCTTTGTCGTAATTTAAAAAGTGCAAGTAGGGATTGTTAGGTCTTTGAGTTGGACCACAATACAGTAAAAAAAAAACTTGAATATTCAATTGACCGTTATGTGTCTACATATTTGTGTTGCTAACTGTTATTATAAGGAGGCAATCATAAATATCTACTGTTATTTCAAAATTCTTAATTTTGAATGTAACATCGCCCTGGGTGTTGTAAAGTACATTCAATTCAGATACAAAGTCACATAATTTATTCTTCATATTCCAAGGCTGTCAAAACACCCTTTTGGTACTGAATACGGGGTCCTTAGAGTAAACTCAATTAGGAAAATAATCAACTTTTAGAAAAATCTAATAAGGAAATAAAAGTTATAATTTTGCACTTTATTTAAAATTGGTAAAAGTAACAAATCTTTAATCGAAATCGGTCAGAAATGGATTATTGCGCTTGGTATTTGACAGTCTTTGAAAATTATATCTTGTACAAGTTGGGGAAACCATATGCTAGGGAATGGGTCCATTGTTTTGTCCTAAATCAAGCACATAGGCAAACTTGTATTCTTTTATGAATTTTCATAATGTTATGCGACTCCAAATATTTCTAGGGAACAAACAATGGTTTTACTTCAGCTGCATACTGATTCATTTTACTTAAAGCAAGACGTACAATACCAACTTTTTACATTTAATACCAGAGAGAGAAATGTTTTAAGAGACTTTTGTAGTTAGGCCAAGGGTTTGGTTTGATATGTATCCTAATGTCACCTTGTTCGTTTTGTTCTTTCTTTTAGGTTGGTTCCTACAGACCCGATGCGACAACACAACTGGCTATAACGTCCAACTTAAATACAGTCCCATCGCTCTGTTCTAATGAACCATGTACTGAATGTAATGAAACAACCACAACAACATCAACGACAACGCCAGCTGTTACATCAGTCGTTGTCAAGACAACCACAGATCCAACAGAGGGAGGTGTTTATGCCTTCCCGAAAATGGTAGCCAATCAGCAGTTTACTGGGGCATTCAGTAAACAAATGAGAGGGGATGGTGAATATGGCACCAGATTTGAAATCGGTCAGAAATGGATTATTGCCCTTGGTGTTTTGGCAGGTCTTGGAATTTTGGCAGTGATAGTCTTTGAAATTTATATCTTGTACAAGTTGATGGGTACTAAGATTGGTCGTCAGTGGCGTACTATGTGGTTAGGTCAGCTTCTACTCTGTGGCATTTTTCTTGCTTATTTGACATTGTTTGCTTATATCCCCGTTCCAACAAAGGCAACATGTGGTATCACAAGGTTTGGAGTTGGGGTTTCATATGCTATTATTTTCGCTGTGCTTTTAGTTAAATTAATGGTTATTTTAACATCTAAAAGTAGTGAGTCTTACATAGCCGGTGATATCGAATCACCAAATTACCTTAAAGGAATCTACCAGTTCCTTATGTTTGTTTTTGCAGTAGGTGTTCAGATTGTAATTGACACTCAGTGGCTGATCCAAGTACCTCCCGAGGTAGTTAAAGTGGTTACCAATAATGGCGACGAAGCATGGGTTTGTAACCATTTTACGTGGTCTGCAGAGAAGGGTTGGCTAAATATGGAGAGTTTTATTAGAACAAATTTTGAAAACGATTTGTTGTCGTTGGTTTATATAATGTTCCTTATTCTAATGACGACCATAGTCGCCATGAAAGCACATGGTATAATCACAAATCATAGAGAGAGTGTGTTCATTGGAATTGGAGCCGGATTTTCTATACCTATATGGATTGCTTGGGGTCTAGTTGGAGGGTTAAACAGAAAACATGATTATGCTCAGGAGTTTGGAGATGCTTGTATGGCATTTGGTCTTTTTATTACGGCCACTCTGGCCTTGTTCTCCATGTTCTTACCCAAGGTCCGACAGCTGGTCAACATGGGTGTGGAGGGTATCTACTTGGAGGACGACCGGGACACCTACTACGCTGGGTCAGTGATCATGGCTCCTCCCAGTTACAAGAGCAGACCCAGTTCCATGGTTTATGTGAACCAGGGAATGTACTCAGAACCTGTTATCATCGGAAACGGCGAACAAAGTAAGTTAGAAAAAATATTTCCTAGCATAAAACGAAATTGTGTCAATAGCAAGAGGATTGCTATTATATCCTTTTAAATATAAACGTATTGATAAAAAAAACACACTCGTCCATGTCCGAATCACAATCCAGAAGCAAGTAAAAACTTTTGGAACTGACAAGTTCGTTTAGACACGTGAACTTCCACTACGGAAGTGAAACCGGGTGCTCCGGAAGGGTAAGCACCTCTTGTTTAGCTAGCTACACGCCAACTAGACTACGGTTATTAAATGCTGTCTGCATCATCTAGTTTCAAACACTAACAGATTAATTTGTCTATTATCGTTCATCGGCGTATAAAATTTCCATCAGTCTCTTAGTCCAAGGCTGGTAACATGTCGGAAGGACTAGTTACTTTTTTCAATATATCCGGTAGTCTCGTGTCCCATAATAGAAAATATTTAATTTTTTGGACAAGGTTGGTCTGGGTTCATGCTTCCTAATGTTTAACAAATGCATTGCTGGTCTAAACTTATGCTGCTAGTTAAAACCTGAAGTTCCTCAAACACTAAGATATACTCCCTCATGCAAAGTATTTTCTTATCTGATTTTGGTCCTTTGGGTTTATTTTCGAACATCTTGGAACACGTTTTGGTTTCATAATTTTGGTCCCGGCCGTCTAGTGCTGTAAAATTAAGACTGGTATATTATGTAATTATATACATTTTTATATTGCGTCATGTTTATATTTGTCAGATTCCGTACATTTGAAGCACCCAGGAAGTACTTACAGCTTACCTATTTATACAAAGAAAGGTAGCGAGATTGGCGGTAGTAAAGTTCTAAAGGTAACCGGGGATTTAACTGGTAAACACCCAGCTACAGAACGACGTAAGCCTGTTTCTGAATATGGATATTATAGAAAAACTAGATCCGAGAGTGGAGGAACACTAAGAAGTAAGTCTTAACTTTAGGTTAATATAGATTGATCTGGTGTAACATCGAAGTCGCTCTAGTATAGTTTGGCTGTGTTCTGTCATTAACTTGTAGTGCCATTGGTTGCCTTGGTTGTAATCAAGTACAAATGTAGTACTTTAAATAATAGATGTCACGCTATTTAGTCGTCAGTTTGGTTGATTGAATGGGGTTTTGAATGTTTCACTTATATCAAGACGTCACCAGCTATAGATAAGGTGCCAGAATTTTTTACCATAGTGGTGTAATATGCAGGAAGGGTTTTTTAAATAGCCTTTAACGCCTACTTTTTCTTGGGACCTTGGGCAGTTGTCAGTAGAAGGAAAAAGTTGTCATGTTTTATGTGAATTAATTATTGAAAAAGAAACTCTAGTATTAAAAGCTTTAAATAACATGTAGTAAAATTGCTTTGTTTAAATAGAGTTAGAAGGAAACATTTTTTCGGCAACTATACCTTCACAATAATAATTAAACACAAAACATTCCTGTCCACGTGATGTATCACGGTGTGCTTCCTTTTGGAATATATTTGAAAAAAGATCCCCAATGTCTACTGCGATTTCATTTTTGTTATTCATAGACCAAGATCGTAAAATAATGTTGCTCTCAGAATGTTTGTTTTTTTTGTGTGTGTGTGTTTTGATGTTTATGTAACTATTATTTCCGTTTGGATACGATTTTATCTCGGGTTCTCATTTTCTCAGATAGTGCTGTCAATTGTAAACCAGCAATATTTTCTGGCCAAATGAATTCATTCCCGGCTTACTTTGATGCAAATGGTGCCAATAATGAACGTCTACCGACAAATCCGCCATCGATGGTGATACTGTTTCCCGCCAAATTTTCCTTTCCTTTTGTCATTCATGAGTGCATCTGTACTAAATGTGTATTCTATTTTATTTGTAGAATCAAGGTCTCAGCAGGATTTAGGCTGTCTGTAGGAGACATTCGTCATTTAATATGCATAATATAAACATTTTGCTATCTTCACCAAGTTTTGGCTTTCATCCTGCATATGTGAGGAAAATTTCCAGGATTTTATTATAGTTCCATGACAGCCCAGAACAACTCATCTCATCAAGCTGGCTGTCGGGTTATCTTGGACTTTGATGAAAACCAAATGAAGTATTATGATTGGATGATGAAAAGGTGAAATTTTAAATCTCAAACAGGAAGTAACATCGACATTATAAGTTTCGAATTGGTTATCCAGTAAGACATCTATTTGAGTTCAGACCTCCGGGATTTTTGTGTTGCTTCAAGATATAATATAGGGAATTTGTTAATGCTTATTGACATATTTTTGTTGTTTTTTTCAAAATTGTAAATTACATATAAATATGCTAAATATGTATATATATATATAACATAGCCATCGTTTATAAAATGATGTGTATAGCTTTAGTTTGCCAGGTTTTGTTTTCGTGTATCAGCCAGCTTCCACCGATAGATGTCGCTATAAATCTCAGGAATTGAGCGACATCTAGTGGTGGGATTGATTTGTGTATATGGACCGACTGACGTTATTCTTGCCTTTTATGTTAGATATATCGATAAACACGCGGAAGTGTGGTCTAAAATTTGTATTTGAATAATCAAAATATATGGTTGAATTGTATCCCACAATGAGGATGATAGCTATGCAAATACACAAAAAACAAGTGATATGAAAGCGCTGGTCTTTGTAATTTTTCTTGATTATTTTTTCCACCTTTGTCAATTACTTGCTACAACACAAAAATGTTTAATTCAATTGTAGAGGGTATTTTAGTGACATAATTAAAATTTCGCAAAGCTTTGGCATTTGACAAAAGATTAAACTATTGTCCTTATATTCCACTCCACCATCAGACTGTGATAATATTCTTTGACTTTGTAGACTAGCATCTATCTCCGCCGTGCAGTCATCTGAAATTTGATCTGATCGCTGAACTTTAACACTTAGAAAAAGAAATCATATATTTTCAAAAGTTTTATTTTTACAAAAAATCACAATATTTAAATACTCCTGCCACTCAATCTTGAAATTTGTTCTCAACCTTCACCCCTGAATCTATAAATAGGTTGAGTTGTTTCTTTTAATTTTGGACCAGCCCAAAAGTTCTGAAGGGATGTGAAGGTTTCAGTGTCTAGTTCACGCACGTGTACATTATTTTATATAAATAGAACATTGCTTAGATAATATAGGTCATGTGTATCACAGCAATAAAGAGTGCTGAAGTTTTTTGTTTGAAAGAGAGACTTTGTGACAATGATATATATAAATAAATAAAATATATGTATAATTTTTTTATATATGACGGTGATATCAAATTTATATGAATAAACATATTTTCTATAATTTTATTGTTTTTGTAATGTTAAATGTCGCACCAGCAATTTTCAGCTATTCACGATGGTATCAAGTTTATTTATTTCTTGGGATTAATTTATGGACAGATTTGTGTATGCTTGAGATTCTCGAGTGTGTTTACCGTCTGCATAGTTCTCGGGGTGACTTTAAGGTGCTCAAGAGTCAGTACGCCACAGTCAAACACACTGAATATAAACTCCTGTGATGTCAGACGCATTTTATATGCATTCCGAACAGCAGGCGCGGAAGCAGTATAGCAAATTTTTAAGTTTTATGTATGGCCCAACCGAGGTTATAACCCACAACCTCCCGCTCTAGAGACTGACGCTCTACCAATGAACCACTGAGGCGATCTCTTTTATTATAATGTTGTATTGGCGGATAAACCGCAAGTTGTTGCAGAAAAGTTTTGCCCCGAGCAGCAAACCCGTTTGAATTGTAGTTTTGTTAACTTAGTACCGTCCTTCCTGCCTTTAAGACCACCAGTAGAATTGTATCCCAATTGTTCTTTATTCATACTATTTGAACCTGTATATAAAGGCCACTTTTATTGGTTCCCTTGGCTGACCTTTATAGACAAATTTACCTGTAATTAAAAGGACCTCTTGGTGTGTATTTAGCAAAAGCTAAGAACACAATGCAACAGTGTTCGCCGTTGCTGTTTTGTAAAATTGTTGGTCATGTAAGCACGGTAGTAATGAGCATAGCAAAAAAACCAACTGTAGCTTGATAGGTGGCCGGGTTACCAAAGTTGGTAGAGCATCATGCTTGTATTGGGGAAAAGTTTCATGTTGATGGAGTTAAAATTCCCTGGGTCCGAGATACGGTTCTTACTGATTTTACATTGGGACCCTTTAATAATCTAATGTACTTACTTATTTTTACCAGGATAAGTTTTCTGACTTTTTCTATATAATATGGACCCAATTTTTTAGAACTTCGTGTAGGACCTGTCAAAAATATAAAAGTGTTCTGTACCTTCCTTTACATAACATAATTTTAAATCCCTGGTTGAGTCTTGAATTGACCGTTAAGAAGAGGCCGACGAAAAGGTTAGTCCCAAGGTGGAACATGGTGGTTTCGATTCAAGGCAGTTTAATCCAAAAAGAAGAGATGGATGGGCGGATGGAAACTTAAAATATACGAGGTCCCGTGTCACGGTGCAGGGGCGGATCCAGGATTTTTTGAAAGGGGGGGGGGGTTGAGAATTATCCAGGATTTTTTGAAAGGGGGGTTGAGAATTATATCAATGCTAGGTGCGAGCGCCGAAGGCGCGAGCTTCCAGAAACGAGGGGTCTAGGGCAGCAGCCCCGATGGGGGCCAAGAAAATAATTTTTAATCAGTCAATAGCTCTCTCTCTTTCTCTCTCTCTTTTTTAATTTTTCAAAGGGGGGATTGCAGCCCCCGCACCCCCCCCCTTAAATCCGCCATTGCGATGGGGTTGGCACGCTAAAGAACCCTGCTGTATAATGCCATCAGCGCAACGCACAAATTTCTGCACCTTCGACTATAGCTGGCGACGTCCCTATTATAAAGGAAATATTCTTGACTGGGACGTTAAACGCCGTTACTCAACTTAACTCTGTTACACATTTGTAGTGAATAGCTTATACATCCGTGCTGCGACGTAAAACAAATGTCGTATACATACAATTCTTGCTGCCGTTTTGGACAACGAAATCATTACTAGATGTCAATGGCCATTGTATAATAATATGTTCATATTACTAGTAATCAAAAAGTCAAAAAATTAAAATGGGGGTTTAGGGGGCTGATTAGTTGGACTATGTTCATATATATTCCAAAACAAATATATTAATCCATGTCCAAATCGCAATCAAGAAGCAAAGTAAAAACTTTGAAACTGACAAGTTCGGTTATACACGTGAACTTCAACCAGGGAAGTGAGACCGGGTGCTTCGGAAGGGTAAGCACCTCCTGTTTAGCTAGCTACACCCGTCACGTGTAACCAAAATTGAGTGAAAGGAACACGGAACTATGGACTTAAAATATAGCCAGAGCAATCCTGGACACAAGATACATCAAACTTATCAATAATGAAGAATTAAATGATTTCCGTTGCTTTATTAAATCCATTCTTAAACGGTATTTTATGCCCATGTCCACTAGATTTTACTTGTATCAAGGTCAGATAGTCTTGGATCCGCCCGGGGCTCAAACCCTTAAGCCAGTGCTTTATCATATGTAACAAAACCGAGATGTAGTTGAAAAAGCACAGGAACTTGAAATTGTATCCGTACTGCGTAAATAGTCTTATACATGGGCAAAAATACTTATTTTTAATATAGTATAGGGGATTTTTCCCATATATTGGGTCATTTATGTATTTCGGATAAAATTTCTGGTTCCTGTGAAAAAGTGACAAAAAACTACAAAAAAGCTTAACAAAGCTCGCGACAACGCAAAAATCTCCCACAACAAACGAACGAAACAACAAAATAAACCCGTTGAGACTACGTGTATGGCCAGATCAAACGGCACCAGGACACTGGAAGTCACGCTAACAATAAAAGATCGGGACGGCCCACAACTTTCTACAGCAAGACAGGCCAGGAGCATTGCAAGGTCTAACTTGACTGCCGGTAGAGTGTACCAGAGCTACTATCTGCCTGGATACAAAATCGAGTAAACGCCTCTTGTTAAGAGTTTGAAGGCGGTTTAATTATGAGATGTGTAGCAGTAAAGGAGCTTCTTTTTGACAGCTACACATCAAGACTAGATTTTGCGTTAAATCATGCAAATTGCCAATTTTGCACATCATGTATTTGACTGGAGTGCTGGTTTGTGGTTTAATGAGTCACTGCCAGATTACAAAATTAGTGTCTCTGTTGCATCTGCGGGATGCCTATAATTACGTTGTGGTGGTAACCTTACAGCTTATAGTACAATATCAGACGTAGGAATTGGCTTATAAGCCCCTAATTGTATTGAATACTTTTATATCCTTGAAAACAGTGCAATACCATCTACTCATCGTCTAGGTGTTGGACATCATTTCATATTTCAAGATGATTGTGTCATCGAAAAAGACTAAGTCTTTTAATGAATGGAAGCAGGACAATCATTTTAGGTCATTGGATTCTAGTCATCTCTGCCCCCAAACTACAACTATGGTAGCTAGGTTGGTAGAGTGCTCGTTCCGTATGTGAGAGGTCGTGGGTGGGTCCGAGAAAGATTTGAAAATATGTATAGCGACTTCTTTCACCAAGCAATCGGCGTTTAGAAATGAAAGTCACGGGTCCTTCAAACCGATGTCCCGTATCACGGCAGGCGTGACACAATAAAGAATCCTCCTTGCATTTTGCCCTCGCACACTGAAAAGGTCAAAATTTCCGCCACATCACTTATAGCTGGCGACGTCTTGATATGAGTGAAATATTCTTGACTGGGACGTGAAACCCAATTCAATCGATCAATAAGTCCCCAAACTGAAAATCTAGGGGGAGGGGGGGGGAGGCTGTTATGGTGGCATCTTGGTAAAATGTTGCAGAAATTTGACAGAATTTGAGTACAATATTCTGTGTGCATGGTCAACAATACCAAATGATAGGCATGTACTTTTGTTAGAACTGCCAACCTATTGTACACACAGGGGCCAGTTTCATAATAAAGTTTAAAAAATACCGATAAGTATACTCTTTTTTATATACTTATCGGTATTTTTTAAATGTTATTATGAAACTGGCCCCAGTGATTGTACATGTTGGAGAGGGACATATATATGTACTGGCTTTAACCGCTGATGCTCAGTCTGGTGATTCATAGGCGTGCTCTATTCCAAATATTACAATTATAAACTATTTTTGTGCCATTGACATTTGTATATGCATAAATTTCTGAAAAATGTAACATAGAAAAATTGGTTTAAACATAAATCGGCGACTTGCAAACTTGGAAGCTTTGCTAAATTTCTACAATGCCAAACTTAAGCTACTGGAAGGCAGCTATGTTATTCCATTTATTAAAAGGTTATTGTAACTGAAATTAAACAGTTTATACATATTTTATAATTATAGACTGGTTTTGTCGAGAAAAATATATATAGTTATATAGTTTATGGTTAAACGTAACTCAATCACTAGTCGTGATTTTATAAGGAACTCAAATATATGTGGTCATTTTTTATTTGTATCATTTTTATTTTCTTTTTAACGAAATAAAAACTGTACACCTGTTATGTATTTCTATATACCGATCGTAGGACACAGAACTGTAGATCGTTACACAGGTGAAGTAGGCAATGTACATGATAGTTGTCTATGCCGGTGAAAACTCAGCAGATTGTGATTAAAGGGAGCTAATTCTAATTAGTTTTTTTTAATATAGAAGTGCTGTCACAATAAAAGTTGAAATGGCATATGTAATGCTCAACTGGAAAAGTTTGAAAATAAAATTGGGTCAAAGAATTTCTATCATCTTTATTTATTTCATATTTGAAGAAATCCTGTGAAAAATTTGTGTGATTTTGCTATTGATAGCAAGACAGTCATCTTGGACAAACTTTGATTTACTCCACCTAGGAACCTTCCATGCCAAATTTGGTTACAATTGGCCCAGTGGTTTAAGAAGAGAAGATCAAAGTTTACACAAAGATGTAAAAGCTAAAGCCAATTGAGCTAAAAGCACAAAATTAATTTCATAAAGTTTAATTAGTTCTGATTTGAGTTTTACATTTTACAAGTTAATAAAAGATACAAAATATTTTAATACATGTATTGATAAAAATATATAAAGAGAATAAATAAAACATAAATACTTAGTATAGGCTAACAATATTGACCTGTCTGCTTGACCTTCAATTTAAATATTTATCATCAGTATACAGTCAAACTTGTCTATAAAGGCCACCTAAGGGAAACTGTAAAAGTGACCTTTATGGGAAGGTGGACTTTATATACAAGTCCAAATAATATGAGTAAAGTACAATTGGGATACAATAATACTGGCCTTTATAAGCAGGTGCCCTTATATAGAGGTGGCCTTTTAGGCAGGTTGGACTGTATTTACATAAAGGGCACATAGGTGTTTATTTTGCCTACTTCAATGCAGAAACACAAATTTCAAACACATCCATATGTATAACCTATGGTCGATGTGGTTAAGACAGTAAGGAAAATATCACTCTTGAGTTAGGTGTTATAGACATAAGCCCGCACATTTTGTATGTATAAACTGTGAATCCTAACGCGATAGTCTGTCTGAAATATTGTTGCAGTGAAAAGTCTATTTAAATGTAAATAAGGATAATATCCCTATTTATATATTGTCGCCCTGAGTGCGCGCTAGTACCGTACAAGGCAGACCACACAACACATTCATACTTCACATGCATACACAAAATTGTTCAAAGATTAAACCATAGAGATTAATAAAATAGTTCTTGTTGCGAATAGCTGAAAAATTGCTGATGTGACATTAAGCAACATCAACCAACCAACCAACCAACCAACCAACCAACCAACCAACCTATTTATATTATAAAGGTTGTTTTTAAATGAATGCATAAAAGTGTGAATATTTGCATATGATAACATGGTATTATTACCCATTTGTGTAGAATAGACTCGATTGTGTTCATAAACACTCTGCCAAAATATCGCTGATGGACTGTACCCATTTATTGGGAGGATCATTATATATGAATATTCCTAATGAAAGGTCAAGCAGACAGGTCAATGTTGTGTGCCTATACAGGAAAGGGAAAGTAAATAAAAAACTGAGATCTGTATAAATTTAAAGATAAACATGTAACAAAGACAACAAAAATGATAAAATACAAAAAAATTATAAAATAGTTGTATGATGATGACAATGAGGAAGGGGGGGGTGCATTTGATTGAGTGTAAAGATATGCTTCATAAATGGCTGATATAGGTAAACAACAATGACCTGTCCACTTGACCTTTAATTCAAATATGTATTATGGATGAGTACATTTACTCATATAGGGGCCATAGGTATTAACTTGTCTATATATTACTAAACCTGTTCATAATGAATGTATTACAGGTAACTGCAAATCCTAACACTACCCATGTACTGGGTAGACCCTCCTTTATGAATATTACTAACGAAAGGTCAAGCAAACAGGTTAATGTTGTTTACCTATATATTAAAACTACTTTATCATCTCGAATGTTTGTTGGTATCAACCTAAGATGTAAAGCCTGGTTTGGGTGACCATGGGTGGATTGGATCTATGTTGAATCGGAATGGAAAAACTACATGTAAATGTAAAAAACCTATTTGTTCAAAGCTCTGTTAGATTAAACAAATGGTAAGTGAACTTAGAAAATAGTATTTAAATTAAAAATATTTGTTAAAAACATGAAGTTCTGACTTAAATTGCTTCTTTTGATATCAGCAACTCGTAAGCAGTAATCAAATTTGAAATCTATTACTCAATACACAAGATACAATTTTTGCTAGCCTGTTGGTTAAGCTAAGGGAACTTTAAGCAACCAGGCTCAGGTTTGCATGATATTTACACCTTATAGAAATGTACCTGATGAAGGCCACCCCAGGCCGAAAGCTTGACCAGACCACCAAAAACATGGAATAAAGCAGTTGTCTTTTAAATGTTGGTGTTTATTACCTTATTACATACTGTCTCTCAACACTTAACACCAGCATCCCACGGGATCCATTTGAAGACAACTACAACACCACCTAACAAAGGTGGAGTGTTGGGACCTTATACCTATTACTACCTTATAGAAATGAAATCCTGTTTCTTTTTGTTGTGGAAAAATAAAACAATTGAACATTTTTGACAATTCACAATGCAAATTATGTTACAAGTGCAAAATGACTAATTTTTCATCTTTCCACATTAATTCTATTTCTTATAATTCAATTAACATTTTTTGTAGATAACAAATCAGCACTTTTAAAAAAAATTAACAATTTTTGTTATTAAAAAATATAGCATCACTTGTGTGCAGGAATTAAAATATCCATGTGTGTTGTCCATGTCAATTCTTTCATGTAAAAATAACAGAAAGGATCTGACCAATCAAATCATATCAAATTTCATTTCTCTCAAAACCACTGTAGGTGGTATATGAGGTCAAATCAAAATCAAAATGCTTGAAACAAAAGAGATTTCAATTATGATGTGATATTTGGTTAAGGGGAGAAGACTGGGGAGGGGTTTACAAAATATACTAAAATTACAAAATGTCATCTAAACACATATCATTAGTAAAACAGATAAGATGTGTGCTTATGTTTTATTTGGTGGTTAAAAAGACTACCAATAATTTGTTGTTCCGATGTGGACATACATTTATATCTGATTTTAAAACATTTCTCTGATTAAATATAACCAATATTCACCTGATATCAAAATTCCATTTATAAAACAATGATCCCTTTACCATTACCATAGTAACAGAAACATTACATATAAATAAATACAAGTAGTAAAATAGCACATGATTATCACACTCAAAATTATCAAACCAACATAGTTGTTAGTATTTGTATACATCTAGGTATTTTTAAAGTGATAGAAAAATGTGTGTGTGTGTGTGTGTGTGTGTGTTATTTATAAAAATATTAAAATAAAAGGCAAATTTTTCAAAGTTGACATGCATAATTTAGCTACATATAGTATAATTTTATCTAATTTGCTACAAAAGTAAAAATTTGAGTTATTTAGCTTAAATAACTTTGTATGATTTTATATAAATTATGTAATCATTATTATACATGTGGGTATATACATTGCTCTATTAGGACAGTAATATTTTCTACGTTTCCATAATAACAAAAACACTACCTGCTTTGAAAGCAATCTTTTTACCTTAAACTATCTATACAGTTACGACCTTGGGTCAATCAATAAAAACTATTTCTATAATCAGCCTTTAGTTACGTCCTTTGGTCAATGATATCAAACTATCACTATACATGTAGTTATGACCTTGGGTCAATGACATAAATTTATCACTATGGTTACGACCTTGGACCAATCATATAAAACTATCACTATAGTAATGACCTTGGGTCAATCATACAGGACTATTACTATAGTAACGACCTTGGGTCAATCATACAAGACTATGACTATAGTAACGACCTTGGGTCAATCATACAGGACTATCACTATAGTTACGACCTTTTGTCAACCATTAAATACTATCACTATAGTTACAATCTAAGGTCAATCATTTAAGACTATTACCTCCAGTCTGATGGAAAAAATCTTTTAAAATGACGTTAGCTGTATGTGTCTAATAAAATTTTGAGGCAATGTTACCACAGCAAATATCTGAATATAATTTTTTTTATATAACTTCAACCAAATTATCAGAAAAATTGCACAGCTGATGCACTAACTTGATCTTATGGCATTATAGTGTTTGACCCTAGTATCTTAAAAAACATACATGGTCTTGTATTTACAAAATACATTTGTATAACTGTTTCAAATTAACCCCCCTCCCCCCCCCCCCCCCCCAAAAAAAAAAAAAAAAAAAAAAAAACCTGTCACAAAATATAATGCTCCACAGAGGGCACCTGCTATCAAAATACATTATTTAGGAGTTGCATTAAAGAGAGATGGTACACTTAAAACTTTCTTAACTTTAATACTTATATTACAGAAGAATTCCATTACATTCAAGATCCATTTTTTTATGTTTTTATGAGAAAATAATTGAATATAAAACTTTACTAATTTATAGTAATGCTTTTTCATGCCCCAGTCTGTATTGAGGTTGTCAGTTTTCAAATGATAGAGGAAACATGAGTACCCAGAAGAAAACCACTAGACTGACAAACTTTCTCATACCTAGTAGCAGCGAGAGATGCTATGATCTGTAAATGTGTGTGCTAAAGACCATCAACTTTGGATGAATGAAATTACTGAAATATGGTAATTTCTGAGGTAGCATAAAAATTGTGTCTGAAATGATATAAAGTAAGTTACAACTGATAAATTTGTGTGTGGCTATAGCCAACAACTAAACCAATGACACGAATGCAATGGACAAATAAGGCAGACAAGACGGGACATGACACGATAGGCATACATAAAGACCACATCAAGGTTGTAGGAAATGGTCTTGTTATTACTCTATGGTAGGCAGGAAAATGTTACCCTGGTAAAACACAAAATTTTCTTGTCTAAAAGCTGTGATCCATGAGCCATATAATATATGATGAGAAATATTTTATTATTTGTTATTTTTTAGATCAAGTCTCAACTGCAAAAATAAGCATGCCACTAAATTTTCTACATGTTAAATACAAAAGGACTTACCTATCAGCTTGTCAACCACAGGCAAACCCATTTCTGAAGGTTAAACCGTGAAAATTTCTACCCACTGATATTTCTCGTTACCATAAACCGTTTCTTATAGTAAAAATCTATTGGCGATATCAATGATATCTTACCAGGGGTTTTTCACTCTTTTTTTTTTTTTTGAATGGGATTGGGGCCCTTGGAAGTAAATAAGAGGCATTTTGACCCATTTTGGGAAAATTCAACAGGAGGCAAAAATATTATTTTCAGACTTTTACTGGTCATAAAATATAATTTAATGCAAATAAGAATTCTATTTGTCTATCTTTCATGCCAGGTTTAGAAATCAATTTGGAAAAGATAACACTTTTATGTAAACACAAGGTACAAATAAATTGGGTATATTACCATTATTGATCAGGGAAAAAGCATACTTTATTTCATTGGGAATAGGGCCCAATTTCAACCCCAAATTTCTTTCAGTCAGCCCTCTGCTTACAATAGTAACATCTATGCTATAGCATGCATTATAACACATCATATATGTATCTAAGTTGGGGTCTCAGTGACAGAGCAGTTGTGTAAAACACCAGCTCTACAATTGGTATGCAAACTGAACTTTACAAGCACAAAGCAATTTATAATTGTAATACACATACTTAGCCAAACCAACAAAGTAAAGATACAAAAGAGAGAAAAACAAAACAACAAGGCACAAGTTATACAAATATCATGACTACTAATTATTATACATGTGTAGTTCTCAACTTTGGAGAGACACTTGACATACAACATAAAATATAATAAACAAATACACAAGTGACTTAAAAAATATACCTGGTTTTCCAGTTTCATAATCTTTTCCTGACTTCAATTTTCCTTAACTTAAATCTGGTATATTTAAAATCTGAATAATTTTGTTAGTTTTAAAGATATTCATGAATTTAAGGTTTTATTTTGAAGATTACTCTGCGCTTATTACACCTACATGTATGTTCTTATTTTGTTGAAACTTTTTTATTTGCAGTACCCTAAAATATTTCAGGAAGTAGCTATATTTGAGTTACGGTAAGGAAAATCTTAGTTACTGTCCAAATCACTGTGTTTGTGACAGTGAGTTATGCTCTTTTCAATAGAAAATCAAATGAACTTGAATAATGTTTGATATTATTGACTTACTTGTGCCTAGTCATAACTGAAAATTTGTAAATGCATCCGCATTTGTCATAAAGTATTTCTTTAGAAAGGAAAATGTTGGCGCTATGGGGATTTTACATGGCAAAAAATGGTGATGTTTACACTGTAAGTAATGTCCTTGAAGACATATTACATCATATGTACAATGAGATCCACCATTTTCCTGATTTTCAACATGTTACATCCCCACAGCACTAATATTTTACTCTGTGCAGAAATAAGATATGCTAATTGTGCATACAGATTTCCTGTTATGACTAGGTACAGTAAGTGAAAAACATCAATATTTATTCAAGTTAATTGTGTTTTTCTATGGCAATAAAGCCTAATTCACTGTCACTGAAAGAGTGATACAGACAGTAGGGAATGATTGTGAAACTGGAAGCCTGTACATGTAGTACCGGTATATACTAGGTCCACTAAACAACAATTAGTTAGTTCTACCTGATTAATTCTTACGGTATGTAAAATATATTAATATTTATAATTCTATAACAAAATATATTAAAATCACACTAAAAATGTACAACAACATAAAAACTCTAAATTTAAATGGACAGAACCAGGGACATAATGGGGAACTTATTAGTAGCATCATTTTGTATCAGAGTTCTAATTCTACTGTAAAACTGCTGATTTTTGTAAACACACTTTATCTAGTTTAATCAAAATTTAATTGCAAATGATTATATACAGATCATTTACTACATTTGTGATTTAATTTCATATAATTTTTTCTGCATGCAATGACCAGTAAAATGACAAATACAATGAAAAGTACAACTAAAGCATTTTTTCTTAAAAGACAAAAACCCCATCCCCAACATTGCCAAGCTTTTATTTATAAGTTTTAACTTGCCCTTTGAGCTAAGCTCCTGAATTAACGATAATTGTTTGAATGGAGTATTACATCCCAGTCAAGAATATTTCACTGATATCGAGATCTCATCATTTATAGGTAAAATAGCATAAATTTTGACCTTGTTCAGGGCAATGTGCTGGGCAGGGCAGGTTCTTTAACATGTGATGCCTATCGTGACATGAGACATACATGTGAGCCACTATAGCAGATGAAACTTCAGCAGAAGAAAATGACCCGATAAAAAATCATGCAAATTGTTCCCCATTGGATGATTTGGATTATGGAATGTTTAAGGTGTGGATTTTACGTACATCTGTACATATAATTAGGTAAGTATATGGTCATTTATTTCTGATTCTGTTCACTTAAAAAATCTACCTACAATCTCATTCTGATAAAAACATTATACACTTTAAGGCACTAAAAAATCTGCTATCACACAACAAATTCACAGCCAACCAAATTTTAGCATGATATTCATGTTGACCAACATAAAAAATATCCTATATTTAATCCTCAAAAAAGATTAAAAATTAAATCTATTTGATGCCAATCAACATCTTGTTCTACAAAATATACATATTATGACAAAAGATGAAAAGAGAACATCAAAAAATTTTTCATCATTAACAAGCATTGCTCATAATTTTATGCCATCGCCTTCCCAAAATAATTGGTCTTTGCTGTTACTTAAATGTCACGTCAATATATAATCTACAATTGAATAATAGCACCAATGATTCCAAAATAATAATCATTAAAAGAAAAGCTGATAAAAATTTTACTGACCATATAAGTTCACTAAATTAACTGATTGCATTTTGCAGGATTTCTGAATTCACTGAAAATGAAGGCTAAAAATTATTATAATTATTGTGAACTGAACAAAACTGATTATTACTGACCTTCAAATTTCAAATAATTGATTGTATTTTATGAAAATTCATTTCCTTATTCATGAGCGATTGAATGCCAGCAAGAACAAAAAGGTTCATCTGAAGATTCTATTCTATTCGAGTGTTTTCATTCGGTATTGTGGATGAGAGTCAAATATCTGAATCTGATTGCAAAATAATATTCACTGAAAAAAGCTACAAAATTTATAATTGACCTTAAAAAATTTCACATAATTGTAATTTACCAGATTTCTGATTTATTGTAATTTTCCAGATTTCTGATTTCAAAAGAAAAAATATTTAACAACTGAACTGTTTAGAAATGCTGTTCATAGTCGATATGAACGCAATTGATATGCAAGCAAATTGAATAACGCGTGTTATGATTAGTTTGCCTTGCATATCAATTGCGTTCATATCGACTATGAACCGCATTTCTAATGTTAGCATGTTAGCATCACAAGTTTCCGAAATAACGTCATTTTTACAAGAAACATCATCTTTTGCAATACCATATCCATTCAAAATAAGTGTTCCGCACAAACATTAGAGGGTGCCACACGGTAGAGCAGTAATCCCCATTATGTAAAATTCTTATATCTTCTCTTTTCATTTGAACTTTCAAATTAACTCTTTTTGGATACATCTTTTCTGTATCAATCCTTATATGGACAGCGGTAGCTTTTACTTCTTTTCTGTGGTTTAAGAATGCTTATGGTTTGGTGACAATTATGGTACTTAAGTCTCCTATTGCAAAAAATTCTTCTCTTATCTATTTAACTCTTTTAGATACATCTTTTTTATATGTTAAGCAGAGGTAGCTTTTAATATCAGTCCTGTATTTCAAGAACAATTTTCTCCATCTTCATTTTCAAAATATTTATCAAAGACTAGTAAAATATCCTCTATGATTGCAACTTTTACATGTACATAAACCTTATGGTACAATCTAAAATAAAAAAATATCAACAATTAAACATGAGAACTGTCTCTTAGGAGCCAAATATCCCCCCACCCCCCAACATCTGCAAGGGTTTAATGTTTTTCCTGCAACCTTGACCTTTCTGATATGACCTTGGTTCAAGGTCATGACAATCTTTGAACTATGAAGATTATTCATGTAAAGTTTTATGACAAAGTCTTCCAAAGCAATTGTGAGATATTGCCTGGACACGATTTTACACTTACAGACAGACAGACAGACGAACGTAACAGACATGGCAAGTTTGTGGGGGGTATAAATAGCTCACAATTCTCTTCTTGATACATGATATCATTGCTCAGGCATTGATAATGTTTCACTGTGATACACAATAACAGTTTCTCTACTGTCATTTATTTACTTGACTTGAAAATAGTTAATGACTGTTCTTTCACCACTCTCTTGGCAATTAGAAATAAAAGTTACAGGGTTCTTCAAAAATAGATGAGACCTTAAAAACTGATGTCCGATGTCCCTGTAAGCAAGCAAGGTAAGGAAATTTTCTTGTACATTGCTCTGAGCATATTGCAAAGTTAAAATTTCTGCCACTTCACTGAAACTTAGTGATGTCTCAATATAAGTGAAATATTCTTGGCTGTAAATCAATCAATCAATCAATCAATCAATCGATCGATCCATCCATCAATCGATCGATCGATCGATCGATCGATCGATCCATCCATCCATCCATCAATCAATCAATCAATCAATCAATCAATCAATCAACATCCTTAAAAATGCCTTTACAATACAGGCAATCATTGGTATACATGTACAAGTTACCTTAAATTCATTAGACATTCCCATCAGCGAATCTTTATATTTACTGATGTAACATATTCTGTATGTCCCGGGTTCAACCGTCACATTTTTAGCTTTGAAGGTCAGGGTTACGCCTTTTTGACCAAACTTTTCTGCATCATCAGCTGCCCATATATAACTTATATAGTTCTTAAAATGTTTGAAATCAGACTGAAAATAATAATAAGCAAATTCAGTGAATTAAGATTCCGAGTCAGTAGGTACTTTAAGTGATTTGCACTTATGTTCAAAGGGCCATAACTCTTAGGAATATAAGCAACCCAACTTGGAATCATGATATGTGCATTTTCTATCAATGTTGATGCTTTGCAACAAGTTTCATAAAATAGCTCTTCAGAATTTTGGAGAATTTCTCTGAAACAAGATTTGTTTGGACAGACCGACAAAAGGATGGAACTTCAAACTTAATATCTCTTTCTGTGAAAGGCAGCAGATAAAAATCCAAATTTTATTTCTTTGATCTCTGTTTTTGGTGCTAGGAGTGGGTGGTCTCTATTCTTTATTGAAACTCATCAGGGTGGGTGGTCTCTATGCTTTATTGAAACTCATCAGGGTGGGTGGTCTCTATGCTTTATTGAAACTCATCAGGGTGGGTGGTCTCTATGCTTTATTGAAACTCATGGGGGTGGGTGGGGTCTATGCTTTATTGAAACTTATCTATGATAAAAATTTGCTGAAGAAAATAAAAACAACATTCAAATAGCATCAGAAATGGTCATTCACAAGACAATTACAACTAAGACATATAGTGATGTTCATTGCATTATTTTTATATTAGTGAAAACCTCCCATATTTAAAGTACTACATATACATGTAGGTAAATATACATTCATTTCTCACCTTAAACAGACCAATCCAATCCCAGGACGATGACTTTGGGTCTGCATCAGATCTCATTTCGTATTTTATATCCATGTCTTTGGCTACATACCATTTATCAGGTATCTGAAATGTCACAGCTGGAGGTCGTCTACATTGGGGAAATACCTGAAGTTTTAGAAAAAAGAAATTATTTTTTCAAAATCCTGATTTTGAAGAAATGTCCTAAGTTTCAGAGAAAGAACACTACTGTAAATGTAGTTTTATTTGTGGTGTACAAATGTTTGCAAAATTAAATGAAGATTTATGTAAGTACAGTCAACCCTGTCTACCACTCAAGGGAACCAGTAAATGTGGCCTTTATATACAGGTTCAAATAATATGAAAAGACAATTGGGATAAAATTTTACTGGCCTTTATAAGCAGGGAGCCTTTATATAGAGGTGGCCCTCAAGGCAGGTTGAACTGAAAATTAGAACTTATTGTTCATGTCTAAATCTAAAATGTTCTTTAATATATTTTCCTGTGAAGCTTCTATGACAGTCAAGTTGAGTAGAATAAAAATCTTTCACTGATATCAAAGCTTTTAGTTCAGAATGGAGGAAACCGGTGGAAACTGAAGTACTGTGAGAAAACTGCTGACCTTTCAACAAGCTAACTGACAAGCTTTCTCACACCAGCATTTGTCCCGAGTGGGGGGTGATGAGACACTGTGATCTGTGAGCATGGGCTTTAGTGCACTCAGCTACCCAGGCCTCTATGACAGACAAATGAATTAACAAGAAAACAAGCAAATTCAGTTATTTGTTTAAAAAAATTTACCAGCTTAGGTTATAGTATTTTCAGTCAAAGGGTCATAACTCCAAGGAAAACTAGAACTGTCTCTTGAAAGCCAAATACCCCCCACCCCTAACATTTAATGTTTTCCTGCACCTTGACCTATATGATACGACCTTGGTTCAAGGTTATGACACACCTTTGGGCCATGAAGATTATTCATGTATGACAGTGGTCCAAAGCCTGGACACGATTTACCATGGACAGACAGACACAATTATTCCTATATACCCCACCTCAAACTAGTCTGCGGTGGGTATAATTAAGAACATTTACATTCTCATAATTCAAACAGTGTTCACCACCATATAGTTCTTACTTGTATTTCATACAATGATGTAACAGGTTTATGATCACTTTCTTTATACACAGGGTGGCTTGTATAGTGTAACTGTTTGGCTGATAATGTAATATTCTCAAATGAATCCTCATGAACTAGATGTAGAATTCTGTCACACCATGCTGGTACGCGATTCTTAGCACTGTCAAAACAAAAATTAAAAGTAAATCAGAAATTCCTAGAAAAATTGAATGAAACTGAAAATTCATAAATATGCACTAAAATTTAAAAAAAGTAAATTAGAAATTTGTTGATATGCTCCAAAATAAAATTTCATTTAAATTTGAACTTTGCAATAAAAACCTGCAATGAAGACTACTCTATATAAAGGACATCTGTCCATTACAGTCAACATTGTGTCAATTATTCAGATGTATTTCTAAACTTTAGATATAGTTTACATAGACTCTCTAGACATGAAGTAGAGGTTTTAGTATCTTGAATGATTTGTATGCAGTGGCAGATTCAGCAGGGACGTAGGAACGTATGCCCTCCCCCTTTATGTCTCTAATAATACATATTAATACAGGCATTTTGAATGAAAGATTTTTTCCTCTTTGATGCAGCTCAGATTGCACCAGAATGCAGAATTTTTGCGCCATTTTTTCAAAATTTTCCGAGGGAGCATGCCCCCCCAGACCCCCCTAGAAGGTTCAAGCCTTTGGCTCTCGCATTATACGCCCCCCTTTCTAAAATTCTGGATCCGCCTCTGGTATGTATATGAGAGACAGGCCTTAACTGGCCTCAAAAGAGCAATGGTATTATTTTTTTAGTTTAAATTTAAGTTGAATAATAAAATCCAAAATTGCACTTACAGCAATCCATGTGATAAATTATTGATTAAAATTGAGTTATGAATATGATATAACTGCATGTTTCATGACTATTTAGCATTACTACTTGAAAATATTTTTTTAATTAACAGAGAGTGAAAGAGATTATACCTTGTATCATAGTTGTCTGTACCAGGATCAAATTTGTATGTCGGAGGGAATGTTATTTTACCTTCTTCAAAATCATCAAATATTATCCCTTCTTCTTGACATTTGATTAACTAAACATAAATAAAAAGCAAAACTGTATAGACAAAAAAGTATGTACAAATAATTCTATGTTTCCATTCCTTGTAGCCAAAATTGCCTTTGGCTACTAATTTCTAAGGAATTCTTTCAAAAAGTAACCTATTTTAGCAAATTTGTGGAAAAATACTTTAAAAAAGACTATATTTTTACAAATTTTGGAATGTGGCTACTAATTATTTCAAATTTGTGGAAACCTAGATAATTATAGTTATAATTAATTTAAACAGGAGTGTCAGTGGCTGAGTGGTCCAAAGCAGTGCACTTACAGATCACAGTGACTTGTAATCAAACTGAAATACATGTCTTTTTTACTCTTGACTGAGGCATAAAACTCCACACAAGTCATGCACTACAAAATAATTAATTTTTCTTTTCTAAATGAAGAATGAGAAAATATCTGGCCCCGGTTTCACAATCATCCCTTAGCTAAGATTTTCCTTAACTTAAACTTAGCAAATTATGATAATCTCTTATTGGAACTACTGGCGAATATTTTTGTCAAAATATAATGGAAATATTTTAATGTAGAAGTGATCGTAAAAATGACACCTTAAATTCTTTAATATCATGAAAATTAACAAAATTATAAAGATTTGAAATTTTGCAAGATTTAAGTTAAGGAAAATCTTAGCTAAGGAATTATTGTGAAACTGGGGCCTGATGCTTAATTTACCAGGTCCTATTTTCACAATCATTCCTTAATTTATATTTAACAAATTTTTGTCATCTGTTTTTGAAACTACTAATAAATATTTTTGACAAATCTAAATACCCGGTACAAATGTTTTAATCGAGAAGTAATCTTCAAAATAACACCTTCAAATTCTAAATATATGACATGTTAACAAAATAATAAAGATTTAAATTTTTGTCAGATTTAACTTAAGGAAAATCTTAGTTAAGGAATGATTGTGATATTGGGATCAGCTGCTAAAGATGCATATATATAATATACAAAGTACTAGTATAGTCCTGAATTATCTGCCCTTAGACCAATTGCTAACTCAGATTAAAATATCTTTTAACAATTTGTCATGGGGAAAAAATACAGAAAATCTTTTTATCCTTAAACCAACTTAACACTGTCTCATTTTCATTTCCAGCAGCTCCACTTTCCTGGTAGAATTCTAATGTGTTTAACTTAATGTGCGAGATTTTACTTTGTTTTTAGGGTTGTAATTAGAACATAGACAGGTATAAATGTATTTGTGTTTGATTTTTATTAAGATTAAATCCTGCCTGTTTTTTCAATGGTTGTTTCATGTTACTTTTAATCATGGTTTTGTGTATATACATGTATGATTTTAATTAGAACCTGATATAGTGTCAACAGGAACAAAAATGTTAAAATCCATTAAATGTCCAGTAAGTGTAGTTTTTGCCTGATGTGTTACATTTATCATTAAGAGAGTCCTGTTACCTGGTCATTTTTCAACAGAGCATCAAAATTCTTGTGTCTTATTTCTCGTTCCACTCCTGGTCTACTCAAGTCATCCAAACGAAAATTCAAATCTCCCACCCAAAAAACATAACTGAAAAATAGAAAAGAAAACAATTTAGAACTTCTCGCAATTTATTCATTACATGTATTCATATATATTGAGATGAGATGAGAGACTAAGGGGTTAAAATCAAGGTCTGGAGTCAAAGTCATAGCCTTCTTCATTGTACATGTATGGTTAAAATCAAGGTCTGGAGTCAAAGTCATAGCCTTCTTCATTGTACATGTATGGTTAAAATCAAGGTCTGGAGTCAAAAGTCATAGCCTTCTTCATTGTACATGTACGTTGTCCTTGCACACATTTCTTTAACATTGTTCTAATACTGTAAATCAACAAATTTCGCATGTGTTTTATTTCCCCATAAATTCGCAAAATTTACAAAACATGAAAATAAAAGTTTCACAAATATTTATTATGATACAATTCAATTTCTTTTGCACTGACCACAATCTGATGACACAAAAACAAAATCTTGCGAATATCTGGAAATAACGAGCCTTGCGAAAATTAACTAACACGAAAATCAACAACTTTTTAGTAGATAGATATCAGTACCTGGGTACTTACTCATGATCTAGAATATTTTCCACATCCTTGTCACGGAACTTTTGTGTATCTAATATTGTGAAAAAGTCCTATAAAGATAAAAAAAAATAAATAAATAAAACTATATTCAACATCAAATATATATTATAACGTAGAAAACTAGCTGTTTCGAGCATACATGTATTTTTGTAATTTGAATGCCATAACCTTTTAAGAGTTCTATGCTACATGCATATTTATGGACCACTGGTTGTAAAATAGGCGAGATGTTTTTGGGCACTCTAATATTACTATAACCTGGTCCAGTGCCAGTAGAAATGAGTTTTATAATTAGTGGTCATTATATGTGTTAATATCCTTTCTTGTTTAACTGTCAGTTTATTTGTATTGTGTCAAATTGTATTGGCTGTTGTTAAGTACATGTTTTCAGGTACAAATTTCATTCTACTAACCTTCAAATACTCATTTAAATATCAAAGGGGATTTCATTCAATGTCTGAATTTCATACATGAAAAATTATTATTTTGATTATTTGTAACAGTCCCTTCTAGAAAATATATACATGTACATTACAATGTTTGACTGACATATATACTGACTATGTATGTCATCACATACATAAATATATCAATATATTATTTCTTATTGATTGTTATATGGGTCTTGAAGTCAAAATACTTGATATTTGAATATATATAAATGCAAATTACATACCTCCACTCTTTCTGCAGCATTATTCATATGTGCTGCTAAATGAGCATTTACAATAATTAAGTTAATTCCATTCAGATCAAACCTAATGCTGACTCCACCTTTGTTTCCCTATAATATAATCAAATACAGTGAAATCATTAAAATTTTGTGGTGTCCTAATAAAAAACAAACATACTTATCCATTTCCGAATCACAATCCAGAAGCAAAGTAAAAACTTTGGAACTGACAAGTTAGGTTAGACACGTGAACTTCCACCAGGGAAGTGAGGCCGGGTGCTCCGGAAGGGTAAGCACCTCCTGTTTAGCTAGCTACATCCGCCACGTGTGTAATCAAAATTGTGTGAAAGGAACATGGAACTATGAGACGTCAAATATATCCAAGGCAATCCTGGACACAGAGACATCAAACTTATCAACAATACTGTGATGACGGCCATAAAACTTTTTGAGGGCCTTGATAAGCCTAGGCTTGCAATATCCCCGAGTCAACAATTTATTTGCAAGCAGCCTACTTCGTTGTACAAAGTCCCCGTAGTGGGAACAAGCTCTACCATAGCGTATTAAATGGGAAACAAATACACCATAAGCAGGAGAAGCAGGTATATTGCTGCATAAAAAAGGAAAGTTGACAATAGAAAAATTGAAGTCATCACGTTTGTCATAAAGTTTCAAATGTAGCCTTTCCTGTGCGTCATAATTCAGGTATAAGTCTAAATATGAAGCAGAACTTGAGGAATCAGTCGTGTCTTTTATTTCAAGCTCACTAGGATAGATGACATTTACATAGTCTCCAAATTTAGGATTGTTAAGAGACAGAACGTCATCTATATATCTGTATGTTGAGTTGAATGATTTGGCAACAGTTTTCCTAATTTAGTTGTTTTCATGAATACTGTGACTCACCAATTTACATGGCAATGAAATAGTCTATACATGTTTTACAAGCGTACTGTTAAACGAAAACCATGATTAACCAATTTACAAACCCACAAAATGGTATTTTTTCTGAGAAACATGGTGTTATCTTAACAGAGACACTAGCTCAAAATTTATAAACAACATTAGTTTTACATGTTTTTAGAAAAATCTTTAAGAGCAGTAAGTTTCAACTTCTTGCAATCAAATTTATGGATTTCAAAGGATATATATCCCAGTTGCAGACCCAGAGGAGGGGTACTGGGGGTCGTAACCCCCTTTATTTCTGTCAATGTTATTATGTATGTCTGTATCAATTGCTCACATTGCAAGATTTTATGCTATGTTTCAAAAATTGTCCCAGAACCACCCCCCCTCATTCTTCTGCATCCATGATGATTTCTTCTCTTTCCAAAACCCCTGCGTCCAGCCAATCAACTGACATAAGAACATAACTTACCCAGAGACCAGCCATTCCTGCTTTAGATTTTTCTGATTCTACAGATGTAAATTTGAGAAGTTGATCACGTTTTACAAACACCACTAGTAACATTCCCTGTAGCTTAACAGCTTTGAGCTGAAACAAAGATGGTACAAAAAATGAGATATATACATGTATGACAAAAGTTATAAGTGTATACTGTAAACATATTTTATTTCGCGTATATTTATTTTCCCCGGTACAAGAAATTTAGACATATCTGCATAGTTAAATTTTTGCGTTTTTGAAATATGCACTATAACACAATAAGCATAACATAATTTTGTGCTAGGTATTAATTTTCGCACAAAACAAACAACTGTGAAATAAGCGAAAATAAGAACACCGTGAAAATAACAGCTTTGAGCTGAAACAAAAGATGGTACAAAAAATGACATATATACATGTATGACATAAGTTATAAGTGTATATTTTGCTACAGTCAAACCTCAATTCAATGCCACAATTTGTTCAGTCAGATTTCCGTGTTGTAAAGGGGGTTTGGGGATAAATTGAGGGAGACATATAAAGATAAACATAAAAGAAATGGATTTTGATAAGTCAAAATAGTGTGGCAGTGAGGGAGGTGGCAAAATCATTCAGAGAGAGAGAGGTTGGATTAAATCTGAAATGGCGTATTTGTGCAAGTAAGCTTGAAGTAAAAATGCAAAGTCACACACATAAATATACATGTCTTCTTTCACAATTCATCTCCCCCTCCCCAGTATAAAATAGGAATAATAGTACCATTGCAAATACAATTATTAATCTTTACCCTAATGTATCCTTTTGGAGCTAACAACTCTGTGAGTCCATCTGACCAGGTATTTTTTTCTGCATCAATATCAGAAGGGGAAAGTTCTTGTAACCTGAAGTCAAAAAATAAAGATATGAATCACAATTATTATAATCAATGTTACATTAAAGCACTTGATGTTTACAGTGTGTTTTATATAGTTCTATCTGGCATTTTGTCTCACATTCTATTGAAAAGTTAATCAAATATGGGTGAGAGTATTTCTGTAGAAAAGAAAATGTTGGTGCTATGGGGATTTTACATGGCGAAAATGGTGATGTTTACACTGGAAGTGATGCCCTCAGTGAGGTTTTATGTCATATGTGCAACAGAATCTGCAATTGCCTGGTTTTTCAACATGTTAAATCCCCATAGCGCCAACATTTTACCCTGTGCAGATATATTCTAGGCTAATTGTGGATGCGCATACAAATTTCCTGTTACAACTAGGTACAAGTAAGTGAAAAATATCCATCATTATTCAAGTTTATTTGATTTTCTATGGAAGTAAAATTATTTCACTGTCACAAACAGAGGGGTTCAAACAGTAGGTGTAGTACTGTGAAGCAGATTTTAATGAATATCAAACTTGACCTCCCTTTTATCATCAAATCCATACATGAATCACATCCATTAGGTCTTTCAAGAATTAGACCCAATTTTGGCAGAATATTGTATGTCCAGAAGGGTCAATATGACTGCTATGCTTCACTTTTCTGGCAAGGCATGCCCAAGATTGGTGGTTTTTCTCCAGTCTAGGCACTCCAGTTTCCTCCACAATCAATGGACTGACTACCTTGATACAAGTGGAAGAATCTGTCAAGATAATTGGCAATGCTTGATTAAATGTTACATAGAGGTTGTATCAATATATGTTTTCAAATTGCAAATTAAATTTGTAAATTTTTATATTTACCCGATGCCATACACATCTGGAAGTGTTGGTTTGTCCAGTCCTAATAAATCAGTCAGGTCCTTAGGTGGTGAAATATTCCCAACATTCCATGTACACAGATATATACTGAAACACAATGTAATAGATATTATTCTAGGTACATTATTTAGATGCATGTATGTACTAAGTAATGATAAGTGCAAACACCAACATCTTCAGATGAAAACCACACCAGACCTGAAAGCTTCACCAGCACCATATAATCAACAATAAAATCACAGATCTGAAGATGTTGGTGTTCATTTGGAGTTTGCTAGCAGCATTTGGGACTCTCATACTCAGCAATCCATTAAAAGGTTAGTAAGTTAATAATTAATAAGAGTAGGCCTAATGGTAGAGCAGCCAAAAATGTCATAAGTGACTACAGATCTACCATTGTGTCAGCCATGCCATTAGGTTAAATAATAAGGACTGCAAACTGTGCCTCTTTGTTACTTTTAGGAAGAATACCAATATCTGCAGAAATAGATAAAAAGATGCTAAAAACGTTTGGCAATATCATTCGGAATGACGACTCTATTGAAAAGGAAATAGCCTTCAGACAACTTGCTATGACCAGCAATAGTCACGACAGCTGGTTCGCTAAAGTAGTTGAAATTGCAAACAAGTACGAATTACCTTGTCCACATGAACTTTTATCTAGCCCACCTCCTAAAGAATCATGGAACGCACTGGTCAATAGAACAGTTGACAACTTTCACATCGCAATTCTTAAAAAGGAAGCAGAAGTTAAATCTACACTGAAATTCCTAAACTTGAACGACACAGTACCCGGCAAACCTCACAATATCTGGAGTAGTTCTGGCACTCAACCCTTTGCAGTCACTATGGCCTCGATGAAAGCAAAAATTGCCGTTGGAACTTTATTACTTCAATCCCAGAGATCGAAATTTTCAAAATCGCCTATTGAACCAACCTGCAAACTCTGCTTGAAAGAACCAGAGGATATTGTGCACTTCCTAGTCACCTGCAGCTCCCTTGACTTAATCCGGAACAAGTATATTACTGAACTGAAAACCTATTTACAATTTGAGTGAAAGTATTCTCAATCTGTTGTGCGTGAACTATTCTCTGATGTTGCCAGAATTGCGACCCTGATAATTGACTGTACTGCCTTTCATATCTTCAATAAAGAAGAAACTAACAGAATAGAAACAATTACAAGAGGACTCTGCTATATCTTAGTTCAAAAACGTACAAAATTATTGATGAAGTGTTGAACAAATAACAATAATTTTAATGGGGCAGGAGCGATTATAAACAGCGAATTGATGGACATTAAGAGACTATGAACAGTGTATATTAACCCAACCCAAGTGTAAATATCCCTGGTGGAGGACTGCATGCAGATACATATAACCAAGTTGACATGTTTGAGTGACTTTTGTTTAATAATTATAATACTAATACGCCATTTCAACAGAAATAGCGGTGCTCCTGCTAGAGGAGGGAACAACGCCATAGAAGAAGAAGAACTGTCCACAAAATCGCCCCATGTCAAAATTGTACCTGTTGAAATGCACCCCACTCCTTGCAATCCCCCTTCCCCCCCCCCCCCCCCCCCGAAAAATGCTTGTTATAGTATAGACCATAATGTCAGAGATTCGTTATACTCTACATAATAAAAAAGAAGGAAAAAGAAGATCACTACTGAGAATTTTATGTGAAGAGCATCTGAAAATGAATTTTTATATAGTTTTTTTTATCTGACTGGATATGCAAGGTATGATAATTTTTACTTTAATTTAATAATTGTCAGTGTTCATTTAACTAATATGGAGGAAAGCTTACCTGACTTTCTCAGCGTGCACACTCTGCTTGGTTTCTTTAGATGCCATACTTAGTCCTTACAGACTTTTCAAAATTATTAAAGTGCAAGCGTCTTAGCTGCAAATTGTTTGCGGGTGATGTTGATTTCTTATAAATTTTTAAAACCTATTTCTCTGTTTTATGGCAAATCATTTCTATTCTGATCTCCTTGCACTCTGAAATTAGTAAAATTGTGTTTTGTTTTTCTTGCAAACTAGCAGGTGCGTTCTACGTCACAAAATTTGTGCAGAATCAGGGAGATAACTCTAAATTATCTTAACCCGAATAACAGTTTGTGACAGAACGCGCGAAGAAACAAAACATAATAACAAGCACTTCCCTTTGTGAATAATCGGTGTAATTTAAAGGTAAACATCAAAATGGCAACGGAGGTTTTTATCAAGATTTTTATTTGTCAAACATAACTTTAACTTTTTAAGCATTCATTATAATAAAATAATTTGGGAAAATCCCATTTAAAATTCCCCCAAACGTGATCATTTTTTCCAAGACCCTAAGGTTGGATCAGATATTAATGTATGATGTTTGAACAGGTATCCTCGACCGTCCGTGATTCGAGACTGTAATAGAAAACGAACTAAATTTGCTAACGCAACAAGAATTTGAGAGCTGAAAAATAGACAACTGATTTTTCTGGATAGTTTCACAGTAGATGCCTAAATTTTGTCTTTAATGCATGAAATCGTCACTGCAGAGACGATACTCGCGTATAATAACTGAAAACAAAAATGGCCTCGAATCTTAGGACGCTCTCGATTTTAGGACGGTCGACGATATAATAAAAATATGAAAGATTGTGACTGTGACCAGAGTTCACATAATAAATGTGTTATGATGCTAAAATGTGTGGTTAACCAAAACAATAAAGTATTATCTTGTCCTCGACTGACTGGAAAAAATATAATGACCTGTGGCGGGCAAGACTCGATAGATGATTGATGATTATGCCTCTATTTATTCCTTTCCGGAACATAGGCCACTGACAAATCTTCTGATTTGTCTGTGTTTCTGTAGCAAGTGGTTTTTTTTCACAGGATGGGGTTGCTAACCCCATGCCCAACCCTCCTCCTTTATCCTTTAGACTTGATAGGTTGCTGGGTAACTCGTACACCGGGTAGAGTGTCTCACTAGTATTGGGAAGGCCCTGGGTTTGAGTCCCTGTTTAGCCGTTACATTTTTCCCTTTCCTGATACATTTGGGGGCCTGGGAAGTGGCTGACCAACATGTTTGTCTCGGGGTGGAATCTGGTGGTTTCGATTTCAAGGGGGTTGAATTGAAAAAGGAAGGAAGGAATATGGCAGGCTGGATTTTATAGGTGGCTGGGTAGCTCAGTTGGTAGAGCGTCTGGCTAGTATTGGGAAGGTTTGGCCTCTGCATACTTTTCCTTTCCTGTTACGAGCAACTATGTGGGACACACGAAATCATAGAATTAATTTTGACCCCATCAGTTGAAGATGGGGTCAAAATTAATTCTATGATTTCTGTGTCCCAGTGGGACAGGTTTTAAAAATTGTCAAAATCCGGAATGACAGGGATGAAGCTTAACTATTTTGAGTTAGGGGCCAGCTGAGGGGGTGATTTTTAACGAAAGACAGAGGAAATGGATTTTTTAACTTCAAAATCGTGTAGAAACGAGCAAAGTGGCAAAATCATTGATGATAGAGGGGCATTAAAACTAGGATTTACTGTACACAATTTTGAAGATATTCATGAAATATCAGGTGTCAACCTGAATAACATTCAGACAAATAATAGGTTCTTTGTAGAAATTTTCAAAATTTACCATTCATTATTGATATTTTGTTTAACTAAAAATCAAACACAAACAAACAGGTCCATGTTCACAATCCTCAAAAACAAAGTAAAACATTTGAGAACCGGTGACCCATAGGTTAAACACATGCACATCCAGGCTGTGTGCTTCAGAAGAGTAAACATGTCCTGTCTAACTAGCTAGACCTGCCACATGTGTTAAACAAATGAAATATGTTAAATTTTATGAATTTATTGTAATTAAATAGGTGTTACATGATGTCAGCAAGTGTGAAAACAAAACAAGATCACAGGTCCATGTACAAAGCCAGAACTCCACCATGGAAAGAGACATACAGGAAGGTAATATTATAACATATTTATGTAGAGGATCATTTATTGGTTTGAACCCTTCTCGGCTTCTGTTATACTGACTAACCAATTCTTTTTTCTGAGAAACTACTGTATATTATATTTGTTGTGGAAAAATTTGGTGGTTGTTGAAACTGTTTTTTGCAGGGTTAAAATTTTTCTGATGTATCTTTCTCCAATCATAATAATAATAATCCTAGGCTTAACCCTTTTTAATTGCTCAGTCACGGACATTAAAATAGAAACTCATGATTTATCTAATAGTAATCAATTTCCATTAACATCTAATTAGCAAACCAGTATACCAGTCTTGTAGTTCAACATTCCCTGTCTATATTGTTTGTGGATAAAAATTTTGTGAGATTTAATTTTTGCAAAAGACTACTTGATGGCAATGGGGTTCGCCGCCATACCACGTGATCAATACCTCTTAACGTTTGTGCGGAACATTTTGGAAAACGTCAACGTTACAAATTCCCGGAATAACGTCGTTTTTACGGGAAAGCGTCATATTGTGCGATTCCATGTCCATTGGAAACAAGCGTTTCACAGACACGTTAGAAGGTATCACGTGGTACAGCGGCGAACCCCATTATAGCAAGAATTAACCTGCTTTACAGTTTCTTCTGAAAATTAATGAACTCTATAAACAAATAATTTTTCAAAAAAAAAAAATATAGCAAAATTAAATTTGTAAAGCATGTGCATTGGAACTTGTTAGACTAGACTGAATTGTAGAAACTGGAAACGGTAATGATAATTCACATTGTTAGAGACGAAAAAGCTATTCCATTCCTGGTAGTCAAAATCGCCATTGCCTACAAATGGATTTCAGTGTACCACATGATCAATACTTCTTAATGTTTGTGTAGAATGTTTTGAAAAGTTTATGTTGCAAATACAGTCAACCCTGTGTTAAAGGTCACCTCTATATTTGAGGGCCACCTGCTTATAAAGGCCAGTAAAATTTATCCCAATTGCTTTTAATTTTCTTTTTTTTAACCTGTATATAAGGGTCACCTGCCTATAAAGGCCATTTTTACTGGTTCCCCTGAGTGGCCTTTATAGACAAGATTGACTGTAACATGATAACATTATCGAAGCCTTAAAAAAGCAACAAGTCGTACAGTTAATAGTACATTTTTCTACTCTTTTGCCTACAGAAGTGTGACTCATTGGAATTTATGATTATTTTAGAGGTGCCTGGAGAGATTGAGACAGAGTCGTAGTAAACTCCAAGATCGATTCCGTAAGTTGTCTAAAGATGACTTTAAAGGGGATTCATTTATAGAAGATTTAATGAGAGAAGAATTAGAAGTCATACAGAAGTCTTTACACAGACCATCTGATGATATTGAGGTAAAAATCTGACACAACTGAATACAAGATAAGTTACCTACTGGTATACAATACTGTATATGTATTTAATTTCGTGTATATTTTTGCGTTTTTGAAATATGCTCTATAACATAATAAGTATAATATAATTTTCGTTGTGTATTCATTTTCACGCAAAACAAACGACCATGAAATAAGCGAAAATTAGTATATCACGAAAATAAATATGTTTACAGTATAAGTTATACATGTTTTTTTTTTGCGGGTTACATAGTAACAATGTACCCTGTTACTTAGGACACTAATCTTTGACAGTTTGCATGCCTACACAGGCTGTATAACCTGCTAAAATCATGTATAATAATTTTATCACCCTTTTAAGTGACACTAGTTTGTCCTTTTTATACACCCTGCTAACCAAGTTTAGGGAGGTATTTAGAAATCTCCCTGTCCATCCCATTATAATATCTCTTCCATATCTTCCGTGCCTATGGGTGAATTTGATCATGGGATAAATGTAAACCAACATGAGCCCATGTGTTGCATATCAAATTAAGCTGCAAAGGTCAAAGGGCGAGAGTCACGAGGTCAAATCTTAAAAATAACAACTCAACAATAATGCGATATTTGTCTCTTATAAAACTGCTCTCAACTAATTTGATATCTGTCATTATATTTCATTGTCAGTTTTATGTAGATGTACTACATTAATATATACATATATTACAGATAGATGATATTGATGTTAAAGATCTGGATCTAGACATTGATACAACTCTGTCTCTGTTTGAGGATATACAGGAAGAATTAAGAAGAGAAGGTTAGAGAAAATAATTTTAAAGGGTTTTTTTCAAAACCAGGGTAAACAATTATATTGTTAAAAATGGCTAGAAGCCAAGTTAATCCAGACAATCAAAAGGTGTTGTTAAACAAGAATTTAATAAAATGGGCTTAACAAATACCCACAGTTGTCTTATGGTACACCAGATTTTCTCTGTATTGTCAAATTTAGATGAAAAATTAGAATTTTTATGACCCTTAAAACTGAAAAATAGATTTCAGGCTAGGGGGGTCCAAGGCTCTACGATTGCAAATTTTTTTCACTAGCCTCCTGGCTAGTAAACCAGAGTTGTTTACTAGCCAGAGCAAAAATGTTACTCGCCACATATTTGTTTTATAAATACAATTTAACTGGGATTCAATTAGACTGGAAACATTTCCCATTATTGCTTAATTTTGAAGATGCAGGCACAGCAGATGGGCCCAATGTTTTTAAAAAAATATTTTTCATTCAATTTACTTTTATTGTGGTATCAAACACAAAAATCGCAGTGCATGTCCAAAAGCAAAGCAAAAACTTTGAAAAACAGCAAATTAAGTTAAAAACATGTGAACTTAATTCAGAGGTGTGAGACGAGTCACCCCAGGAATGTAAACATTTCCTGTCTAGCTAGATACATCTATAACAGCATATCTTTTAAACATACTTTTGCCGGTTTAAAACCTTTTTCCAGGCCAACTCGGGACCCGGCTTTCCGTCAACGCTTTAGTCAGCTTAGAGGATTACGTTTGTTTTTCCATTGAGTGATCACTGGCACCGAGTCGTAGACAAGGTTGTTTCTTCCTGGTCATTGATAACATTAGAATTCTCGAAGTGTCTAGATTTTTATTTGTACTCGTGGCTTGAAAAATAAATATATTTGCCGATTTTGTTTACGACTCGTAGCTTGAAAACGTGATCACACAAACGTTTAACAACTTAATAGATTGGAGCTATATGAATTAAAGCGCTTTAAAGATTAAGCTTGATGAGAGTAATTTCGTTGTCGAAAACGGAAAGGAAAATCCGGATTTGACTTTCTACTGGCACATGGGCGAGTGAATTTGACATGTCCACTCGCGTTTACAAATAATTACTCGCAAATGCGAGTGTTTTACTCGCATTGTAGAGCCCTGGGGTCACCATGTTTTTACCAGCTGGAGAAAACACTGCATATCTCATAATTGCTTTTGACCATTGTCATTAAATTGCACATAAATACTGGTAATCTTCATGGTCCAAAGTTGTGTCATGAAACCTTGAATCAGGGTCATATGGGAAAGGTCAAGGTCATGGGAAAATATTAAATGTTGGGGGAGGGGGGCATTTAGCTCTCAAGAGACAGTTCTAGTTAACACTTATAATTCAGGATAAAGTAAGGTGCTTTTTTAGTATTTTAGGAATTTTTAGTATGAATTGAACATTAGAAGAATCTCATGTTGTTAGTTATGCCTTTATTAACAGCTTGATGCAACATCAGTCATGAAGATTCTAATTTATCTATTGTCAGAGTTTAACATCTACATGTGGCTTGTCTGCCAATGTCACCTCACCTCACCTATTCTCTTTGTGCTGGCTGGCAATTAAGGCCCCAATACACCTTTTCCACGATGCTCTGTCTTTGGCAGCTGCCCTTGCTGATGCCCATCTCTCCCAACCCAGTTGTGTTCTTTCTTTATCTGTGGTTCTTCGCCATGTTGTTTTCAGTTGACCTATTTTCCTCTTTCCTTCTGGGTGCCATGTTGTTGCAAGGTACTAATCCTGCTGCTTTCCATTCTAAAAACATGACCAATCCACCTCCACTTCCTTATTCTTATTATGTCACTTGCTCTTTCTGTTTTTGTTTTGTTGTGAAGTTCTTCAGTTGTCAACCAATGTGCTGATGGCTAACTACAGTAATCTATTATTTATCTGTTTATAGAGATGAAGCTTCTTGAAGAATTTGACACTTATGAAAGAAGTTTACATATAGAGGAGGCAGCACTTTGTACAGCTATAGAGAGACTCAGTGCTGACGAGGTTATATGTCCAGTGTGTCAAAAGTAAGTATTTTAACTTTAACTGCCTTGATGTCTTGATTTAAATTATGTTCATATTAGTTTGCAATGACAGATAGGTCATAGTGACCTTGTTCTTGACTTTGTAAGCAAGTATGCTACATGTAGCACTTGAAAATTTGTCTCTTGTGTATTTTAGATTTAATAAAACTTGATACAAGAGTTTATTATTGTAATATCTTGGGACAAGTTCATGTTTTGTAACTGGGGAATCTGATTTGACAGAGTTATTGCCCTTTGTTTATTTGAGTGAAATATTTCTGTCAGCACTCTAACAACTATATTTCTAAACAGAATTTAATAAAAATTTGAAACAAAGGTTTATTATGGTAATATCTTGGTAAAGTTTGTGTTTTGTAATTGACACACTTGAATTGACAGAGTTATTGCCCTTTGTTTATTCTATTTCTGCCAGCACTTAACAACTTTAGCCTCTGTTTTTAATCCACACTCGGTGTACAGGTATCACACAATACCCCCATTGCAAGGGGATTAGTATCACTTGTAATGCCTTGTTTAAACTCTATTTTGTTTTTTTTTTGTAGAAATCCATTACTTCAGAATAAATCTGTGATATTTTGCAAATGTGGAATGAGAGTTAATACAGAGGTAAGACAAGCAACTGTTGTAATAATACACTGGTTATTTAGAACAGTGATTGAAACTCTTAGTGATTTTGTTATGTTTTAAAAAGTTACTTTCTGCTTTTAAGATTAGGAAAATTGGAGTTCTAAAATACATTATGAATTGCTGGCAATAGCTGCTAGCTAGGATTTTCATTTCAAAGATGTGCATGTAGAATCAGATGTTAATAATAATAAAACAGTCCAACATGCCTTAACTGCCACCTCTATAAGGGCCAACTGCTTATAAATGCTGATAGAATTGTATCGCAATTGCTCTTTATTCATATTAATTGAACCTGTATATAAAGGCCACCTGTCCATAAAGAACTCATTTACTGGTTCCTTTGGGTGGCCTTTATAGACAGGTTTGACTACTTTGTTTCTAATTGGATTCAAATAAGGCAATGAGAGTCGTTTGTTAGCATTAGCCAAAAATTTAGACCATAAGGTCATCACATTTAACCCTAAAAGATTTCATAAAATAATGTTCTAGTACCAGAAAAAGAAAATCCAAAATTATCAGTGCATGTCTTTATTATCTTTATAATCTTTATTATTAGACAAGAGACAGGTTTTGAGCTTCTTCAACTTTTATGAAGTAAGCTTATTTGTTGGTGCTGAAAATTTAAACAATTTTGCTTATCGTCTGACTAATTCATCACCAATATCAATAATCATTTGTATAATTTTTGTACAGCGTGAACAAAGTGAACGCGTACATTGCCATCACTTTCTTCCAAGATATCGAGCTTCTTTGCTATGAAATTATAAGATATGAGTACACCTGGAAATAGTGCGCCTGGTAAATGAGCGTGAAAGAAGTATATCTGTTTTATCGTGAGATATGTATTCTGAGACGGGTAGTGCATTTGGTTACATATGCACATTTGGAATAAATTTTCGGAATACATTTCGGAATCTAGTAAAATATTGCGACGGGATGCATCTAATAATTTCTGCAATTTGGCGAACTGATCTCATGTTTACAATAAAAAGTAGTCCGAGAAGTTTGCGTCCTACGATGTAAAATCATAACTTTTTATGACATGAACAGCAGCGGCACGTTAATTTAATTAATTCTTCGTGAAATCTACGGAAATTAAAATTTATTTTGAAGGTTATGATAACGTATTTTGATGTTGAGGCAATTGTCATATTTAAAACTGTTTATCGATTAGATTTCACTTTCGTGAAAGGGAGATAATTCGTACAGTGTTGTGAGCAAATTTTAAATACAGTTGTTTTACCAGTTCTGAACAGGGTTTCATATAAGCGCTGCTGCAGACGTCATCCACAAGCAGAGGAAATAAAATTTATGTGGTGTAATAATACAAATGTTTACTGATTCCAAAATATCGACACCTTGTCCTCAAAAACATGTGGTAGTAAAAGCATTTCCGTATCACGATTTGTTTACATCGTTAAACTAGGTCACCAACAATCTGACATTCATTAACATGAAACGGGAATATTGTGAGTGATAATCAGCAGTTAATTAAAACCCAGATTAACAGCAAATGATCCAGTTACATACAACCGCTAGAATGTACCCCCTCATAGCAACAGTAGGATCTGCATAACTCTACTTTCTCTCTATCCGAAATGACAAAACGATCGGGTACAACTATTTTAAATTTTAATTACCGATTGTCTTTTTCATATATTTATGAAATTATTATTTTCTACCATTTAATTCAGCAATACATGGTTTGGTACATTGTTTCTTTTTCCAAAAAAAAAACCATCCGTCGGACTATGCATAGATCGGATACATTGTAGTATGAAATGTCATTATTGCAAGTCCAAAAAAAAAAAAAAATTATTTTCATGTTTTTATCAGGAAGACTGTTTGACATTGACAGACATTAAAAAACTCCTGGAAGATGGAATGCTACAGCACAGTAATACCTGTGATGGTGTGGCCACCTTTAGTGTTGTAAAAGATCTCGGGAGTCAGAACCTACTTATGTCTTGTAAAGTAAGTTTTGTGTATTTTTTTTGACTCATTTGTGAGGATGCAACCTGTGTGTTTGATTTGCATCAACAAAATTGTGATGGGAGACTATGGTGTTGCTTTTGAAGTGTTATCCTAGGTATTTACAGTGGCTTGTTTTCATATTGTTATAGTTCTTTTTATCATCAGCAGCAAGGTTAAGTCTTGTTATCCCTTGCTGAGAATCGATTGGGGGGTGGGGGGGCATAGTAATGGTGTCTGTATGTCCATCCATTCGTCTGTCCATCACAGTTTCGTCAAGACTATTTGTTCTCTATAACTATTGGATGGAATTCAGTCAAACATACTATGAAGCATCAGTATAAATTTCAGATGAGCATAATATCATCTGGTTTTGATTCAAGAATTTTTCATGGAGTTATGGCACTTACGTACAGTCTAAATTTCTTGTCCGGACTGTTAAATCTCTTGATAGAATTTTGTGGATTATATCATGCTGGCAATACAGTAAAACCTCGTTTTAATGCCCCTCGATAACTTTGCCACCTCACTTATCACTACACTATTTTGAAGTCCCAAAATCCATTTTGTTTATGTCTTTCTTTATCCGCCTCCCCCGATTTATCGCCAAACCCCTTTATAACGCCAAAATTTGCCATGAATCAAGGTTATACTGTAGTTATGATCCACATTTCAAATTATATTCTGTAACCTAGCAGTTTATTTTAGTTCAGGTAAATTTATCAACTTTTGTTGAAGAGTTGAGGAAGCCTTTTGAAAGACAATAAATAGTAGCCTATATGTAACTAAAGAAAAAAAAACACACTTGATTACACATGTATTTGTTTACACGTATATCAAGGATTTTACATACCAACTTTATATTTATGGCTTATCTATTTTCATTTTGCAGCAATGTGAATGGATGTCAATTGTGATATGAATTTCAACCAACAGAGCTTTCTCTGGGCTTTCAGATACATTAATCTTCATCACTGAAGTTTCACACTCGTAGAAAGACAAACTTAAAGATTGATGTATGTGCATATGGTGTTGTAATACTGTGACATAAGCTACTAGTATAAGGGAACTCATTATCATGAGTCACTGAAATGCATGGGATTTCTGTAAACTTACAACATTGGAATTTCTGCTTACTGTGAAAGTCCTTAAAGCAGAAATTTTTGAACAGATATAAAGAAAGCAAGTACATGTTTTCAGAGTATCATTGCCATTGTAAAACAATACTTTGATACACACAAGTATAATAAGAATATTATGGTATATTTGAATAGAGTAGATTCTTACGACATTGAGGGCAGCTGTTTTCAGAGGTGGCAATGAGATATATGTAGATAAAATCTATTTGTATAGATTCCTAGACAGTGAATACGATTCTGTTTATCTAGAAGTACATAAAAGCATTATGAGGATTCATCTGATTCCAAGACAGTGAAAGTACATGTATATATTTTCAGAGGTAGCATTGTGTTTCAAGTATAGATTAGATTACAGTACAGATCTATTAATCACTAAGCTGATAACAAGAAGTCAAAGTGTGACCAACGATTGCGCAAGAATGGCTAAAAAGATATGCCAAGTGATAGATAGCATGTCGAAAAACTGCCGAAATATAACTATCGGGGGATCAAGATCAGCTGTTGTTTCGGTACTAAATCGTTAGCTTAGTGTTAAACTTTTGACAGGTCTGTACAGTACTTCTAACACATGTATTATTATGAGATTATTGGATATTTACCGTATGCAGTACATTTTTATACCGATTTGCACATACATGTACATAGGTGATTAGTGATAATATTGCTACTGATGTTTGGGAGAAACAGTATTTGATTTAAAAGTGCTAAAATGGATTTTCTGTAATTTATGCATGCAAATGTAGATTTATATGAAATGTACATGTATATAGGATGAACATCAATTGTGATATTTACAATGTTATTGTTTGTATTTATGCTTTTGCATCAAATAAACTATTTTCTTAAATTTTGTACTATTTATCTTTGTATTAGATATATATACATTTATCTAACATTAGACTAGTTTTTCTATCTGATTTGACGAAATACATGTATGAGTTTTATCAAACACGCATGATACAGAATCTTGTATCACCACACTGTGGTGATACAACATTGGCAGTAAAGTGTATGTGCACTTTCTCATCGTGACGACTAAGGGAGAATGTAGAACAAATGTCATAACATAGTTCAGTGGTTTTCTGTGGTAAAATGTAATTTTTTTCACATAAAGTATTGTTTTTTATTATTTTAAATAATCTAATTGGAAATGTTAGATAAAAATATTATATACACAGTGTGTATGTACAACCCTTCGTATCAGGTTGAGTCCTTTTTAGCTCACCTGGCCTAAAAGGCCATGTGAGCTTTTGCCATCACTTTGCGTCCGTCGTCGTCGTCGTCCGTCGTCCGTCCGTCGTTAAAGATCAACTCCTCAGAAACCACTGGGCCATTTGCAACCAAACTTTGTCACAACAGTCCTTGGGTGGTCTACTTTAAAAATTGTGTCCGACATGTCCGCACCTAATCCAAGATGGCTGCCAGAGGGTAACATAGATTAACATTGGACCCTATGGGAAAATATGTTCAAAGATATTTTTCTCTGAAACTACTGAGTCAATTGGAACCAAACTTGGTCACAGTAGTCCTTAGATGGTACCTTCTGAAACCAGTGTTTTTTAAGTCTGCACCTAATCCAAGATGGCGGCCAGCGAGGAACATAGGTTAACATTGGACCTTATGGGAACAATATCAAAGATCTTTTTCTCTAAAACCCTTTAGCCAATGGGAACCAAACTTGGCCACAATAGTTTTTGGATGGCCCCCTATAACATTGCGGTTTTTGAGGGCCACACCAAATCCAAGATGGCCGCCAGCAGAGAACATATTTTAACATTGGACCTTATGGGAAAATACGTTCAAAGATATTTTGCTCTGAAACTACTGAGCCAATTGGAACCAAATTTGGTCACAGTAGTCCTTAGATGGTACCTTCTGAAACCGGTGTTTTTTTTTAAGTCTGCACCTAATCCAAGATGGCGGCCACCGGGGAACATAGGTTAACATTGGACCCTATAGGAACAATATCAAAGATCTTTTTCTCTAAAACCCTTTAGCCAATGGGAACCAAACTTGGCCACAATAGTCTTTGAATGGCCCCCTACAACATTGTGGTTTTTGAGGGCCACACCAAATCCAAGATGGCCGCCAGTGGATAACATATTTTAACATTGGACCTTATGGGAAAATATGTTCAAAGATATTTTTCTATAAAACAACTGAGCCAATTGGAACCAAACTTGGTCACAGTAGTCCTTAGATGGTACTTTCTAAAACCGGAGTTTTTTAAGTCTGCACCTAATCCAAGACGGCGGCCAGCGAGGAACATAGGTTAACATTGGACCCTATAGGAACAATATCAAAGATCTTTTTCTCTAAAACCCTTTAGCCAATGGGAACCAAACTTGGCCACAATAGTTTTTGGATGGCCCCCTACAACATTGGGGTTTTTGAGGGTCGCACCAAATCCAAGATGGCCACCAGTGGAGAACATATTTTAACATTGGACCTTATGGGAAAATATGTTCAAAGATATTTTTCTCTAAAACTACTGAGCCAATTAGAACCAAACTTGGTCACAGTAGTCCTTAGATGGTACCTTCTGAAACCGGTGTTTTTTTAAGTCTGCACCTGATCCAAGATGGCCGCCAATGGAGAACATAGGTTAACATTGGACCCTATGGGAACAATATCAAAGATCTTTTTCTCTAAAACCCCTTAGCCAATTGGAACCAAACTTGGCCACAATATTCTTTGGGTGGCCCCCTACAACATTGGTGTTTTTGAGGGCCACACAAAATCCAAGATGGCCGTCAGTGGAAAACATATTTTAACATTGGACTCTATGGGAAAATAAGTTCAAACATATTTTTCTCTAAAACAACTGAGTCAATTGGAACCAAACTCCACAATAGTCATTTGGGTCTTTACATTTAGTATTTTAAAATAACATCTGCATTTAAAAATCAACTCCTGTGAAACCACTTGGCCAATTGTAATAATATTTGGTATGTATCTTAGTCTTGGAGAGTACATGTCAGTCTGTCATATGACTTTTGTCTTTGACCTAAACTTAACCCTCCAGTGACTATGTTGAAATTTTTGGATTAGGCAAGTTTCTCTAAGTCTCGAATACTACAATGGTAGGTCAATGATATTTGGTATATAGCTTGATCTTGGATAGTACATCAGTCAGACTGCCTTATGGCTTTTGTCCTTGACCATAATTTCATGGTCCATTGACCAGTTTTTGAATAAGGAAAATTTCTCAGGTATTATACATGAAAAGTCAATGATATTGGTATGTATTGTCTCAAAATTTTGAAATATGGTTTAGTTTTGAAAGGAAATAATATTGAAATTTTGTGATAGAAATAAATATTGTGTTATAAATTTCAAGCATTTATTTAAACATTAGACAATCTGTTGATTTTCATTCTGCAACAACTCTACCTAGGTGAGCTATACAGGCTCCTGGGAGCCTCTAGTTTCATAGCTGTATCACTACTAGTCGCGCAAGCGCAACTCGTAGTGATACGACTACGAAAAAAGGACTCAACCTGATACTGAGGGTTGTACATACACACTGTGTATATAATATGTATGTATCAAGTGAAAAAATCCTCCATTTACATTAAACATTTTGCTTGTTGCAAGAAAGTGTCAATTACATGTATATGTAATTAACCTTACATTCATTCAACAGCTTTAGCATAAGTAGTACTAGTATTCATTGGGCCTCACCTCTACACCACGTAATTCCCCTCTAGCAGAACTATTATTTTCATTGAATATGGAATTATATCATTTTTCCAGTAAAAAGGATATTATTCTGGGGATTTGTAGCATAAACCTTTTTCCAAAATGTCCTGCACCTAGTTTAAAGGTCCCTGACCACATTTTACAGCAGTGAACCCCATTTGCACAAACCTTGGCATTTACTGGTAGTTAAAAATACTGCAAAATATATTTTGAGTGTAATTGGCAAATGTATCCAGGCAAGTGATAAGACCCAAAGACTTTGATTTAACATGACATTTTGGGTTGTTTACAGTGGGTCCAGTACAATCTGGAATGGATGGTGGAGGAAACCAGAGTACCCACAAAAAACTCCATCTTTTTTCAAGAACACTGACAAATTTTCTCGCACTTAGATATAAGTGGGATTTGAACCTAGGCAGTGAGCAGACACTTGACTTTTACAGTCGTTTAAATTAGACACAAATTCAAACAATTTAATCAATTTTTCTTGGATGTTGGAAATAACCAAAGTGCCCAGAGAAAACCACTGTCGAAAACTGACAAACTGAGAGGTTACTTGCTTAATCAATTGAGGATTAATCTATATAAAGTTCATATGTTTCTGATCTGCTTTGTACTAGTGCACTCTTAATACCTCTACTTTAAGAATACTACTACACTGATCAATGATGCTGCAGATTTCACATCCAATAAAAATTGTCCAATTTTTAGGTACCAAGACAATAGGGTCCTATAACCACCACAGCTGTGAAACTCCCAAGTTTACTCCCAAGTTTGGGAAATCTGTGGTCCAATGGTATAAAGTGTGCATTTATGTATGGCAATTCAATATCTGTGGTAAAAATATTAACACAAAGATCTTAGATCAATCTTGATGCTTTCATTTATTAATCTTTACATAACAGAATAATAAATGTAATGAAAAATAAAACATTTGATATTTCTCTTAGTGATAAAATTTAAAATTTTAAAATCACTGATCTCTCATCATAATTCATTATTAGCAATTTATCCTCAATTTTAATGTGACATTTCATTAGACATTAAAACTTTTCAATTGACAACAATAAATAAACACATAAAATAAAAATCAAGGGAGATAAACTAAATATGAAAGGGAGATAACTCAATGGAAAAAATTGAATCTTTAGCTGTATCTACAGTAAATTTAGAAATATTTGCATATCATTTCATTTAAATTATTTTAGAGCAATTGAGTTCATTTCACCAGAAACAAAAAAGAACAGGTTATCCCACCCTTTCTGGCAAGGGCAAATACATGTTGATTTCTTCAATGCAGCTGCATCAGAGACCTGTTATTGCTCAATCAGAAGTTGCATCAATGCAATATGGATTGATGAACTATTGGGATGAAAGGTTAAACTGAAATAAGGTTGTTCATAAATGAACCTCATTTGAATAATTTATAAAGTTGGGAAATCAAAGATTTCTAAATTCACTGTAAATACAGGTAGTGGAAATATCTTAATAAAGTTTATGGCAAAAACTGACAATGATGGCAATATGTATTCAAATATTCTAAGAAATTATATATTGATAAAATGAATTTCTCAAACTATTATGATGAACTATTTTTATTATTTTCGCTCAACATTAATAAATAAATAAAACCTGGACCAAATAATGAAATTAATAAATAATAAACTTGAAATGATAACACTTATAATAATGGATGCGGTAAAATAATAAATACTACTAGTAACCAGTTTGTTGGCTTTTGTCATGTTGAAATGGCTGCCCAGGTTTGCCAACATACCATCTGATAACTCCTAGCATTTGTGCAGAACAATTATATCCATCGTATATGTTGTGGAGTGATGGAGTTTTTTGTCTCATTTTAGATTCCTTCACTTAAATTAAAGAGGTCAGTTCCAAGATGGAGAAACCCAGTGGGCACGGGGAAAACCAACGACCTTGGGTAGTGAATTGACATTTTCTAACACTAGGATTTTCCCCGAGAGGTGAAATTTATAAACTCGCACTTTACTTTAGATCACTCTGCCACTGACCCCCCCCCCCCCTCTCTTTGTATATGGAATCATATCAGTTGGTGCTATCCCACAAAATTTATGTACCATTGGTAATTCTCGGAATTTCCCAATGTTTTACACAAACTTGAAATATTATGGGGGTTTGATCATAAAGTATGCTGACATACCCCATTAAATGGGACACCTATAAATGTTTGTGTGAAATTATATATTTCCAACAGAATTAGATACAATAATTGTTTCCACTTTTAGCGGTGTTGTTCTGTGAAAGTATGGCAGAAACATTTTCAATAAGCAATATGTCTGCACAAATGTTTAGTCAGTATCACATGGTAGAATGGTGAACTCAAATTCTACAAATGAGGTATGAAAATTGAAAATTGTTTTGTCGGCACAAAGGATGGCTTTACTAAGTCTAAAATGCGATATGGAGATGTGTTTCTAGGTTTCTGGGGTAAAAGATCTACTTTCTACTAGGCCAGTGTTTTGAAATAAACATATATTTAAATATAAACTAAAATACATACGAGTTTGTGTACAATGTTTTTGTTTACAGAACATGAAATTGAGCTTTACGATCGAAAGAAAAATCTGCACATTCAAAAAATTGTCGGTAGGGGAAATAACTCTAAAACCAAGTAACACACTAGTCACACGACCAACTACCTGTGTTGAATCGGCACTGGTCACAAGTCACATGATAAAAAATCATTTTATTTGAAAATAATCTAAAACAAAACCATATTAATACACTTAATTTTTACATTTAACTATTTTGTGACAAAGCAAAAGAAATCTGTTGCCATGGTGACTAGTTCGGCTATTAAATTACTAACACATAGTGAATATTTATACTTGTACAGTATTTGTAAGTAATAAATTTGTTAACATATACAACTTTTTACCAAAAGTGAAAGCAAAATTTAACCCATAGGACTTTTCGTTCAAATTTGTGGTTTAGTTCATTCTCATCAAGTTTTGATGTATTTTTTTTTAAGATTATAATAACTTTACTGGCCCCTTAATAATCAATATATTTTACCTGAGCAACAGTTATATTAAATATTGTATTATATAAACAACTATATGGGACAATAGGGATTCAGTGTTTTTTTGTTTCATGACTGCTTCTGCTGAACCATCAGGGCCCAGTTGACAATGTGTTCGTAGCTTGATTACCATAATTAAATCCATTGGTCAAATTTGAATTTGAATCATTTCAAATATGTTGCGAAATTAATATCAAAAGTGAAGAGAATTTCATCAAATTAAAGTAAATTGTAATATAACTTTCAATTTGATCATAATATGTTAATGTTTTTGTTGTTTTGAACTTGTGATAATTACTGATTTTACTAATCAAGCTTCAAACATCTTGGTCCTAATGCTTTTTCCTTCCTACAAATGACACTGACGGTTGCCTTGAAAACACGTTACATTTTCTAGTAATAAAAGTTTTTCCAGGGAATTATTACCAATTTCTAAGACAATCAACACAGTGATTAACCAATGTACCAAGTGATGATTCGAATAATGTGTGTTTAACTATTAATTCCACTGGATATGAAATGGCTGAAGTTGATGGTTTCCATAAAAACAATGTCATTCTGAGAAATTGCAATATTAAAGTTTTCCAAAACCTTTTGCACAAACATTACAGGGTATTGATCACATGGTACTATGAAAAACTCAATTGACGTATCGCCAGCCATGACTTTTATGTTCGACACTGGCCGCCATCACTGTTCCAAAGCAGCTGATGACATATTTGTGTCAGTGATGTCATAAAATGGCACAATGTAGGCCAAGTTATTATTCTTTTTGTGTGCAATTCAAGCATGCCAACCTTTGTCAGATCATTGTGGCCGTTGCTGGCAATTCGTCAATTCGACAAAAGTCGCAGTTTTGATACAAAATAACACCAAATATCCCCTATAAGGGAAGGAGTAGATTACTTTTTACAAACAGGACGGGAAGGGCTGCAACGATATATTGTCAGACAATATATTATAATTCTTTCGTGTATGATACAGTTCACCATACCTCAAAGTACATGTATATGATATGCCAATCTGAAAGTTTACCCCAACTGTTGTCTGTCCATGATAGCATATCTAAAAAAGCATGTCTAAAACTCTTAATTCAGAGGCATTCATTGACATTTCTAAAACAATTTTGTGATTATTTTCATTATAACTTCACTTAGATATTTAAACTATAAAAGATTTGGTTGTTATTTTTGTTTGCATTCCCGAAATATTTTTGCTTCCTAGAAGAATTGTGTATCATGATATGTATCATATTGTTGACGAAATATCACAATGTAAATCATATCGTCAGGTGAGTGTATCTCTCGTTGCAGACCTAGGAAAAAACACTACCACACAAATATTAACATATATGACACAAAATGGAGAATAAGCTCTCCTTTATGAGTGGAATTAATTTTCAAACCACCAAAGGATCATTTATCATCTGCAAGTATGGTACTTCATGTTACATTGTGTTTTAATGAAACAATCCGGCAAACATTAAATTGAAAAAAGAAAGGGTCAGGTCAAATCACGCCATCGGCAACCATTAAGGGTCAGGTCAAATCATGCCATCAGCAACCAATAAGGGTCAGGTCAAACCACACCATCGGCAACCATTAAGGGTCAGGTCAAACCACGCCATCAGCCACCATTAAAGGTCACCGGTCACCAAATTTATGAATTTTGTAATTTGCATTCCTATGGGTAGAGTTGTCAATATTGATGTGTCTGGTGGGTTTTCACACATTACAGTTACCTGTAATATACTAAAAACTTACCTGAACGAAGTTCTAATACTCGGTAATTTCCGACACCGCTCGTAACTTTCCGGCTACCTGATTGATGACGTACATGGTGTTAAGCTGCTGAGGAAAGACACATTACCTATATATGTATCCATATGTAACATGTGAGTTTGTGTGCCATTTTGAAGGGTTTTAAAGTTTGATTCCAAGTCAAAATTTTATATTTTGTGAAATTTTGATATAATAATACCACAAATGAACGATAAAAAATTGTTTTCACAAATTTAAGAACAAATTAAAGCCAGATTTACACACGTTCCTTATGCAGCTTTCTACAAATTGAGTGCACATGGAAAACGCAAGAATAAAGTCGTATTTTCCAACAAACTCGCAAAATATTGTCAAAACTTGATACAAAAAATACTGACCTAATAGGAAAAAATATTTTTCATTCATCCATAAGTGAATTTAATTCTGTACAAAGAGCAATTTTTAAAGTTTTTAACAAAACAACTAATATAACCATGTCAAAATTTTCCCTTCTGTACCTTCTTACTCGGAACAACTATAAATATTATAATTATGTCATAGTTGGATTTAGTATGCAATTTATTGATAGTTTAATGGAAACATTTTCAATTGAAAGAAATAAATGATGAAAACTATGTGCACTCAATTTATGGAAATACAGTAATTGCTTTGAATGTATTGGGCTATTTTTTATATACGAGAGAAGTCAGGAAAATAAGAGTGGTATAATCATTTCAGACAATATAAATTATTATGAATGGATTCAGTCAAATAAAAAAAATCATAGATTTTAACCATTTTAATATTCAAAATTAATTTAATTCCGTAAGTCAGCCAGTTCACCAGTTCAGATGTTCACACAAATCGAGACTTGTATTTCTCTTATTTAACATTTATTTTTTCAAACACATCTTTTCAGAATCCATCAAAAACGACAAATAACATTTACCGGGTATATCATAAAGATTTATACACACGTGTCAATTAATGTTGCAAATTGTAAGGTAAACCCTGTTAATTACAGGTGATAGATGTCTACTTCTAAACAGGATGTTGCTTGCCAATGTAGCATATTGATAATTTCTTAATTACTGGTATGTGAGGGGATGTAAATCATACTTTAACCGATATTAATTTATTGTGAAAAAAATTAAAGAAAGTTTCCCTTGAGTTTTGATTAAGCCGTTAGTTAGTCGGGTATAATCCCACTGGTATCACATTTTGATATGAGTTCTTTTCAGATCATTAAAATTAGGCGTAATAAAATTATTATCAATAGTAAATGAAAATTTTAAATATCGTTTTTAAAATTTATCATGAAAACACTGAAATTAAATCAAAATTAAAGATTTAACCAAATTGGGATTGGAAATCTGACCAGTACTATATCAAAAAAAAAAAAAAAAAATTAAACAATATTTGATAAAAAAATATTACGCACCGACATAATTTAAATTAAACTTACTGCGAATAGGGAAGCTATTGATTTTAATTAGAATTCGGAAATTGTTTACAAACGTTTTCATATTCAAGTAATACTGGGGTGAAATATTTGATTTCAGAGACAATAAGAGGTTATATTTTAGACCAGTATTTTGATATTTTCGTTGTACAAAAATTCTACTCGAAAACGTGTTCTAATAATATATTGATTTTAACCTAAAAATAAAATAAAAATGGGATAATTTCTGAAACAAATATGAATTTAAATCAAATTGAGGTAAATTAATAATATAGCTGTACTAGAGAGAAGAAAAAAAGCGACAGACTAGAATCCGGTCAAAAGTGCTAGAAAATTATGTATGTTTTTAATATACATATTAATATTGATATTTAATATTAATTCACCGAAATAATAAATAAATAAATAAAAAAAAGATAAATAAATAAATAAATCAATCAATCAATCAATCAATCAATAAATTCAACAGAAAAGTTAAGATATTTGGAATGATATTAAATATTAATTAAAATAAATATGAATAATATTTTAAATAAAAACACGAAAATGTGTTTTTTTTATCAATTCGTTTTGATAGATAAAAATAAAAAGATAAATAAATAAATTAGTTAATAAAAAAATAAATAATGTAAAATTATGTTTTGTAATAGTATAAGTAATAGTATATCATACTTAAAGCAAACAAGAATATAGTTCTTATTTATTTATTTATTTATTTATTTAATTATTTATTTATATTATGTTTATTTTTTATTTATTTTTTTATGCTGAAGGAAATTAAAATATCCAATATTATAAATAAATAAATAAATAAAACACGAGTAGTTACTACTGATAAATCTGGGTAATAAATACAGATCACTCTACAAGCTTTAGTTACTAGATAACTTGGATAACACCTTCTGCGTCACTTCCGGTTTTGGACCCTTTTACTACCAAAGGGAGATAACACCGTTTTTCAACAGTTTTAGGACTTTATTTTACGCTGTAACAAAAGACAGAAATGATTAAAAAATAATATTTGTGGCTAAATCGACTTTTTATTATGTAATCTTTCGGAAAAAAGTACTAAAAAAAATTCGGTTTTTGGTGACCGGTGACCTTTAAGGGTCAGGTCAAATCACGTCATCGGCAACCATTAAGGGTCAGGTCAAATCACACCATCAGCAACCATTAAGGGTCAGGTCAAACCACACCATCAGCCACCATTAAGGGTCAGGTCAAACCACGCCATCAGCCACCATTAAGGGTCAGGTCAAACCACACCATCAGCCACCATTAAGGGTCAGGTCAAACCACGCCATCGGCAAACATTAAGAGTCAGGTCAAATCACGCCATCAGCAACCATTAAGGGTCAGGTCAAACCACGCCAATGGCAACCATTAAGGGTCAGGTCAAACCATGCCATCGGCAACCATTAAGGGTCAGGTCAAACCACGCCATCGACAACCATTAAGGGTCAGGTCAAATCACGACATCAATTTGAGCATGGTGTAGTGTAAAAATACAAAGCAGAAATATGTAAATTCATTATCAGACATGTCTAAATCGAGGACTTAATGTAAGCACCACAAGCTATAATACTCAGAATTAAGTCCTGGGGTGTATAACCTGTGAAGTGATCTTAACAGTTACAGATACGTAAAGCCTACATAATATATAGGTATATGTATTAAGTATTTGTAACCTCTAAAATAGTCTCTAGTTACCCAGTCCTGTACTACACTACACTAGGTTTTATAAATGTCCTTATGCACTGTTACAATTTGAAATTAAACAGTAATGACAGGAGAAGGAAAGAGACACATAAAGAGAGAATAAAATTAAAGCTGCAAAAAGAGACAGATAAAAATGTCCTCTGTGTCTTCATCAAGCATCTACACAAGAAAAATTATAAAGTTTTTGTGACATCATGCTCTGACATCATCAATTTCTGTTGATTGACATTGTTATTAATTCTAGTGACATGACTGACATCATAGTATGGTATCATCAATTTTTGTTGACTGACATTTTAAGTGACATCATGGTATGATGTCATCCATTTTTGTTGACTCTGTTGTGTAACATATCAATTTCTCATGATCTAAGAACATCATAAAATTTTGCCAGCTTTTTAACATGATAGTGAGTGTTTCTTGTCACAATAATTTGATAAATATCCTATAAGTTTATACCAAAGAAAATAATAATAATGAACATTCAAAACACATTCCACTGCATAATATTAACAATGGGGTTCACTGCTGTTCCACATGATCAATACCTCTTAACGTTTTTGACAGATTTTGGAAGACATTATCATCAAAAATTCCCAGGATGAAGTTGTTTTTGTGGGAAAAGATCATCTTATACAATTCCATATCCATTGGTGTTAAGAGTGAATCGCCTGGTACAGTGACAAACCCCATTGAAATCAGTTTCCTTCAATAACCTATTTATCTAGGGAATATTTATATTTTCAGTAAGAAAAAAAATAAACACCAAAAAGACAAAACATCCCAAATGTGACCATAGTGCACATGCAATGAAGAAAGTTAATGTATCACTGGAATTTCATCACATCATTTTCAAATTTTCTTTCACATAATAATAATAGTTAAATGGGTTTTATTCATGTTTGACTAATTCAGTTTCTTTATGCAGTTGTTATTTCTATTTCTAAGATAACAGAACGGCACAAATTTTAGGAAGTATCAAACTGAAACATGAATGAAGCCCATAAATATATATATCAAACAAAGTTCAAACAATAACATAACTCACATTACACTGGTTGTAACCATAGTAACACAAGCTTGGCACTTAATTCTTCATTCATCACATTTATAATAACCAACAAATACCATGGCAATTCTATCAAGGGACTTAATCTTTAAAATAAATTATTTCTATATCATCACATCCTGACAAAAATTATTTTTTATTTTTTTAAATCTATAACGCAAAAAGAACATCAAAAAAAAAAAAATGGTTAAAAAAATCATTAAAAATTTGGAAAGTGCATGACATTAAAATAATGCTGAAAAATATTGAGCTCATGCTTTTTTGTGTAATAAACACAAGTTTAATGTGAAAATTTCTAGTTAACTTATTGTTGATTTTAACATAAGGATTTTTTATTAAAAAAATTATATCACATACATGCATAGTGCATTTAGCTTAGGAAAAAAAGTGAAAAACAAATTGAACATTTCATCTACTATACTTCATGGACTGTCAGTTTGATTTGACTAATTTTGAGTAATTTCACCAACGTTGACACCTTCATAGTTTGTGACAATTAAAATCAAAATCAATGAATTACATCTGAAGTTTTGTATGTTCTGTATTATTGTTATTATTATTATTATTATTATTATTATTAGAGCTGTTCATATAAGAACTGTGGGTAACTATCTTTACTTTCAAGTTTTAAATGAGTAGCACACAAATGAATGACTGACAGTGTTTCATACAAGCAAAGTTTTAAAATACATGTATTGCAACAACAAACTTATTACTGTAACATCAAAGTCCTCTTATTACTGCTTCTACTGTAAAATATTTGATTGCCTTGGAAACCAGTTACTTCCCTTGGTGCCTTGGAAACCAGTTACTTCCCTTGATGCCATGGAAACCAGTTACTTCCCCTGATTGCCTTGAAATCAGACACTTCCTTTGGTAGGTTAGGAGATCTGTGTCCAGACACAATATTTATAGCAATAGACAGTTCCATGGACAGATGTTTTGTTACACAAAATTCCGCTGATGTTTAATAAGTTCTTAAAAACTTGACATTAAAAAGACCAAACTTTTTAAATAAATCCTGAATTAGAAAACTGATAAATAAAATATATATTATATGACCCGAATAAAAACAACTAATCCTTTTTTTGTCATTAAAACACAGTAAAACACAATATATCCATTCTCTCCATGGTTTAAAATAATGATAAAAAACTTCCCAAGCTATCTGCATAAACTGAAGAAACATCCTGACATCATCACCTGACTTGGTAAATAAAATATCACATGACCTGTACGCCATAGCCAATCAAAAATATCTATTCAATCCATTGTTATTTTTAAATATCCAATCAAATTTAAAATGTCCTAATTAGCCTAAATTTCATCTACATTAATTCATTTGTAGATGAGGAGGCCGATTTGAGCTGCCGGGATACGCGGCTCGTTTAAATGTAGTGTTCTTAGTGGCTATGGCTGGAGATGTAGATCGTTTAGGAATAGCCGTTGATGATGTATCCATGGCTTCATCTTCTAACCCATTTGGATTGGCTATCTTGAATCCTTCAACTAGAGAACTCTGATGTGGGCTGAAATGTAACAATATCAGAAATATTATAGTACTTAGTACTCAGTGAAATTGAAACACTGGAATAATGGAGTTTAACAAACCAGTCAAGATTCTTTTACTTATATTGAGGTAGTCAGTTCTGGGATGGTGTGCAATAATTATGCCCAGACAAAAAAAATGTAGAAATCACAATAATTCCCAATAATTCTGCAAAATTAATTAGGTTCTTCTCAAAAGAAACATCTGTGCATGATTTAAAAAATTTAGATTAGGTATAACTGAATAAACCTGTGAAAAAAATAATGTCTAGGGATGGACAGACAAGGTGATTTCAGTATCCCCATTACTAGTTTTAAAGGATATACAAATATATAACTAACAATCATCTTACCTCATTGTTCCTTTAAAGCTGGAGCCGACTTTCCTTGGTGACCTTGGCTCTTTCTCTGATATCCATGGTTTATTTAACTCCTCTAATACAGATGGGGCTACATAGGTAAATCCCTACAATATAAAAATACAGTTCGACCTCATTATAAGGCCCCTCGGAAACTTTGCCAACTCACTTATCCCTACAGTACAGTAAAATCATGTTATATTGCCTCTCATAAACCTTTGCCTCTCCTAATCATTCAATTCTTCTATGTATTTCTTTATATACAGAAATCCCTTGATTTTCATTTCTAAATGGTAGTCTTTAACAATATATAGTTGTGTTGAGTAATTTCTAGTCAACCCACTGACCTGCAGCAAGGTAACTGAAAACTCGGTGGGATTCCAACCTAGGTGGTGAAAAGCGCTGTGATCCACAACATAACACCTTCAATGGCACTTTGTCTGAAGCAGTGAGAGAGAGAGAAAGAGGGGTTATACATGTGTTATGCATGTACTTTGGCTGAGTTCATTGTCGGAAGAATCTACTGGCATCTGTCACAGAGTAAGAGAGAGGGAGGGGGTTAAATACTCACCACAAATACTTCATTGGCACTTTGGCTGAGGACAGTGTCATCTGGAGAATCTACTGGCGTCTGTCTTGTAAATTTAGTATCAAACTGACTGACATCTTCCTCATTCATCTATAAATAGAAAGTACATTTTTAAAGCAATGCAGTCAATTAAGATCCTGAAAATGGAGTGATGAAGTTATTTTCACCCCAGTCAAGATTCTTTGCTTTACATCGATGCAGTCAGTTCTAGGATGATGGCAAATGATACATAATGAAAAAGTTTCATCATATTTAAACATTCAATCCTGCTCTCAGAGATACTTAAATCACTTGAGATATAATATACATGCTTTCCATTACTTACATGTATGTATAGTAAATATAGCAAACAAATATTGAACCTCATTCTGCAACAAAAGCTACATTTAAATAATATTGATCCTTTTATAATATTTATATGTACTCACCACAGAAGGCTTAAATGGTGGTTCTACTTTTCTTTGTAGTAGATCATTCCAGTCTATATGACGGAAAAATGCATGTTGCTGTAAAAAATAAAACATACACATGAATAATTCATCTACCCATATATAACAACTAAAAATCAAAATACTCTCTCTCCCGCACCAACTAAGATTAACCTATAAACCTAAATTTGGTATGGGACATATTTTCTCATGTTGGTATACCTTTGTGTCACGTTTGATATAAGTCAAACCACAGATGTCAATCAAACATGATTTTACATAGACAGACAGATGGATGGACAGACAAATGGACAGAACATGGTGAATCGTATCCATTTATCCTGCCAAACTAAGTTTGCAGGGGTTTAATAAAAATGTTTTAATTGACAGAGACAGATAGAAAGAAACGATGGGAGGATGCATGCTGTCACATGTATGTGACCAAAAAATACAAACTACAATAACAGACAATATGGAAGGAAAATCAGCAAGGCCCAATGTCAAAATTGTATTATCCAAGTTTTACTGTAAACAGAATACAGTAAAATCTTTAATTATTTTAGTAATTTCTTGAGTCAGATTTTAATGTTGTAATGAGATTTTGAAATAAATCGAGGAAAACTTATAAAGTGAAACAAATAAGTGTGGTGGCAAAGTAATCGACCAGCAACAAGGTTATACTGTACCTACCCTTATAGGCTTAGCATCATCAGCTCCACCTCCAAGTCTCTCCACAGGAGATTTTCTTAATAACTGAAATAAAAACAAACAAAAAATATTGTAAAACTGTTACACTACAAAAAAATTGTTCATAACAATATGTTTTAGTGTCTTTTTGTATATACAGTCCAACCTGCCTTAAAGACCACCTCTTTATAAGGATCACCTGCTTATAAAGCACAGTAAAATTGTATCCCTATGGTTCTTTATTCATATTATTTGAACCTGTATATAAAGGTCACCTGCCCATAAAGGCCAATTATCGTATATTATTTCCCTTGGGTGGTCTTTATAGACAGGTTTGACTGAACAAAATCAAAGATTTAACATACATGTAAAGCATGTACAACAGAAATGCATTTGTTATTGTGTAGATATTTTGTATGTACATGTAGTAAATGTATCACAGGGAAGGACTGTATTTATTCAATTATCAGTTGGGGTATTCAGTGAGGAAGATGTTTCTCCCTCCTATAAAGCCAACTTACTTTTGTTTTTAAGTTTCAGGGAGACAAGAAATGTTACATAATATCATGTAATATTACATGTATTTAAAACCATATAACATCATTTCGTTGAAGAGTGACAATAATATAGTTCTTACCTTTTTAATAAGACCTCTGGCTTCATTGGTTAAATATGGAGGTAAGCTTAATTTGGCTTTCAATATCTGTAAAAGTAAAATAATGTGAAATACCGTTACTCAACTTGTATCAATTCATTACATTCAGGAATAATAGAATAGAAAATTCTAAACATAATATAAAGCTTGATGAAGATGACATTATGCTTATTCAGAGAGACAGGAAAAATTTATCATTTTTTAATTTAATGCAACCACCCCCACCCCCACCCTATCCCCCTCAAAAAGTTGGGAATAAAAGCAACAGTCCATGACTGGTAAAAGTGTGAAAGACTGGTTACTTATTCAATCGTCTCTAATTACATACCACATTAGAAAATGTTGAAATTCATCAGACAAGAACTGGCTGAAAATTTTGGCTTATTTCCAACAATTTCATTTGTTTACTATGAAACTAAAAAGTAAACAAAATAATACTGATACACACCTTGTCAATGGTTTTCTTTCTGTTCTCTGCTGTAAATGGTGGCTGAAACAAAGAAAATAAAGCACAATTATATAAAAATATTAAGATATATAGTCAACAAGTTATAACTGAAATATGATGACATTTCAAACATGCCCCCCCCCCCCACAAACATAAAATCCGTGTTTTCCAACCATGTTTATGATCAAAATATGAAGAGCCAATGGTACATCTGCTCCACTAAAAGGGTGCTCCTGTAAAGTATCATAAATTCTGTAAAATAGCTTCTGTAGTAATAATGGAAGAAGAAATAAATCCATATGAATTAATTGTTCAAATCAGATAAAAAGGTGGTTAAATCCTAAAAGGAACTTAGCAATGAATTATGATCTGAACTCTGTTTGGGCGGGTCATAATCAATTTTAATCATTTAGTGACTTACAGCGCCTGTTAACATGTCGTACATCAGAGCACCTAAACTCCACCAGTCTACAGCTTTACCATGCCCACTCCTTGTCAAGATTTCTGGGGCCCTAAAAATATATAAACCATCATGTAAAGTTAAACCTGGATTCAATGTCACCATTTGTTTAGTCAGACTTTGCACAGTAAAATATTGATTCATTGCTGCCATTTGGTATTATAAAAAACACTTGGTAATATAAATTGAGGAAAACACATAAGAACTGTTTTTGAGATTCAAGACTCTGTGGCAATAAATGAGGATGCACATTTATTTGAGGGCATTATTGAAAGGTTAAACTATAGTAAGATATTTTGAGTGATACTGGTATTTTAGACATACATGTATATCAGATTGGCTACTTACACTGTAATATTGTGGATATCTCTAATACATACATGTATATTAGACTGACTACTTATATATACATTTCATATTGTGTAAATTAAACACAAACATACCAGTCCATGTCAAAAATCCCAATCCCAAAAGCAAAGTAAAAACTTTGAAAAATGACAACTTAAGTTAAACAAGTGAAAAATGTCCCAAAAGGGTAAGGGTAAACACCTCCTGTTTAGCTGGCTACACCAGCCATGGCAGCCATGTGTGAAATCAAAATTGTGGAAATCAAGTAATACTTACATATATTCAATGGTACCACAAAACGTGTGAGTAACAGCTCCTTCATTTATAGATTCTTTACATAATCCAAAATCTGTTAATTTTACATGACCTGAAATAATAAATTTTAATTATTAATTATTCTTATTATAAATATTTCACAGAAGTGTCTGAAATTAACATACTGTAAGTCTTGAAATTTTTTATATGGGTTAATTTTTGTGAAAATTATCATTTCAAGATTTTTGCATACCTTTATTTTCACTTTGATGGATGATGGTGAATGATATCGAAACAACCAAATTCAGCGAATTAGTAGATTAATGGTCTTTTAAGCCCCAGTCAAGATTCTTTCACTTATATCAAGACAGTCAGTTCTTGGATCATGGAGAAAACCAGAATGCTTAGAGAAAATCACATCTTTTGCAAGTGAACAAATAAACTTTCTCACGGTAGGATCTGTCTAATGTGGGATTTTAACCTAAGCGGTGAGAGCATGAACATGAAGTTTAGCCCGCTCTTCCACCCAAGACCCCTTGAAATAGAAGAGAACTGAAATATAGATCAATATATTCAACTGTCTATGGAAACCACTGACCTTCAGCAAGTGAACTGACGAACTGTCACACACAAGGATTTCCCTACTGTAGAAACCACTGTGGCTGTAACAGTGAAATTCTCATTATATCCATAGAAAATCAAATAAATTTGAATAAAGTTTGATATTTTTCACTTACTTGTACCTAGTCGTAACAGGAAATCTGTATGCGCATCCGCGATTGTCATAAAGTATGTCTGTAAAAAGGAAAATGTTGGCGGTATGGGGATTTTACACATGCGAAAATGACGATGTTTACACCGGAAGTGATGTCCTTGGTGACGTTTTACATCATATGCACAACAGAAGCTGTCATTTGCATGGTTTTTCAACATGTTAAATCCCCATAGCACCAACCTTTTTTTTCCTAAAGAGATATATTTTGGGCTAATCGCGGATGCGCATACAGATTTCCTGTTACGACTAGGTACAAGTAAGTGAAAAATATCAAACTTTATTCAAATTTATTTGATTTTCTATGGATATAAAGAGAATTTCACTGTCACAGCCACAGTGGTTTCTACAGTAAGTGGGATTTAAACCTAGGTGGTGATAGGTAATTCATCAAGAGGCTATTATTTTAGACAACACTAGATATAAGGATGGTTGGTTAACAGTTATAAAAAACATCTAAATAGACATACCTAAATTATCCAGCAGTATATTTTCTGGTTTCAGATCTCTGTATATAATACCCTGTGAATGTAAATGCTCTATAGCCATTGTGATTTCAGCAAGGTAAAAACTGAAATAAATAAAACAAAAAACATCAATTAGAATCCATGGTTACTGATAAATATAAATGATTCAATACTTTTTACAATGCATTTCTTGTCAAATCCCCCTATCAAATAAGGCATATTCCAAACAGTTTTGTGGTATGGACAATATTATAATTTATTATATGGCCAATGATTTTGCCCTTTTCTGATTGGTTGAGAAGGCGTTTGGCGAGCCTGATAAATCATTATATTCACCACGCAATAACGCACGCGACATTTTTATGACGAAACAATAGGCAATGTTCACCGCGCAAAAACGTACACGACGTTTTGTGACGTAACAATGGGTAATGTTAACCACGCAAAAACGCATGCGACGTTATATGATGCAACATTGAAAAAAGAAAAGGACATTTTTTTACGTTTTGTACTATAAAACATAATAATATGGTGATCAAAATCATTGGCCATATTATAATAAAACAGTTATTGACTTTCGATTCAGTAGACATAAGGATTTATCGACCTCAAAAACATAATATTCACTTGGCCTACGGCCTCGGTAAATATATGGTGTTTGAGGTTGATAAATCCTTATGTCTTCCTCATCAAAAGTCAATAATTGTATAATGTTGAAGGGACTAGAGTGGGTGAGATGCAATATTTTGCTGAATAAATTGTAACTTAAGTTTATCATTTTTATCGAATACACATATATAAGTGGTTTTTTTGTTCATATTCTCCAGAAGAATTTTGTTTAAAACTGATCAAATGGTAGCCTTGGAAATGTCTAAATATAAGTTGAAACAATGAGAAAAGTTATGTCTATAGTTTAGAGTACAATAACAAATGACCAGTTAAAAAAATAAACAATGGGCTAAATGGGCTAAATATAAAACATTTTGTTTACATTGATACCAAAGTGGCATTATGTTCGACAAACCATAACACCAGAGGCTCAGGATGAGCCTGTATCGCTCACCTGACTAAAATGCTTTTAAAGCAAATTTGTATATATGCTTTTCCAATAGGGTCCAATGTGAAACAATGTTCTCCGCTGACAGCCATGTTTTATGGCAGATCAGAAAAATTTTGGCAATCTATGTAAAGGACCTTCTATACATCATTCCTGTAAAGGATGGTTCAATTTGCTTCAGTCATTTCTGAGGACATAGTCAAAAACGCGTTTTTCCCACAGGGTCCAATGTTTAACTATCTTTTGCGCTTGCAGCCATGTTTTTAGGCGGATCAGAAAAATTTTGGCAATCTAAGTAAAGGACCTTCTATACATCATTCCTGTGAAGTTTTGTTAAATTTGATTCAGTTATTTCTGAGGACATGTCAAAAATACGTTTTTTTCCATAGGGTCTAATGTTAAACTATCTTTTGCACTGGCAGCCATGTTTTTTGGCCAATCAGAAAAATTTTGGCAATCTATGTAAAGGACCTTCTATACATCATTCCTGTAAAGTTTGATTCAATTTGCTTCACTACCTTCAGAGGAGATAGCATATATATACAGTCGTTCGGGCAGTTCCGGATAGGTTTGCATTTGATCGCTGCATATTAATTATTAATGCCCGATCTTAAAAACTTTAATGGTTTTAATTTATCTTCATACAAATAACAATTTGTGATAGGAGTCTCAAATGAATCCTCCTTGGCAATCGATAGATAATGACAACAAAAATGTTAAGCGATATCTCGGCAGTTCTGAATACACTCTGGGTATTCCGGATAAGTGACCTTGACCTATCAACAATATCTAAGGGGTAATTTCAAAGCGTCCAAATGAATAAAATTTGTTGTAAGATTCTTTAGAAACACTTGTACAACCTGGCCTCGGTTTTATAATCATTCCTTAGCTAAGATTTTCCTTAACTTAAATCTTTCAAAATTTCAAATCTTTATAATTTTGTTAATTTTCAAGGTATTCAGGAACTTAAGGTGTCATTTTTAATATCATGTCTAAATTAAAACATTTACATTTAGTTCTGACAAAAATATTCACTAGTAGTTCCAAAAAGTGATTAGTAAAATTTGCTAAATTTAAGTTAAGGAAAAATCTTAGCTAAGGAATGATTGTGAAACCGGGGCCAGTGGTCTTTAATCATTTCTTTTTTACATTGGGGTTTTATACTTAGATTTTTCATACATGCTTTAAAACCTTTATAATTATTTTAAAATTCTAGTTGTTAATGAAAATTCCACTTCAGCAGCAATCTAAGTCTGTGAAATACACTATGTGAATTACTGAAGGTCATATATTGACTGACTAGATGAACCTCCTCAATCAAACCGGAGATAATAAGCTTAAGTAATTTTTGCATTCCATACAATTTCCTCAGCAGTTAAAAATTGGTCTTTATGAGGTTTATCCTACATTTTCAGTTGTCTCTAGAACTTTATATATTGCTTACATTGCATGGTATCTAAATTCAATTATTACATTTCACTGCCAGGCAGATTGATTGATGGATGGCAGGCTATTATCACAATAGCTCTGAAAGCCTTTGGCTTAGGTGAGGCAATAAAGAACTAAAAGCTTAGATTTTACCAATACTTTTGTTTTTTTGATCTAGTTGATACACCAACTAGATCATACCCTTCTTCTAAACGTAAATCATACTTCTGTTGAGTTGGATTTGAAAGCACACTCTTGAAAGCCTCTGAAGCAGAAGATACTGCACTTGTTTCATTCAATTCTGTTACTGCTGTTTCTGGAAAATCTTTAACAGATTCATCCTCTCTTTCATCATATGTGAAGATGAGACTGGGCTTTAGATTTTAATAAATATTTATCAATCAGTTAAATCTTAAAGAATATCTATAAGCTATGGTAGGCCTACATGCATGAAAGAAAATGAGATGGAAAATATGTGTTGGATTTAGAAAATACATTTACATTTACTGGAATACTGTAAAGGGCTTATCAGCATCAACTCACAGGAGTACTTGTGTGACGTGGCTTCTCACAAGGACTTTCAACGGGTTAAAAACAGTTGAAACTATTTACACTAATTGCCACTTTTTAGGTGCAAGTATTAGGTGCAATTTGGTCAATTCCATATATATATATATATATATATATTTATTTATTTATGCATTTCGTAGATTTACATGTATCAACTTCTATTCGATAAACAAAGTCTTTATAATCGGCGTGCTACAAAGTGAAAGTACGAATCCGGTGCCTATCTGGAACTACCAAGTTTGACAGGATAACCTGAAATGTTATTATTCCGAAATGAGTTCCATTGTTCCAAAAAATAAGTTACCCCAAAATTCTTTGGATCTCTACATTTTATAAACGCACTTTACTTTCCAGAAAAGTCAAATCGTTTTCTGTATATGAACCGGTATATTTAGAAAACCTCGTGTTTTAAACTGATCTCGTTCACAAGGACGCTTGAATGACCTTTGAAAATACACTTTTTGGACCGTATCCAAAGTTACAAATAATTCTAAAATGTACCAGAACGCATCAAATTTTCCATCTTTGAATGACTGGCTGTACAATTCATAGATATATTCGATAGGAGTGAAGTTATCGTTATCTTTTGCTTGGATAAATCCGGAACTACCCGAAATTCGGAACTGCCCGAACGACTGTACTTTTCCCATAGGGTCCAATATTAAACTATCTTCTGTGTTGGCGGCCATGTTTTTTGGCGGATCAGAAAAATTTTGGCAATCTAAGTAAAGGACCTTCTTTACATCATTTCTGTAAAGTTTGGTTAAATTCGCTTCAGTCATTTCTGAGGAGATAGCCAAAAATTCGTTTTTCCCATAGGGTCCAATGTTAAACTATCTTCTGCGCTGGCGGCCATGTTTTTAGGCGGATCAGAAAAATTTTCGCAATCTGTGTGAAGGACCTCCAATACATTATTTCTCTAAAGTTTGGTTAAGTTTGCTTCAGTAGTTTCAGAGGAGATAGCCAAAATGTGTTTTCCCATAGGGTCCAATGTTAAACTATGTTCCCCGCTGGCAGCCATGTTTTTAGGCGGATCAGAAAAATTTTGGCAATCTTTGCAAAAGACCTTCCATACATCATTCCTGTAAAGTTTAATTGAATTCGCTTCAGTCGTTTCAGAGGAGATAGCCAAAATGTGTGTTTTCCCATAGGGCCCAATGTTAAACTTTGTTTGGCCCTGGCGGCCATTTTTTTGACGGATCGGAAAAATTTGGGCAATCTTAGTAAATGACCTTACATACATTATTCCTGTAAAGTTTGGTTCAAATTAGCTCAGTGGTTTCAAAGAAGATAGCAAATATATGCTTTTCCCATAGGGTCCAATGTTAAACTATCTTCTGCGCTGGCGGCCATGTTTTTTGACGGATCAGAAAAATTTTGGCAATCCAAATAAAGGACCTTCCTTACACCATTCCTGTAAAGTTTGGTTAAATTTGCTTCTGTCATTTCTGAGGAAATTGTTAAAAATGCATTTTTCCCATAGGGTCCAATGTTAAACTATCTTCTGTGCTGGCAGCCATGTTTTTTGGCGGATCAAAAAAATTTCGGCAATCTAAGTAAAGGACCTTCCATACATCATTCCTGTAAAGTTTGGTTAAAATTGCTCCAGTGGTGTCAGAGGAGATAGTCAAAATGTGAAAAGTTTACGGACGGACGACGACGGACGACGACGGACGACGGACGACGACGGACGCCAAGTGATGGCAAAAGCTCACATGGCTTTTGGCCAGGTGAGCTAATAACTACCCAATGTCTGACTTTCCTATGTAAAAACTTAGTTTATACAGGAATCAGGAAATTCAGGAAATTCTCCTACCAAGAAGTTTGACTTACCAAGCTGTGTCTTCCATAAATATCCCCTCTCTTTCTAACTGCATAAACAATTCTCCACCAGGTAAGTACTCAAGTATAAGATAAAGTTTTCCACCAGTTTGAAAGGCATATATTAAATCTACGATAAACGGATGCTGAAAATAAACAGAAGTTCATGTTAAGCTTGCTTGTCACTTTTTCAAAGATATTTCTCATATAGTCGTTGGTTAACTTGCCAGGGTACATTGAGTCATGTTTGTAAATCTGCCAGGATACACAGTAAAAGGGAAGTAAACCTATATAATTTTCAACAGAGTATTGGGGCCATGTAACCTGCCCAAAAACTAGCATAACTTATAACATCCAAACTGCCAGTTTGGAACAGAGGATCTAACTATGAAAGTCAAACACCACTTTCTATAGTTGAAACATCTCAATCAATACTGTTTGTATGTAATTGCCATTTTATACAAATATTTTCATGATAAAGATTGAATGGCATTCTGAAATCGTTACTGTGGTCTGGAAATCGACTGTTTTAAGGTATGAAATCTAAAATCATGACCATCATCTTTTTATCACCCACCTTTTGAAGAAAGGGATATAAATATGAAGTTCTGTGTGTCCGTCCATATACTTCTTGTTTTTGCTCAACTGGAAATGTTTTCAGTTTGTTCATGTAAACAGTAATGCTTGGTTTATTCCTTATCATTTAAGTTCACAATGGTTTTAGGTAGATATCATTGTGATGTGTAATCAAGTTATGTCAAATTAAGAAACTGAATGCCATTGTTGCCATAGACTGATCAATAGATTCAACAGTCTTTGAATGGATACATACCTTTACACATTCTAATATATTTCTTTCAGCTTTTGTATGTGCTGTGTCCTTAGCATTTCTGGCAATTGTTGCCTGTAAAAAAACAAAGAAATACTGAATTATAATCAGATATTACAGTAAAACCTCGTTATAATGCCCCTCGATAACTTTGCCACCTCGCTTATCGCCACACTATTTTGATGTCCCAAAATCCATTTTGTTTATGTTTTTCTTTATCCGCCTCCCCCCAATTTATCGCCAAACCCCTTTATAACGCCAAAATTTGACTGAAAAAATGGTGGCGATGAATCGAGGTTTTACTGTAGTTGCACGATCTATTAGCATTTCATTTACTGATAGATGCCTTAATGGCAGTGTGGTCTAAAGTGCACGCTTACAGTTGACAGTGTCTCTATGCATGAGACAGATTCGCAGAAAATTGAAGCAAATTTAGACAAAAGTCGGTGGTTTTCTCTGGACACTCCAGTTTCCTTCAACACCTATGAACTAAGAGTCTGTTGTAAAGTAAATGAAAGAATCTTGACTGGGACGAGAAAGTTTCTGGGATGACGAGACAGTTTCTGGGACGACGAGAAAGTTTCTGGGATGACGAGAAAGTTTCTTATCCATGTCAAGATTCTTTCATTTACATCACAGAGAAATGCCTTTACTCCACTCCACTCTGTCAGTGTTTCACAATGAGGTTTGCCAGTATACCACATGATAACTTCATAACATTTGTGCTGAACAATTATTTCCATCGGATATAGAATCAAATATTAAAGTTGACATTTTCCCATATAACAAACAATCCGAGAATTGCAAAACTAACGTTTTCCAAAACATTCTCGACAGACATAAATAGGAATTGGACATTTTAATTACAATATCATAAATAATTGTCAATATTTGCTTACTTTTGTAATTTAAGTTCAAAACTTTTTAGGAGTGATTCTGAAACTGCACCACTGCGGTAGCTCAGTTGGTAGAGTGCTCACTCCGTAAGTGGGAGGTCGTGGGTTCGAACCCCGGCCGGGTCTGACCCAAGACTTGAAAGTGGGTAGTGACTGTTCTTTCGCCAAGCACTCGGCATTACGAAATGAAAGTCACGGTTCTTTCGGATGGGAACTTAAAATAAACGAGGTCCCGTGTCTTGGTAGGCTTGGCACGCTAAAGAACCCTGCTGTATAATGCCATAAGCGCAACGCACAGGCAAAATTTCTGCACTTTCGCCTATAACTGGGGACATCTCGATATAAGTGAAATATTCTTGATTGGGACGTTAAACACCATTACTCACTCACTCACTCACTCACTAACTTTTGCTAAATACATGTAAATTGACCAAGTGTTAAATACAATATTGTTTATTTTTTGTACATCAATCACTGTCTAATCTTACCTTTCTCAATACTTTCATGGCAAATATTTTTGAAGAATTTTGACCAGAAATCTTTTTGACTTGAAAGACCTGAAAGTAAATAAAAACACAATTGTAAGTTAATTTAAATCCATAAGTATCAGTAAAAAGTATTTATAATAATCAAATGGTTACAAACTCAGTCTCGATGGTTATTAGAACAATAGAGGTCCTTGATGGCAAAGCCATCTAAAGCATTGGTTTACAGACAGTGTCTCACACTGCCTAAGTTAGCATCCCAACTGAGACATATCTTAGTGAGAAAAGGTTTTCTCCAGACACTCTGGTTTCCTCCACAATGGCAGTCATATGCTCTTTGACTGATTGATTCAATGGAATTTTACTTCCCAGTCAAGAATAATTTTTCACTTATATATAGAGAGATGCCATTCATTAAAGGTGCAGTAACAATTTATTTTTAACCTTTGCAATGTGCTCAGGGCAATCTGCAGGGAGTCTTATTTAGCATACTTTGCCTATCGTGAAATGAGACATCCGGTTTTAAAGTCTCTTCCAAAGGACCCCATGATTTTCATTTTTAAATGTCAAGTGTTTGCATGACGAGACCAATCACTACATATTTTCATGTCTTGGACTGATATGGCCAGGATTGAAACCCTGACCTCCCAAATATGGAGCACACACTCTACCAACTAAGCTACCATAGTGGTTACATGCTCTTTGATGTCCTCATGTTATTACAAGTTTCATGATAGTTTTTAATCTCCATATACTTATGTATATTTACCTTTCCATAGCCACCTTTTCCTAACACTTTCAGGAGTTCAAAATCTTGTGGTCCAACTTTAAGGTCTCCGGGATTGACTGTACTTTCACATAATTCCAATGTTTCCATTCCATTTTCACTGTAATTTGAAAGATAGATATTGAAATTTAAAGTTTTTGTCAATAATTTCAAATATCAAATATTTACTCTTGCAGAAAAACTTCAGAGAAATTACATAAATAAATAGAATTCATGTGCATGTTCTGTCAGAAGACTTGTCAAAGGTCGATGGTATATTCAGGTACCATGTTTCCTCCAACATCCCTGATCTGACCAGCTTTATATAAATGAAAGAATCTTAAATTGGCATAAAATGATATTACTTTCCTCCACTTTTGAAACAATATTTTTGGCACAATCTGCTTTGTCCGATTTTCTAACCTTTTCTTCATCTTTTATTTTCTTTCGCCTTTCACACATTAAGTGATATTTTAACTTATTTATGCCTTAGTTAAAGATTGATATCTGCTACTCGGGTTGTATGTCTACTTGTGATTAGGAGCTGCAGTTGTCAAATGGTCACTGCCTCTCTTAATGCTATCTTTACACCCAAATCTGGAAAGATCATTTGTGAATTTTGCTCGACATAGTCTGGAGGTTTTCTCCATTTACATTTCAACCAAGCAGTATCATTCTTGAAGATTGTCACGAATAATTCAGAAAAAAATTAAAGATGTAATAGAATACTTACTAAAAATCTGCTTCTTTTCCATTTTCCTAAAATAAATAAATAAATAAATAAATAAATAAATAAATAAATAAATAAATCCAATTATTAAGCTACAGGGATTAAGATTAGCAGGCCCCCAGTAGCCCATGGCTCCTAAAATAAGTCTAGGCCCCTAAATAATACATACGATATTACACATTTTAGCCATTTATTGCTGCTACAACTTCTGTTCTGAAGGGTGCACCCTCACCCCCAATGCAAAATAGTTAAGCATCATCTCTGAGCTACATGTATGCATGAATAATCAAACTGTAATAGTCAATTAAACGCTTCAAGCATTCAACATACAGTAAAACCTATATATAAAGACTATCTACTGGACCTAAAAATGGACTTTGAAGAGAGGTAGCCATTATATAGGGGCTATTTTTGGTTAAAGTACATGCATAAAGAGTGGTCTGAAGGACACATTGTCTTTATACAGAAGTGATCACAATGGTCAGTTTAACTGTATATATACAGGTGGTCTATATACAGAGGTGGTCACTATAGCAGGTTTTACTGTATATCATTAATACCAAATGCTATTTTTGAGAAGCAATCTCAATGTACATCAAATTGTAAACTTCCTTTAGGAAATAAAACACACCAATAATTATTTTATCATACCAGTATATCCTTCCATGTTTCATTTATAAGTTTCTGTGATACAACTGGTTCTTATTATTTTTGCATTACTTTTATAATCTTCTATTTTATTTTACATTAATTTACCGGGTAATGATTTTTTTAATATTATAATTGCATGTTTTAGTTATTTTTACATTTGCTAGCTGTGAATAGCTGAAATAATGCTGATGCAGCTTTAAACAATAATTCACCCACTCACTATTTCCTAGGAAATAACACTTTAAAAACAGATTTGCATTTACCGGTAGGCTATAAAATCACATAAAAGGTTTTTTTTTTTTTCATTGAACTGTGGTTAGCTGTTTCTAGTATTGGTAAACAGTATTGACCTGTCCGCTAGACCTGCAACCAGACGGGGAAGCTGGCTACACAAATACATGTATATAATTTATAAATAACTTGAAGATTTAACTTCTTTAAAATAATTTAATTTGTCTTTGGTAGGTAGGTGGATTCTGGTTTATCCAAAACCACACCTATCACAATCCTGTACCTAATAGTCTAATATCTGTGCACATAATGTATTCTTGTATCTCAATTTTTACATATCCCAAATATGTAAGTAAACATAAATTGACACTGGATTTTCTTAATTACTCAATAACAATTAATTGTCAAGTGGCAACAGGAATTCACCTGTCACAATACTAATCAGTCTCGTAATGAAATTATCCTACTTGAGAATAATTCATTAAACTACAGGTAAAATTAGGTGAATTTAATTAATAAATGTCACATATTGAGATAGGTGTCTCTAATCTTGAATATCCAAATGAAATGAGAATGTAATGTCAAAAATTTTCCAGTGAATAAAATATTTAACAAAATTCTTTGAAATATTAAAATTAATGTCAAAAAATATAGAAAAAATAAATAAAAATAGAATTAAATCAATGTCAACAAATTAAGCTTAGTGACAGACCTTTGATTTAGATATTTGCATTTATTACAGACCAGTACATTTATGTATAGGGAACACATGTATAACAGAAAACATACATTGTTGTTACTGTATTACATGTAACTGCGAATTCTAAAACTACCACTGTACTGGGTGGATTATTGTATATGAATATTTCAAATAAAAGGTCAAACGGACATGTCAATGTTGTTTGCCTATACCAGCTGATAATCATGAAGAGGAACCTCCTACATTTTTGTCCTAAAAATAGATCTAAATCAACAATAAATGACAGATGGGGTTTTCCCAAACCCGATGATGACCGTTGGTCAAGGATCAAGGTCAAACTATCATTATGTATGATTAGGACATCAAGTCCATGTTGAAGTACATGTATCTAACACAATGTGACAAGTCAGAAAATTTGTCCCCTGTGCAGTGAGCCTTGTCAAAAATCTGACAGGTTATCATCATAAAAATGACAATAAAATATATATAGTTTATATATGGGAAAAATTATTTTATTCTGAATAAACCTGTGTTACATACTTTCTAGGTTTCCACAAATTAAAAATTATTAGTGGCCAAATTTCAATAAATGTGAAAATATAGTCCCTTTTGAAGTATTTTTTTTATAAATGTGCTAAAATAGGTTATTTTTTTAAGGAATTTCTCATAAATTAGTAGCCAATGGCAATTTTGGCTACCAGGAACGGAAACATAGACTTTACCTAATCAGACAGACATAAAGTCATATCTTCAATAGAGTGGAATATTGGAATTTTACTCCAGTCAAGATTTTTTCACTTATATTGAGACGGTCATTTTATAGACAGTGAAGGATGCTGGACTGTGTGGAGATTGGAGAAAGCCACCAAACAAGTGAAATGACAAAGTTTTCTCACACTAGGTTCTGTCTCGAGTGAGATTCGAACCTAGGTGGTGAGAGTTGTTGTTGCCAGCTATAGACAAAGGTGCAGAAATTTTGCCTGGCATTAGGTTTCCTTATCCTGCCATGCCTACCCTGACATGGGACTTCTTTTATTTTAAGTTTCCATCCGAAAAAACTTTCATTTCATGATGCCAAATGCTTGGCAAAAGAACAGTCACTACCCATTTTCAAGTCTAGGGTCAGACCCAGTCAAGATTCGAACCCATGACCTTCTACTTACAGACAGCACTCTACCAACTGAGTACCACAGTGGTCTACTTTGATTAAAAGACTGATTTTAAATTAAAGCATCAGTAAGCAAGGGGCACATCATCACAGTAATCTGTGATGTCAGTACAATAAGATTCAATGATGGCCATTATATACTGGTTTTACTATTATCAGCATCAAGACAAGCACCTGTTCATTACATCCACTATGGTATATTTTACAAAGATTTTCAGCATTGATTTTGTTACCGTATTAACAACTACCTGCTGTCTTTTAGAATTGGGTAAAATTGTACAACTTTTTATATGAAAAGTCTGGTATATGGTACAGCATCTTTGGTAGATAAAGACACTTTTATATTACTTGATTTCATCTGTGTAACAAGTCACAAATCAGGTTGGTGAATGGTGATGATCCTAAACTGTTCTATTGGAATTTTTGAGGGGCCAAATTTGGAAATTTGACTAATTTTCTGCAGAGGAGACTACTTTTATTTTGGTAGTAATTTCCCTAATTCGAGGCAAACAAAATCACAAATCGGGTTGTTGATGATCCTGAACTGTTCTTTTGGAATTTTTGAGGGGCCAAATTTGGAAATTTGACTAATTTTCCCCCGAGTAAACTACTTTTATTCTGTAGCAATTTCCCTAATTTGAGGAAAACAAAATCACAAATCAGGTTGTTGATGATCCTCAAATTTTAAGGAGTCAAATTTTGGAAATTTGACTAATTTTTCCCCAGGGAGAAACTACTTTAATTTGATAGTAATTTCCCTAATTTGAGGCAAACAAAATCACAAATCAGGTTGGGTGATGATCTTCCGACAATGTATAAAGTTCCTAAGTAATCAGTTAGCAGAGGGAAAACTAATCAGTGTATACGATAGCCTTCAATGTACAATGATTAATTTAGGCTATTTTTGATCCTGTTACAAGAAAACTAACGGTAAAAAGTATCATTTTACTGGTTTATCATTATCTTCAAATATCCCTGGCTTACACTACATGTAAGTAATTTTGTTAACATCAGTGATTTTGTTACAGGTTTTGAAAACTACCTTAGTTCTGCAATCTAGCAAACTGCATCATGATATTCTGGCAACTGTTAGTATCTTTATTGCAGAGACACTATATTGTACATCACTCTTGTTTTGGGGAATTTGAGTGGAAAAACTGTGAAATTTTAGTTATTTTCCCTGTGAGGAAACTACCTTATTTGGTAGTAACTTTAGTTTAAGCAAACAAAATCGCTGACCACAGATGAATGGTGTGTCTTAACTGTGGAGTTAAAGGGAAATTTCCTTTTAATGCTAGGTTTCCAAAATAATTAAATTACTTTGAGCCTTTGGCTCAGGTGAGCTTAAAAGAGCAAAGGGATAAAATTTTATTGGCCTTCAAAAGTAGGTGTCCTTTAGTTTAGGGCAGGTTTTACTTGATAAGTGGCCAAATTTCTAAATTTTTTGAAAATATGGTTATTTTTTTCACAAATTTGCTAAAATACATTGTAGGTTACTTTTTGAAAGAATTTCTCAGAAATTAGTAGCCAATGCCCAACAGTGAAATGGCAATCAGACTACCTTTTGTACCTCCCACCCATTATATTCTACATAAAATTTTTGAAAAATCATTTTTCACAGAAATGTTCAAAATGGCTTAAATCTGTCATTTTTAGACTTTTCAGTCAAAATCAAAATTTTAGTGGAGGGTAAAAATGGAAGTCTTTCCAAAATGGCTTCTACATGTACCTCGAATGGAAATACCGGTATTGTATAATTTGAATGATAGAGTGCTTAATTGACAAGTCAAAGGTTATTCACTGTACTTGGGTTAAGAAATCAGAAGATGCAAAACAATCCCCTCTCTCTCTTATTAAAATCAAATAATGGAATGTCTACATGGATTTCACCTTAACAGTTGATGTTTAGCTTCAATATTAGATTTACAATCACATTACAGTATTCAAAATAGCTACCAGTAAAACAATTCTTCCAAGAATGGTTTTTTAATTGCCAGTAACATTATCTAAATTACCAGAAGCTAATGTTGCGGGAAAAAACTTCAAAACAGTTAATAATCACATATTTTGGCAATATAGTTAACACAATATTCTTCACTTTGTTATTCGGAATCCAGTATTATTAAATTAGGCCAAAAATAACTGATTTAGGGGAGATATTATAATTGTTCACATTACCAGACACTAAATAAGTTTGAAGATAAGTGGATTAAAGAATTTTTACGACCAAGTCAAGATTTTATACTTATATTGAGGTGGTCAGTTCAGAGAAGAAAAGGGGAAACCAGAATGCCCAAAGAAAACAACAGACCTCTGGCAAACAACTGACAAATTTCTCACTAGAATTTGCCCACAATGGGATTCGAACATTGAAACCATTCATCAATTGCGGTCCCAGTTACTATTTCACTTATATTGAGATGTCACCAGCTATAGGCAAAGTTGCAGAATTTTCATTTCTCCAAAATAAATCAGTTAGAAAGAATGTTAGAAAGAACATTTAACCATTTGCAATGGGTTATTTAGAAACTATTTTTCATTACAAGCATAACCATGACATGTACCCCAAACACTAAAAGTGTGCTGGTAAGACTTCCTGTTTGTACCCCAACTCAGCCCACCCCACCCAATACCATTTAATTCTATATAATTTTTTTGAAAAACTTAAAAATGTTCAAAATGACTTGATTCCATTATTTTTATTTCTTTCAGTTGAAATAAAAGTTTAAGTGAACAGTACAAATGGAAATCTTTCCCGTGTTGGGACCAGAGTATGAACCTTTGACCCTAAATCTTAAAATTAGCTAATGGATCAAGTAGAACTTTCTTTACTAAATATTAATATAAAGTCTGACATAACTACGAAGTAACAGTAAGTGTTATCTTGTGCAATACACACAATAAATACATTCCAATAGATAAAGGCATTCGCAACATTGACCTGTCCACTTGACCTTTCATTAAGAATATTTTTATATGATAATCCACCAAAACACAGGTAGTGTTAGGATTGCATTTAATACAAAAACAATGCATGGATCCCATGATGTAGAAAAAATAAACACACATCTTTTTTTATACATAAATATACTGGTCTATAAAATTTTCAAATAAAAGGTCAAGCAGACAGGTCGATGTTGTTTGCCATTATGTATAAGGTCTATTGACTCTATGAGGATTTAAATCAATAAATACAGTTGTTGGCTTATTAAAGATTAAAAATGATGGTCATATATAGTGTATTTATATATATATAGCTCATAATCTATATTTATACATTGTTGCAATAAAATTTTTAAAATAGTTCATATATTTTAAAAACAAAACTTGACATAGTTTTCAGACACGAGACAGAAGATTAACATTGATGTGTGTACATATACTATCTTAGGTAACCTAGTTTCATTATCACAGCAATGCTGAATGGAAATGAAATTATCAAGAATTTTTTTTTTTAAACTTCCTTGCTAATATTATTTAAAGGATAAGACATATTTAAAATTTAAATTGTAAATTCTTTGAGAAAAAAATTAAAATATTTCTTTGATGTGTTCTGACTTTTCTATCTCTTTAAGGAAACTAAAAATATACATCTCCCAAAGATCAAAGGTCACCACCTACAGTACAGACCTGTCGAAAGTTAAACACTAAGCTAACGAAAAGGAGTCGAAGTTCGGCTGTCTGAGTGGCCGAGATGTAATTAGCTAGTGACTGAAAGCTTCCAAGACTTAGATAGCAGGTGGAGAGAAACCACCAACGAGGGACCAAAATGAGCTGACCATTCCGCACTTATGCTTTACCTTGGTGTTAAACTTTCCACAGGTCTGTACTGTAATCCCTGTCTAACAAGAGCAGGCAGGAGAATAAGATACTAAGCTCATCAATACATCATCCATCAAAACACTTTTAACTAGAGTAGCTAATCTGCATAAATTTGGTTATTTATATTAAAGTCACTAGAAATGAGGAAAGTAGGTTTACTGGATTCCACAGCATACCAGAAGAGTTCTGAGGAGTTAAGGTGCTTTATGCTCCATCAAGATTCTTTCACTTATACAATGTATTGAGGCAGTTATTACTAAGATGACTGAGGAAACCAGAGTACCCAAAGAAAACCATCAACTTTTCACAAGCACACTGACAAACTTTCTCACACAAGGATCTGCAGTGATTGGAATTTGAATTTAGGTGAAAGGCACTGTGATCTGTAAGCTAGGGTCGAGTCCCATGCATGCATATGATAGCAATGCAATACAATCTAACACCTTTATTTATTTTTGAATTTTGAACGTTTTGTTTTGAAACAACTGTGGGGTTCAAACTTAGGCAGTTACTAAGTCAGAGACACTGTGATCTGTAAGCATGTGGTTACACAACAGAGGCCCCTGGGAATAAAGCTGTAGACTCATAAGAGTCATATTTAAAGGGTTGTGGGTTTGAGCCATAGTCAAGCTGCATGGCATGTTGTTCAGCAGGACATTGATTTTCAGATTGCTACCCCAGCTGTATTGGTACTGTCAAATATGCTGGGGGCTAATCTTGGGATGGGCTGGACTCCTGGAGGTAGTATTGTATTCTCAGTCACTTAACATCAGTAAACCCAGGTTAAGCATTGAGCAAATTATAGGTTAAACTTAAAGGCAGAATTTAACTTTAAATGTACAGAAAAGGTTTGTGTTAGACTTAGCCTAAGGGAAGGGTCTGGTTTTTCACATTCTCATTAATGATTATATTCAAAAGGTCTGTCAAGTGGAGTAAAAGTATTTAACCTCCCAGTCAAGTGTACTTTACTTTATCGATGGGCTCTGTTTTCAAAGTTCTGGAATAGTGAAAGCAAGCAGAGAACCAAGTAAATGCAGAGAAAACAACCAATTTTTGTCAAGTTTGATAACTTTCTCAAAACTAGGATCTGCTCTAGTGGGGTTTGAATGCAGCACTCATGATTATGATTCAGAAAGTTCACAAAGAAGCACAGAAGAAGGTTTGATTTGACAATCCATATAATTAGTAATGGTAACATCTTCAATGAGGTGTTTTCACGAACTTTGCAACTAGTAACGAAATGATAAGGTATTACATGTGTATGTATAATAATTTACAAGGGTGGAAGAGACACATATAGTCATTGACCTTGCATACAAGATTTCATACACATTGATCCATGATCCCATTCCTGGTAGCCAAATCACCATTGACTATCAATTTCTGAGAGTATCTTTCAAAAAGTAATCTAATTTAGGAAAATGGTGTAAAAATACTTTAATAAGGACTATATCTTCAAAATAAAATTTTGGAAATTTGGATTCTAATGATTTTTTAGTTTGTGGAAACCTAGGAGCTCTAAGAATGTCACAATGACAAATAGTTGGTTGGTTAAATGTTTTAAGTCACATCAGCAATTTTTCAGCTATTGGTGACAAGATTTTATAATCTCAAGAATTAATTTAAACACAATGCAGGCCCTGTTTAATCCAGAAATGTATTTGATTAAGTCATCCTGGCCCAGGCCTTGAAAAAACAGGAGCCATGTTTTCAAACATTGGGTTCACATTACAACATACATGTGCTGGTAATTCAATGTGTTTCCCTTGAAAAGATCAGTACATGTATTAAGTTTAATGAGAAAGCAGTAAAACTGGATTTTTAAACTATGAATATTACGACTAAAATGATGTTCCAGGGTTTACCAGGGTTTAACCTGTCATTTTTTTCCCGGAAAAAATCATTATTTTAAGGTCAATGGAGCAAGGGCCTCTTTCTAGATTAAACTCTACACAAGTTCATGTATTGTGTGGGTATTGTCTAAGTGCTAGTGTACCTGCAAAGTTGCAGATTAAAACTTCTGACCTCTTGGGCCATAATTATTCTGGTTCCAAGTCAACCAGTGGAAACCTATGGCAAGAATTCTCACTTGTGGTCAACCAGACTGACCCGATCAAACCCACAGAGGTGATCAGATAAAAGGTTATGCTTTAATGGTATAGACCCTCCAAATTCACATAATATTGACTGGCTGGTCTTTCAATTACCATTAATTCTAAAACCTAAAGGTTCCAAACAATGTCAGTTCATGTTTAGACTGAAGTTTGTGAATGAATATGGTAGTCAATTCTTCTGTCATTGTCTCACAAGAAAGGTATACATACCACCATTTTGTTAAATTCTGCATCATTGGAAACATCTACTTAACCAAATTATACTTTAGCGTGTTACAGTGCATGGATAAGATTATTTCAGGATTTATAGTAGCAACGCATAAATCATAGGCAAATGAATTACCAGTATTATTTTTGAGATGTCTCTGTCATTTGAAATCATAGAATGATAGATTGATCAATTAATTGATTGAATGGGGTTTTATGTCCCAATCAAGAATATTTCACTTATACAGAGATGACACCATCTATATGTGAAGTGACAGAAAATTTAGACCTTTGCTGTGCACTCAGGGCAATGTGCAGGAAGGTTTTTTAACATACCACACTTGTCTTAACACTGGTCATAGGTTTTTAACCTCTTATCCGAAGGACTCCATGGCTTTAATATCTAAATGCAAAGTGCTTGGAGAAAGAATAGTCATTTATTCATTAGTTTTAGTCAGACCATGGCGGGTGTTCAAATCCCGATCTCCCTTATAGTTATATGGACGAGCACTCTGTCAACATACTCTTACTGCTCTGAGACACAGTAAATAAACAGAAGCATTATGTTTAAAACTGATATTTCTATTTGGATGGAAATTATTTAAGTTTTAGTGACCATGCTACAATTGGGCAAAAATACAACCACGTTTTGGGCACAATTTAGTTCTATAGTAAGATCAAAGAGAATACACCCAATGTTTTTGTACGGCTGTAACAAGAGGGAAGAAACACCTGAAAAAAATTTACTCTGTCACACAGTGCTCTGGCGGAGGATGAAAAGCCGGCATTTTACTACAAGATCCGAACCAGAAAGTCTTGCAGTAAACCACTCTATTACATCTCCTTTATACAACACTACAATACCATGAGTAGCTCAGTCCTGTTACACATCTCATGAACTTATTACTTATAATGAGTTTTCTATTCAACTGAACCAAACAGACTTCTATGTGAACAGCTCAACAGCTGTGACTGTTATGGAGTGGGATTCATACAAAAAGTTAAAACGTAGTTCTATTCATTAATTTGTTATTTTCAAAAAATCCAACAAAACTTATGTGTGTTATATATACAATTTAAAATGTAAAACAAAGAACCGCCTTACACGAGTGAATCATACGTGTGTGTGACAGTATGTTAGCAACAATAAACTAAGTGGTTTTTCACACTGGTGATGCAACAATTTCTATATACCTGATTTTCTGGTTCAAAATATTCGTCGTCTGAGATTTCTTCGTCCCCTTCTGGGGTATCATGAAGTTCAAGGTCGAAAACACCTGCCATCTGTCCTCATCTGGCCAAAACAATTTCACCAAATCAGATCTTTTGATACAATTTTTACGCGATTTTACATCACTTCAATTGTCAAGCTTCGACGGGAACTTGCCGAGGGATTCCTCATGACGTCAGATGTCATATGCCATATGAATTTCCGCCCACATTCGTCCAATGAAATGGTCTGATAATGAACTCGACATAAGCCGAAACTACTTACGTCTATTTTGATTGGATAAAGTGCACGTGGCCAATTATTTCAGTGGGAGATTCTCTGTTAGTGCCATTTATAGATCGGAATTTGGGAAAGACCGTCGCCTTTTGTAGTCCGTTAATTAACACGTTCATACAAAGCGCGACAGGTTGTAATTGTGATGAATATAAATTATGCGGGACAATGTGGTTCATTATTTTATTTATTTTCTAGATGGTACAAATCTTAATTTTAAAAAGGGTTATTTTTATTATGCAATTTTCAGACTATAACTTCAGAAAATTGGCCGGTTTGGAAATTTAAAAAATAAATAATAATAAAATAAGATATTGCACACTTTTAACTTTAAAAAAAGAAAAAGAAACAAAGAAATGAATCTGATTGTAAATGCAATGTTTTTGGCCTAAAAAAGTAAACCGCAATGTAGCGTCTTTAAAATGTTTAAAACTTCATATTGATGAAATACACTGAAATTAAAATATTAAAAATTTGGCAAAGACGGTGTACTGTCGATCACTCCAGGTTAATTTCATTCCACCGACCCGACAAATCATTGTTGATTTAATTTCGGATTGATTTAATTTCGAATTGATTGATTGATTGATTGATTGATTGATTGATTGATTGATTGATTGATTGATTGATTGATTGATTGATTGATTGATTGATTGATTGAATTCAAATGAATGAATGATTTGCTCCAACAAATGTAAGAAAGAAGATAGATCACACGTTGATGACATTGACGTTGACTTTAGTAGATTCTTCATTGAAGCAAGATGAACCATGGGCCGTGACGCTCACCTGGGGGTATGTCCCCATATCAGAAGTTCGGTGAATTACATTATTTATAAATACAGCCAAATCATCAGCATTTAATGGTACGAGTGCCAAGATATTTTCAAAATAATAATTTGTTCCAAAAATTTTAGATCTAAAACATCTAAGGTCTAGCCACAGTATATTTATAAAAGGCTTAAGATGTAGGCCATTTCTACATCTGTGACCTTGGCTTTTGAATACATGACCTCTAAATATATACCAGAATGGTCGTTATACCAACATCTACAATATTCTAATAATCATGCCTATGTAAACAAGAGGCCCATGGGCCTGATACGCTCACCTGATAACTAATGGCTAGCTGATAGATTTAAAGAAAACATAAATACTAAACCCCAATGACTTTTTTATTACATCAAGATAACCGTTGTATCAATACCTACAACATTCTAGTATACATGCCTATACAAAAAGTTAATAGGTTTTAAGATAATTAACCATTTCAGTATTGTTTCACATTTGTGACCTTCACCTTTGAACCCATGACCTTTTTCTATACATCAAAATGATCGTTGTATCGATACCTACAACATTCTAATATACATGCCTATACAAAAAATTATAGTTTTCGAGATAATTAAACATTTCCGTATTGTTTCGCATCTGTGACCTTGACCTTTAAACCCATGGCCTTTTTCTATACATCAAAATGATTGCTGTATCAATACCTACAACATTCTAATATACATGCCTATACAAAAAGTTTATAGTTTTTGAGATAATTAACCATTTCGGTATTGTTTTGCATCTGTGGCCTTGACCTTTGAACCCATGACCTTTTTCTATACATCAAAATGACCGTTGTATCAATACCTACAACATTCTAATATACATGCCTATACAAAAAGTTTATAGTTTTCGAGATAATTAACCATTTCGGTATTGTTTCGCATCTGTGACCTTGACCTTTGAACCCATGACCTTTTTCTATACATCAAAATGACCATTGTATCAATACCTACAACATTCTAATATACATGCCTATACAAAATGTTTATAGTTTTCGAGATAATTAACCATTTCGGTATTGTTTCGCATCTGTGACCTTGACCTTTGAACCCATGACCTTTTTCTATACATCAAAATGATGGTTGTATCAATACCTACAACATTCTAATATACATGCCTATACAAAAAGTTTATAGTTTTCGAGATAATTAACCATTTCAGTATTGTTTCACATCTGTGACCTTGACCTTTGAACCCATGACCTTTTTCTATACATCAAAATGATCGTTGTATCAATACCTACAACATTCTCATATACATGCCTATACAAAAAGTTTATAGTTTTCGATATAATTAACCATTTCGGTATTGTTTCGCATCTGTGACCTTGACCTTTGAACCCATGACCTTTTTCTATACATCAAAACGATTGTTGTATCAATACCTACAACATTCTAATATACATGCCTATACAAAAAGTTTATAGTTTTCGAGATAATTAACCATTTCGGTATTGTTTCAAATCTGTGACCTTGACCTTTGAACCCATGACCTTTTTCTATACATCAAAATGATGGTTGTATCAATACCTACAACATTCTAATATACATGCCTATACAAAATGTTTATAGTTTTCGAGATAATTAACCATTTCGGTATTGTTTCGCATCTGTGACCTTGACCTTTGAACCCATGACCTTTTTCTATACATCAAAATGATCGTTGTATCAATACCTACAACATTCTAATATACATGCCTATACAAAAAGTTTATAGTTTTCGAGATAATAATTATAATCAGAGGTAAAATAAAATTAGGTCACGACCTTCACAATTGACCTTGACATCATTTTAAAGATACTAACAAGAAGATGTCAAAACTGAAAACCCCATGTCATTATCTGGTCAAATAGTCAAGTTATAACAATTGGAAGCTATTTTACGATTTTTTCAAAATTAAACGCAAAATACGTAACCTATTTTTTATCCGAATTTTACAAAATGAACAAACTAAAGGCTTAAGACCCTAGAGAAGCCAAATATCACATCAGATTTTTTCTCCAATCAGTACTTTCGGAGAAGAAGATTTTTTAAGATTTTTGCACCCCTAGGTCACCTTGACCTAGTTATGGTAGCCATGGCAACGCCACGAACAAATCTGAATTGCACCGGCTCATATATACTTCTGACAAAGTTTCATTAAAAACTGTCCAGTAGTTTCAGAGGAGAAGTCGAAAATAGGTGTTAACGACGCACGCACGCACGCACGCACACACGCACATACACACGCTGCGCTATGCCATAAGCTCACATGACCTTCGGTCAGGTGAGCTAAAAATTAATTGTTTTCCAGGTAGTTAATTAGCTCAATAATCTTATGGATACACGACCTTGGTCTTTCAACAGCCGCACATTTAATGCAAATGTTGCTGGTCTTTGACCTCAGTACCTTTATCTATCCAGCGACATTTAATACATAGTTCTATCATATCAAAATGATCGTTACATCAATCCAAACAATATTCTAATAAAAACAGTTCATATTTACCAGATTTTTAGAAATAAATTGGGCCATGAACTTGACCCCATTTTGAAGTTGATTTAAAAATGTGCCACTGAAACAGATAAAACATCTTATTATATTTTAATTTTTAATATACAGTCTATCCTGCCTTAAAGGCCACCTCTGTATAAGGGCCACCTGCCTATAAAGGCCAGTAGAATTATATCCCAATTGTTCTATGTTCATATATTATTTGAACCTGTATATAAAGGCCACCTGCTCATAAAGGCCATTTTTACTGATTCCCTTGGGTGGCCTTTATAGACAGGTTTGACTGTATGTCTTATTGGAGAAGATTTAAAACATTATAATGGAATAAGATCTATAGGATAGAGTTAAATTTTTGACAGCCCATCTTGTTACAATTAAAATACTCCAGCGAAGAATCAAGACATCGGAGTAAACTATATGATTTTTGTATATGAGATAAAGGTCTTTGTAGCTTCTATTTTCTTGTTATTCATTTAATCACTCTAATAAAATACTTACTTACTTACTTACTTACTTACTTACTTACTTACTTACTTACTTACTCACTCACTCACTCACTCACTCACTCACTCACTCACTCACTCACTCACTCACTCACTCACTCACTCACTCACTCACTCACTCACTCACTTACTTACTTACTTACTTACTTACTTACTTACTTACATTTAAGCATCGACAGACTTGTTTTCAGATTACAATTAAAAAATCTCCCATTATAAACTTATCACGGCGGTTGTCTAATCGGAAAATCATAACCCTGTTATTGTTGCAAACTGAACTTCCATTGTTTCTCATTTTGAATTAAATTAAAATGAATGTCTGAAGCAAATTATTAACTTGTCATTCTTTTAGCCAAGATAAGCCAAGATACAAATATCTACTGCTTAACAACTGAAGATACCATCAACAAAATGCTGAATGTCTGAAGCAAATTATTAACTTGTCATTCTTTTAGCCAAGATAAGCCAAGATACAAATATCTACTGCTTAACAACTGAAGATACCATCAACAAAATGCTAGATTTTTTTATCATTTTATGAACACCAAATTTGCTGTGTTTGGTAATTTCAACAAACAATTGTCAGTTGTATACCAATGGGCAAAAACTGTGCGCAACTGCTTGCTGATTTGTGTCTTTGTTCGTATGAAGCAGAATTTATGCAGAGTTTTGTTAAATCTGGAAAAAAGACTTCGTCAGATCATTCAATTTCACATACAAATTTATATATAGATGACATTCTATCTCTAAATAATTCTAAATTTGGAGATTTTATTAATGCTATCTATCCCAGTGAGCTTGAAATAAAAGATACATGTAGTTCCTCAATTTCTGTCTTAAATTTAGACTAATGCCTCAATTATGATGCCAACATAGGCTATACCCACCTGCTTCTGCTTGTTGTCACGGTATTTGTTTCACAATTCATACGCTATGGTAGAGTTTGTTCCTTTATACTTTATATGTGTGCAGCGAAGCATGCTGCTTACAAATAAATCGTTGATCCAAGGATATTGCATGCCTTGGCTTTACAGCACCCCTGATAAGTTTTACAGTCGTCATCACAAAATTGTCGATAAGTATGATATCTATGTTTCCAGGATTACCCTGGATATATTTGACGTCCCATAGTTCCGTGTTTCTTTCATTCTCAATTTTGACAACACGCGTGGCTGGTTTAGCTGGCTAAACAGGAGGTGCTTACCCTTCCGAAGCACCCGTTCTCACTTCCCTTGTGGAAGTTCATTCCAGTTTAACCTAATTAAGTGTCAGTTTCAACGTTGCATGAAACCAGGATTTGTGATTTTGACATGGATAGGTATTTTTTAATATCAAGGTCCTGAAAATGTTGTAGGGTCGTCATCACAATATTTGTCGATAAGTATGATATCTCTTTATCCAAAATTACCCTGTAGCTACCTAAACAGAGGGAACTCACCCTATCAGAACATCCGGTCTCACTTCCATGGTGAAAGTGAACATGTTTAACTTTAAAGAGGCAAGTTCATATTAAAATTTGAAAAATACCCATCAGTGGTAGGCCTATGTGAAAAAGATTTGTTGTTCCTCAGTCTTTACTCTCATTAAATAAGTATTTTTTTATTTTGATATAAAACTGCGTAAGTTTTCTTTGTTTTGTGATTGTCGTAGTTTTCTTTATGAATTTGATTTAATTATCTATTTAGTTTGGTTTTTTTTTATAAAAAAAACTTTTTAAATTTTTTAAATTTAACCAGGTGAGCTAAAAAGACCCAAAGATTAACCCAAATTAGCCCATCCCTTTTCTCGTTACACAAATCAAATTTTAGTTTAATCAAGGGAAGTAACACCAGTTTGAACCTTTTTCTAACTTCACTTTAAAAGAGTTTGTCTTTCAATAATGTCCTATATATTTTTTTAAAAGGGAACTTTCAAATAAAACAATCGGCAATATATGTTAGCATAGTAAACACAACAGATATTATATTGAAGTTATTTATTTTTGAATATATTGAAATTATGAATTGTATTTATTTCCCTTTTCAAATGGTCCAATGAAATTAAGTTTATATAGCACATCACTCAACCATTGCACAACCAGAAAAATATGGCTGAACATGCGGGAACTTCAGTAAGAATTTTATATCACACGTGTAATCGTCGCTGTAAAATAAGCATTTACTATTTTTATTTGGCATGTCCATTCTTACTCACACTATTTATTGTGTATTTCAGACTGCCGAAACTTTGAAGAAATTTGCACAAAAGTGACAGTCTCTAGCACAAAAGAGAGGATTTCCATCCTTGAGGATGTGGCAAGCTGTGTTGCAAGACCCGGTGAGAACAAAAATGATGTTGTTTAAGATTTAAAGCACAGAAAACACAAACAAATTACTGTTTATTTAAGTGTAATCGGTTTGTGATTGATTTATTTGTGGAATGAATATCAACATAACAACTCTCAAATGAAATTTCAAGGGGGGGGGGGTTGGGTGTGGATGAGAGTGACAAAATTGGATGGTTATAAATTATACTAGATTTTTAAATGTTACTTTACCTAATTTTTTCATTCCAACTGTCTGAAATGAATCTGACTTGCATGTTGCTTTGTTATTATTCATGTCAAAGTGAAAATGAAAGTACCAGAAACCATTAAAATGAAGAAAAATGCTTCATAATATGTTATTATTTTTATGGTAAATATGACTGATGGTGTGACCATTTAGAAAATGGAGCAGACCACATTGGCAGATGTTTTTGTTTCAATTTTAGCATGGACCCAGTGCAGATTATGTACTAAGCCAAACCTTTCGATGCCCTAATCTATTTTTCTATAGGAAAATCCTGAATTCATTCCAAAATGATTTGTTTTGAAATCTCTTCAGATCTTGCAAGATTCCATTGATAAGACTTTGTTCATGTTTCAAAATGGTGATGCAAATATTTCAACTCGCCATTAAATGGATTGTTGTGTTGGATTTATGGTCTTTTTGTAGTGTGGTTGGTTTTAGAATTATGTACACAGTTTATCTATTCTGAAAAAGCTGCTCTTTCTATAATTTGTTCAGAACTTGAAATTTTCAATAATAAAATTATTTGTCTGCAGCAGTTGAAGAAGAAATTTTTGAATAAGTTTATGAGTGTATTTTAGTCTCTTACCTAAAATTGATTTGAAAAAATATTTGCAAGCCATCACAAATTTGTTTCAAGCAGAAAAAACCAGTTGTATTCAAATCACTTCATTTAAATATTTTTTGACTTTAAATGTATATTATTCTGTTTTGTTATACAGATTTTCCAGAGAATGCCTTTAAAGGTGTATTTAAGTTTCTGACCCAGACCATTGGAATATACCAAGATGGAGCGTCTAGACGTGCTGTGCTTGGCGTGGTTAAATCTGCTGCTAAAACGCATCCTAATGCCACCATGAAGAATGTTGTAACCTGTCTGACTTCACAAGCTGATTCTCACAAGAAATGCACTGCTCCATGGTAACTTTCATTTATAAACTTTGTTGGGTAACTTTCATTTATAAACTTTGTTGTCCAGGGTTCAACACTAACACAGGTCTGTTAGTTAGACTGTGGCTAGCAAAACTTTAGACACTTTAAATTCCAGAATATCTTAACAATTAACAAAAATATAAAGATTTCACATTTTCCATGTGTAAGTTAAGTAAAATCTTAGTTAAGGAATAATTGTGAAACTGGAGTCTTGACTAGTTCAGTTTTGCTATATTCTGGTTAGGTTGGAATCGACTTGTCTAGATCCTAGTGGTGAGGAAGCTTGTCAGTTTGCTTAGAAGGTTAGTGGTTTTCTGTGAGTGTTCTCATTTAAAAATTGACTGCCTCAATATAAATATATATTTTTAATTAAAAAATTTTATGTTACAGTCGAAGCTCATCTGGAGATGCTCTGTTTGCCCTGACATGGACCTGCATTGTGTTCAGAGAGGTGTTTCCAACTTCAAAGAAGGATGAACTCAAATCATTGGTAATACTGTTTATATAGTACAGTAAACCTAATAATGTTGCCACTTTTTTGTTTATCAAAGATCTTCTTTATAAAGGGGGTTGAAGATAAATTAGGTGACCTATGATTTAAAGAAAAACAGAGGGAAATATTAATTTTAGGACTTCAAAATGTTGTGGCAATAATGTTGACTAATTATAATGATATATAATATCATATTATAATGAGCTTTTACTGTACAGTAGAGCTTATCTTATAACCCAGTTAATATACCCCCCAGCAAACTAGTTTAAAGGGAGTACATAGGAATCACCATATCTGTCTGTCTGTCCATGTAAAATTGTGTCCAGGTCATATCTCATAATTCTTTGGGACGACTGTCATAAACTTCACATGAATAATTTTCATGGTCAAAAGGTGTGTCATGACCTTAAGCCAAGGTCATATTGGAAGGTCAAGGTCGTGGGAAAACATTACTGCCTTGTGGATGTTTGGGGCAGGTGGGGGTATTTGGCTCGTAGGAGACAGTTCTAGTTAGTTTAGCATGAATCTGAGTATGAAATTTACATATCATGAATAAAATGCTTTCATTTTGCTGAATTATGGTATCTAAATTCTGAAATGGGTTGACTGGAGATATAATTCAGTTCATAAAATTTTAAGTTTATGTGAGTTCAAGTTAAAACATGACATTGAATTAATGCCTAAACATATCCAATTTGTATCTTTTAAACGGTAATGCCATAAGGCATAAGGCATAACATACCCAATTTGTATCTGTTATATTTCTGGTATAGACATTGACATCTGCATTTCTATATTATAAGATTCTGTTGTTCATTGACAGGTCATAAATAGAATATGCAACATTGAACAGAGGGAGTTAATTAGCTGAACAGTCTCTAATATGGCTGATTCAGTCAGTCCCTCCTTCACATTTGATTAAAAGTGTTCACACCCAATTTAAAAAAATTAATCGTTACATTTATACACAGTGGTTTAAAAAAGCCAGCATTTGGATTTTGATTAAGTAGGTCACCTACTTCCATTAAGTTAACATTTAGTCAATTTGTTTTGCATGTTATATTACTCTGTACTTGCTGCATATTTTAGGAAATTTGTCTTCTACTTTACAAGTACTGAAAGGGCTGATAAAGTGGAAAACAACTCTCTGATTGCCCTTTAGAATTCAGTTGCTCAATCTTATGAGACCCCTCTGAAGAAAATGTGCTCCATGTATATTTCTGGAAATGTATTTATTTTAAAATGTTGAAGTAATAAATTGCACCACTTGCTTTTATATGACGAGAATTGCGCTGCAGAAAGAGTCCCCTGACATGATATTAATATTTGCGGGAGGTTTTATAACCGGCTAAGGCTCATAGATACTGTTGGTCACAGTGTTTAGCACACCTGGCCAAAAGCCATGTGAGCTTATGCGACGCTGAAGTGTGTGTGCGTGCATGCTTCTGTCAGTAAAATAAAGTGTATATTATACCAGTATCTAGGTTTCCATAAATTTAAAATAATTAGTAGCCAAATTTCTAAAAATTGTGAAAATATAGTTCTTTTTAAAGTATTTTTCAACAAATTTGCTAAAATAGGTTACTTTTTGAAAGAATTCCTCAGAAATTAGTAGCCAATGGCGATTTTGGCTACCAGGAATGGAAACATAGAGTATGAATTTAACAGCAATAGACAGCAGTTTCCAAATACTGTTTCTCATCAGTAGTGCTTAGACCAAACTTGTGAAACCAAAATTTCTTCAAAGGGATTGAAAATATATTCAAAGTACCTAAATACCATTTATTTATTTAGCATGACTTTATCTGTTTGGTCCTGTGATTTGTTTACACAGGATTATAACAAGTACATGCCAAATAAAACAGAGAGTTAATTAGCTGAACAATCCAGTAAATATGGTTGATTCAGTCAGTCCCTCTCTAACATCAAAATTATGGTTGATTCAGTCAGTCCCTCTCTAACATCGGGGATTAACTTCACATAAATTTGCATTGTCATTCTTTTTATCTTGGTGAGTCCTTTGGAAAAGACACTTTATCTCTATGTCTTGTATTATAGTAGATGTGAAACGTTAAATAACCTTCCCTGCACATTGCCCTGGGCAAAGGTAAAAATTATGCCACTTCACTATAGCTGGTGATGTCTCAGTATAAGTGAAATGTTTTTTACCAGGACCTTAAACCCTATTCAATCAATCAATCCTTATTCAATTATAATTTTGAACATTTTTTGGGTCTTTAATGGTCAAGATTTTGTAATGAAGATTTGTTCAGTAATGGTTTAATAATGCATCAGTAGTATTTATTATTATTTTATTTATTTCTAGGTGGCACTGCAATGTGGATTGGTGTATGGAGGACTTGCCTCGGGATACGCCTCTATCAACAACTCGGTGTTTAAGAAATTGGTTTCCGTCTTTAAATGTGTAAGTATTAGATGACTATGCCAAGATAACATCAGTAAGTAAGAATGTTTCTAAATGGTACATCTTAGTCTTAGTCTTAATTCTCTCAGTGCCAGGAGACGCACAAAGCTTGAACGTCATGCCTCCATGTCGGTTGACCTGAGGCTACAGGACGTGCCACATTCCAGGTGTTCCAGTCTTCACCATTCCGTTGCCTGGCTTTCCAGGTTGGGTGGGAGGCTTACTACCTACTCGCGTTGAAACAAGCCAGTTACAGAAACAACAGATGTCAAATGGTACATAGCTTCTTACATAAATGTATCTAACTGGTCCATGGAGAAGGACATAGAGCTACTGGTTCAAATACAGAATCATTCAATTTTGACAGGATTTTACTTAATTTTGGCAATATTGCAAGTTGACCATATTTAGCTCAGCTGATTCTAGCCAGAATGGTCAGAATGTTAAATGAAGCTATTATTTTTTCAATAAAAGAGGAAGTTAAATGGGTGAGTGTTCTGATTAATCTAATCAGTTTACTTATCACATGGAGTTCATTTGGAGAATGCTTTTAAAATGGCATCTCAATTCAGTAATAACCTTTTGTATATTAATTTTACATTATTAGACTACGACTGCCGCTGATGACTATGGTCAGTTGTTACAGGATATTGAACCAGCAATGTATAACATGAGTTGTATGGGTCAGTTAATGAGTTACCTACACAAGACAAAACAACAACAACTTATTGAGAAATTCAAGGTAAGTTAAATACCGTAAACATATTAATTGTGGTATGTCTAAATTTTAGTCAAAATTATAATTTGAGTAAATTTATTTGGACTTGAATTAGCACAATTGACGTATCGCCGGCCATGCCCACAATGGTCCGACAAAGGCCTGGTATGCTTGAATTATACACAAAAAGAATAAAAAGACTGCCGGAATTGTGCCATTTAATGACGTCACTGACACTAGTACGTCATTAGTTGCCCTGACACTGCTTTGGTATTGTGATGGCGGCCAGTTTCGGAACATAATAGGCATGGCCAGGCGATACATCAATTCTCGTAGATCAGCTTGTGCGCCATGGCTGTATTTAATTCGCAATGGATTTAAATTATGCTACTGCATCATCGTGAAAATTGCTAGAATTAGTACACCGTTAAAATTGATACATTTACAATATATAATAAATATGCTGCCGTGTTACAAATTTACTTTAGCAAAGTGTGAAATTTTTGTAACAGTACATAAAACCCAAATATCATTAGTTTTATCAGATATATTTTGGGGAATTCACAGGAACTATTGTTATTTTCTGACATGATATGAAATTCTCATGATCCAGTGGCACAACTAATGCAGGGTATTTGTCAGCTTGACAGTTGTTGTTTAAAATTTACATGTAGTCAGTATACCTTTTTATGTTCATCAATTGCAAAGTCCGTTTTAAATTAGATAAAACTGCACCAGTACAAATATAAACAGCATATATTAATCATCACAAATTAAGAGTCACATTGTGGACCATTAGATAAATATTCTAGGCTTTTCCTTTAACAAATAAAAAATTTATAGATGTACTGTGTAATCTGAAAAACCAAACCCAAAGTAAACTGAAAACTTGTCTTAACTGAACAAATTTGTAAAAACAAACCATTTAGATTGCATGTAGATGTATATTTGATGTTTTTCAGGGACCTTTCTTGATTTTACATGTAGATGTATATTTGATGTTTTTCAGGGACCTTTCTTGATTTTACATGTACATGTATATTTGATATTTTTCAGGGACCTTTCTTGATTTTACATGTAGATGTATATTTGATGTTTTTCAGGAACCTTTCTTGATTTTACATGTAGATGTATATTTGATGTTTTTCAGGGACCTTTCTTGATTTTACATGTACATGTATATTTGATATTTTTCAGGGACCTTTCTTGATTTTACATGTACATGTATATTTGATGTTTTTTCAGGGACCTTTCTTGGAGATTTACATGAAGCAAGTTTTAGGAAGCAGAACAAAACCTTTAGGACATCTCCTAGTAAGTAAGATAACAGATTTGTTTTTTGTCTTCTGGCAGGTGTAGCTATCTATACAGAAGAGGCTTTCCCTTCTGGAGCACCTGGCCTTACTTCTCTTTTGGAAGTTATGTGTTTAAATAAATATAGTTATGACTTTGCTTTCGTGATTTGAATATGAACTGGTATGTTTGTGCTTGATTTCATTATTATGGTAATTTCTTTGTAAGACTTTCAAGAATTTGTAATTTACTTAGTGTTACCTGAATCAGTATAATCAGTATCAAATTTTCTGGAAAAAATCAACAAAATTTAGCAATCTCATTTATTTCATTTGCTTGATGCATAGGTGGGAGATTTTGGTTTCAACCCTCTCTGCGTCTAACCACAACTTGAAAGTAGTTAGTGACCAGTAGTTAGTCTTTGGCCAAGCACTCGGCACTAGAAATGAGAGTCACAGATTTCTTCAGAAGAGACCTTAAAAACCTATGCTCTGTGTCATGGTAGGCACTACACACTAAAGAACCCTCCCTGCACACTGCCCTTAGCACACTGAAAAGGTTAAAATTTCTGACACTCGTGCACTTATAGCAGGTGACAACTTGATATAAGTTGAAATACAATAAACATTGCTCAATAAAATTTTAGGGAATAAGCTACATGTATATGACATATAGGGAAATATTTAATCTTATATATTTTTTATTTATTTTTTACAGAACAGCTGTAAAGACTTACTACGTCATTGTTCACATTCAGACTTTAAGGATCAAATATTACCAGCTGCACAGAAAGCCATGTTACGTAACCCAGAGATTATATTACAAAGTATGTATACCATGTACTCCTAGTTGGTTAGGTTAAATGTTGCTTAACGTCGCATCAGCAATTTTTCAGCTATTCGCGACAAGAACTATTTAATTAATCTCTATGGATTAATCTATGAACAATTTTTGTGTATGCATGTGAAGTGCGAGTGTGTTGTATGGTCTGCCTTGTACTAGCGCACAATCAGGGCGACTTTACCGTGCTAGCTCACAGAGTTAGTACGCGCAGACAAGCGTACCACTCCCACAGTCCATTATACTGATACCAGGTGAATCAGTAAAGGCCAAAGGTAAGGAAAATTCACTTTCCCACATGTGGTCCGAGCGGGACTCGAACTCACAGCGGTGAGAGACCCTGGATTTGAAGACTGACGTCTTATCCATTAGGCCACTGCGCCCTCCATGTACTCCTAGTGATGTACATGTAGTTGTATTTATTTTATATGTATAATCTGTCATAAAAGCCATTTAATAAAAATAATACACTAGTGCAATATCACTCTGATCTCAAAGCTTAGTGATATTAATTTAATCAATGAAAATACAGTAAACCTCGTTATAATGCCCCTCGATAACTTTGCCACCTCGCTTATCCCCACACTATTTTCAAGTCCCAAAATCCATTTTCTTTATGTTTTTCATTATCTGCCTCCCCCAATTTATCGCCAAACCCCTTTATAATGCCAAAATTTGATTGAACAAATGGTGGCGATGAATTGAGGTTTTATTGTAATTGATTTCACATGTGGCAGGTTTAGCTAGTTAAACAGAAGGTGCCTACTCTTCTGGAGCTCTCAGCCTCGCTTCCCTGGTGGAAGTTCACATGTTTAACTTAATTTGCCAGTTTTCAAAGTTTTTACTTTGCTTTAGAATTGTGATTTGGACATGGACTGGTATGTTTGTTATTGATTATTCATTGTAAACTGAAAATCTGAATCATTGTTGTGGAAGGTGTTTTTGATATTATTTATATATTACACCAGTGTGCTACCATACTTTTTCTGTTTTACAGGTATTGGAAATCTGCTCTCTCACCTGACATTAGACCTTAGCCAGTATGTACAAGATTTAGCCAAACCACTTGGAGGTATGAAATTCAATTTATTATAATTTATTATTCAGTGTGTAAAATGTCCCAATTCTTTCATACTTAACAAAAAGAAAAACTGATTTCATTTCTTATAATTCAATTTATAGAAAAATTTCAACAACAAATCAAGAATTGAAACAAAAACATAACCGTAGCAAGTAAAATGTACCATTGCTATGGTGTAGGAATTAAAAATGTCTGTGTGTTGTCCATAATAAGATGACGTCACTGAGAGCCAATCCATTCATGCAAACATAACACAAAAATCTAACCAATCAAAATGCTTTAAACCAAGGAGTACTGAATTATTCTGATGTAATTCCAATTTTATATGCCATACACCCATCAAAATCCTATCATATAGTCATTTTTGCATGGTAGTGTATGACCATGGGAGTTTAACTTGGTGCTTGGTTAACCTTCTCTGACTTAAGAATCCAATTCTTTTGCAAAAATAAAAAAAAACATTTCCAAATTATTATGTATGTTAAATAATGAAAAAAATATTTTTTTTCATAGCAAGTGTGAGTAGGTTTTACATTCAGGTTAGAAATATACACCTGTTTGAAGTCTGTAACTTTAGTCAGACTTATATTATTTTGAAAATTTTCTTATAAAAAACATTAGAAATTTGGAAATCAGTACACCTTATTTCAGACACTTTCTACATGTATATACACAGTCATATTTAAATTTAGATGATAGAACATGAATCTTATATTTTTTGTTTTCAAAGCTCAACTATGTTCAAAAGATCCAATGACCCGGGATGAAGCTGCAGCAGCTTATCAGAATTTGTCAGAACAGTGTAGTGATCCAGAGGCTGTAGAGAAAATACTGACACATCTGTTTGGTGTTCTTAATGGTGATTAAAATAAAATTTTATAGTGTCCCTAGAATGTATCACTATGGACAAATGGTTTGAAAAATTCTGAGACCTAGGTACCTTTCAGACTTGAAAAATTTCACAGGTCTGATACCAATAGATTAATGCCTTTTGCCAGCCAAGTTGGTCCAACTGTTGATCTGGTGCAAATAAAATTTTGTTTAAAATGGCCAACCTTTCTGAAAATGAAATAACAACTTAGAGATCTGTTGGAACATGGACAGCTGGAATTTTCTTTTGGACCAAGAACTGATGAGACAGAATTAGATTTTTGTAGACATTTAAATAAAAATTCAAACTGGATCTTTTCTAGACATTCAATTCTCTCTCCTTTAAAACTTCGAAACCGCTTAAGATGTCATCCAACTAGTATTTCAACATTCATCAGACAAAGTTCCTTCTTCCTATCCTGAATTTTATTTCAATGGTAAATAAAAAATAAATTTATTTAGCATGACTTGATCTGTTTGATCCTGTTATTTGTTACACAGGATTATAACAAGTACATGCCAGATAAAACAGAGAGTTAATTAGCTGAACAATCCAGTAAATGTGGTTGATTCAGTCAGTCCCTCTCTAACATCAAAATTAAACTTCACATTGCTGTTTTAAAGTGGTTATTCTGATTATACTTATGTCCCTTAAACAAAGTTGGAAAAAATAGTTTACCTAATTTCTTCTGCTGCCCACTTTTCTCGAAAGCCATTTTACAAGACCTTAGGAAACTTCACGATCTTTTGGTTAAATATGATCTCGACTATAAATTTGGTGTCTTGCTGGTGGATGGGAATTTATTTTTCGGACTCTTTCCAAAAGCCTTCAGATACTGAACTAATAATTGGTATGTGAGTCTACCATCTTGAGTTATAGATTAAATTTGAGATTCATTCTAGCCCAATTATATTTGATGAAATTATGGACTATAGACTTAAAATAGCTGTTTTCCAGACTTTTTTCTAAACACTTGAAGATATTGAACTAAAATTTTGTATGTGAATCGTACTTGATATAGAATATGAAACTGTGACTTAATTTTTGCACCCTGGTGCATATTGATTTTTATTTCAGGTTCTGAGGGTAAACTGACAGTGGCTGATCAGAGAATTAGTGTGTTACAAGCTATTGGTAATGTTTATCATAACACAGTTAGTGGTGCTAATGCCTTACAGAATCTTAGTACAGCAGTGTCAGAAAAGTTTATACCACTGTTACAACAGGAAGGTAAGACACCTAACATCTAAGTCTCCCTAATTGACAAATATTTGACTGTAGTAATCTCTCTCACTGAATGGGTCCCAGGCCCTATCAGTTGTGAAAATAGCACATAATGGCCAAAATTGTGAAAATGGAAACTCCAAATATACTGGTTATAAAGCTGAAATTTTCCGAAATTGTGAAAATTGGCAATATTATTATGATAAGAAGATCAGATTTTGAATTGTGATTGGGAAGAACATCGGTCCCTGGAGAGTCCTGGAAATATTTAAAGCAAATATTGGGACACTTCAAATTCTGCTGGACAGATGACCACTGTGCATTTAAAGTCTGACCATAGCATATGGACTTCAAATAGATGTGATAATGCTCTATAACAGGGTTAATCCCAAGATATCTAGCATTGTTTTAGCATTATGAATCATCATCTTTGTGATGTACAAAGTTTTATAATTTTTAGCTCACCTGACCGAAGGTCATGTGAGCTTATGGCATAGCGCAGCGTGTGTATGTGCGTGCGTGTGTGCGTGTGTGCGTCGTTAACACCTATTTTCGACTTCTCCTCTGAAACTACTGGACAGTTTTTAATGAAACTTTGTCAGAAGTTTATATGGGCCGGTGCAATTCAGATTTGTTCGTGGCGTTGCTATGGCTACCATAACTAGGTCAAGGTGACCTAGGGGTGCAAAAATCTTAAAAAATCTTCTTCTCCGAAAGTACTGATTGGAGAAAAAATCTGATGTGATATTTGGCTTCTCTAGGGTCTTAAGCCTATAGTTTGTTCATTTTGTGAAATTCGGATAAAAAATAGGTTACGCGTTTTTGCGTTTAATTTTGAAAAAAATCGTAAAATAGCTTCAAATTGTTATAACTTGACTATTTGACCAGATAATGACATGGGGTTTTCAGTTTTGACATCTTCTTGTTAGTATCTTCAAAATGAGGTCAAGGTCAATTGTGAAGGTCGTGACCTAATTTTTTTACCTCTGATTATAATTATTATCTCGTAAACTATAAACTTTTTGTATAGGCATGTATATTAGAATGTTGTAGGTATCGATACAACAATCATTTTGATGTTTAGAAAAAGGTCATGCGTTCAAAGGTCAAGGTCACAGATGCAAAACAATACCGAAATGGTTAATTATCTCGAAATCTATAAACTTTTTGTATAGGCATGTATATTAGAATGTTGTAGGTATCGATACAACGATCATTTTGATGTATAGATAAAGGTCATGGGTTCAAAGGTCAAGGTCACAGATGCAAAACAATACCGAAATGGTTAATTATCTCGAAAACTATAAACCTTTTGTATAGGCATTTATATTAGAATGTTGTAGGTATTGATACAACGATCATTTTGATGTATAGAAAAAGGTCATGGGTTCAAAGGTCAAGGTCACAGATGTGAAACAATACCGAAATGGTTAATTATCTCAAAAACTATAAACTTTTTGTATAGGCTTGTATATTAGAATGTTGTAGGTATTGATACAATGGTTATCATGATGTAAAGAAAAAAGTCATTGGGGTTTAGTATTTATGTTTTCTTTAAATCTATCAGCTAGCCATTAGTTATCAGGTGAGCGTATCAGGCCCATGGGCCTCTTGTTATATTACAGTACATGAAGGGACATTGGTTCATGCCTTGTTGATGTTATCTTTGTGGTGTACAAAGTTTTATACGAGTGTACCTGATAAACTAATCCAGTGGTTTAAGGTAACATACATTTTATAGTCAAACCTTTCTATAAATACCACCAAAGGTAACATGTATAGGGGACTTAATTTGCAGGTGCTTTATTCTATATATATATATATACACAAAAAAGTTCCATGGTATGTTTTGTAATAGAAGGTCCAGGACCTTTTGCCTTTATTTTTGGCAGGTCCTACAAAACATTTTGGAAAGTCCAATATCAACACAAAGGTCCATGTGCAATTATGTTATATAGAAAAAACAGTATTATTTTAGTATAAAAAAAAACAACAGGTCCATCGGACGTTCAAAGTTTAAATATCAAATGTCCCAATGAAATATACCACTGCAGTAGCTCAGTTGGTAGAGTGCTTCCTCCGTAAGTGGGAAGTTGTGGGTTCGAACCCCGGCCGGGTCTGACCCAAGACTTGAAAGTGGGTATTGACTGTTTTTTTGCCAAGCACTCGGCATTACAAATGAAAGTCACGGTTCTTTCGGATGGGAACTTAAAATAAACGAGGTCTTGTGTCACGGTGGGCTTGGCACACTAAAGAATCCTGCTGTATAATGCCATCAGAGCAATTAATGCACTGGCAAAAGTTCTGCCTATAGCTGGCGACGTCTCAATATAAGTGAAATGTTCTTGACTAGGACGTTAAACACCATTACTCAACTCAACTTCCAATAAAATATCAATAGGTTCTGGAAATTGGACCAAGGTTAATTTTGAACACTTGAGTTTAAATGATTTAAGTTATAGAACTTGGGGGTAAAAATTGATTATGTGAATGCTTGTTTGATTTTGATTAAAAATATTTACAATATAATTAATGTTTTTCCATAATCTGATAAATGTTGTTATTGCTAGGAAATGTTCTGTCATTGTGTTGTTAACATGAATTATAGGGGTTGCTTCATTCAGTTTCATTCTAGAATTAGATATTTTTTATTATTACAGAAATGGAAAGATTACCACTTAACTAATTAATTTTGTAAAAGTTTGTGGCATGATGGAGATTTTGCAAAACTTTAATAATACTGTAACATTTTGTTTTACAGAAAGGTATTGGGTTAAAAACATCCACCTCAGCAGTAAGAAATGCTTATATAAAGTGTATGGATTCAACGTTTAATGGTAAGTATTTCTGTTTTGATGTTTCTGGTGAACGGCATTATTCCTAGATAATTGTACATGGGTAACATTACTAGATAACATTTTATTCAACATAAGTGTTGTTTTGTCTCATTATATTATGCTGTCATCATCATCCATATCTTTTTATTATACGCCCTTCATATGACGGGACGTATTATGTTACGGTGCTGTCCGTCCGGGCGGGCGTCTGTTAACAATTTGTATTCCGTTCAATAGAGACCACAAACATTTATGGATTCAAATGAAATTTGGTATACAGCTTTACCATGGTAATACCTTGTGCAAGTTTGAATTACAACTTTTTCGGATTATTTTTGGAGGAGTTATGCCCCTTTTTTAACTTAGAAATTTTTGTATGTATGACCATGTGGTTTCCGATCATTAGAGCCTACATCTATTTATGGATTCAAATGAAATTTGGTATACACATTTACGATGTTAATATCTGGTGCAAGTTCGAATTACAACTTTTTCGGATTATTTTTGGAGGAGTTATGCCCCTTTTTTAACTTAGAAATTTTTGTATGTATGACCATGTGGTTTCCGATCATTAGAGCCTACAACAATTTATGGATTCAAATGAAATTTGGTATACACATTTACGATGTTAATATCTGGTGCAAGTTCGAATTACAACTTTTTCAGATTATTTTTGGAGGAGTTATGCCCCTTTTTTAACTTAGAAATTTTTGTATGTATGACCATGTGGTTTGTATTCCATTCAGTAGACAATACAAACATGGATTTAAATGAAATTTGTTATACATTTGGTATACACATTTACGATGTTAATATCTGGTGCAAGTTCGAATTACAACTTTTTCAGATTATTTTTGGAGGAGTTATGCCCCTTTTTTAACTTAGAAATTTTTGTATGTATGACCATGTGGTTTGTATTCCATTCAGTAGACAATACAAACATGGATTTAAATGAAATTTGTTATACAGTTACACCTTAATCATGGTAATATCTCGTGCAAATTTGAATTACAACTTTTTTGGGTTACAAGTTATGGCCCGAACACGGAGTTGGTAATATATTTTTACATACATATATCCTAGTTGTACTTATACTTCTCAGTAAATAGTACTACTCGATCAATATAACATGGGCGTATAATGCTCCGCTCGGCGGTGCTCTTGTTTCAAATTGTTTATTAATTTTCTTAAAAGTAGTGCATGTGCTTGATTAAAACCAAAACAAGTTACACTGCACTACATGTTCAATTTTTTTTTTCAAAGTAAAAAAAAAATGAATTCATCGAAGAATGAAATAATAATGAAATTTTACCATTCTGAACTTTGCGAAAATTGCTCTACATGAACATAAACTTATAAGCAGTATTTCTTATAAACGTCACATTATGTTGATTGTGTAAATTTCAGGGGACACCTTGCCAAAAGCTGTAGATATGTTACCAGTATTGATACAGACCATAGAGAAGGCAAACAACCAGGCCAGCCAATCACAGCTAGTGACAGAAGCTGTATCAGCAGCATGTATATTAGTCAAAATTTCATTGGTTGATATACAAGCAGGTATGTTTCTAAATCATTAATTAGTTAGTTCATTGATCTATTGAAATGGACCCATCTCACACCATCTGACCCAAGACTTGGAAAGTGGGTAGTGACTGTTCTTTCGCCAAGCACTCGGCATTACGAAATGAAAGTCATGGTTCTTTCGGATGGGAACTTAAAATAAACGAGGTCCCGTGTCATGGTTAGCTTGGCACGCTAAAGAACCCTGCTGTATAATGCCATCAGCGCAACACACAGGCAAAATTTCTGCACCTTCGCCTATAGCTGGCGACGTCACGATATAAGTGAAATATTCTTGACTGGGACGTTAAACACCATTAATTACTCACTCACACCATCTAAAAGGTTTAATATCGTATAAATGAGGAATGGCTTTATAAGTCCTAACACTTTATTAAAATTTAAATATATATTAAGAAGAAAAAAATTATGTCCAGACTTTTGATCAAACCTGGGGTTTTATATATCTGCTACAAAAGATCTAAAAAATCACCTCGGCCATCTCACTCAGTTTTGTTTTACCTGGCTAGCAAGGTGAACACATAAAGATGATTTTCAACTGTTTGTAATTGCCATTGTCATCACACTTTTCTTCTAACTGTTAATGCAGGCTACATAAATTTTCTACTATATATTTAGTGTCTAATTTGCCAGTATATCGCTATTGTTAAGAAAATTTAGAGTGGTCAAATTGGAAAATTTTAGTCATTTTCCATTGGGGAAACTACCTGCGTTCTGAAGTAATTTTAGACGAAATCAATGTTTTGTTATATTTTGAAAAGTTTCTTTTGTTTGTTAATATAGAATCTAAACTGGGTCCATTTTGGAACACTGTACTGGATACACAAAAACAACTATTTGTTAATGACAAGTTTTTGACCTCTGTTGGAGATGAAGTGTTGAAGAGTGTTGTCACCCTGTCAGAAAAGCTAATACTGGAATATCCACAGAAAATGACAGAAAAAATATCACAGTAAGTTGTAACGCTGATTGTATCAACTGCTTGGCCAATAACATCTGTGGCGGCCTGCGGCTGCCAAGTGGTTTTTGTTAACCTTCAAACCCGAGGCTTCTCACTACTGTTGGTTTGACTTTGACTTTGGTCGAACTCAAGTGAGAAAGGGGTTTCCTTGTCTTAGGTTTTACTGGTTTGTTTGGTACCAATGTAATGGATTAAGTAGCTTGCTATCTTTATCTGTCACATTACAGGCAAATGTACCAGCATGTTAAAGGTACTTCATAAGTGTGCTCAATTACAAAACAAATAAGAAACACTTGCACAAACTCGCACATCAAATGAACTTTTGAATCCTTGAGATTTAAGGGGGAAAAATTATCTTATAATTATATGATATTAGATATTAAGAATATGGTAGCTGAAAAGTTTCTGATGTGACCTTAAACAGCATTCAACCAGCCACTCAACTAGCATTTCTGCCAGTATCGTAGCAATGGCAGGGGATTACACTTAATTTTGTGTTGCACTTAATTTTGTGGTCTTAAGGAATGCCATGTAGTCTGCTGTTTATACTTTGCTGAAAGCATTGACATTGTAAATTTGGATACATGTTGTATTAATATTTTATTTTGAATTTTTAGGCCATATTATAAAGCCATTGTATACAGCCTTACCAGGAAGTCCTACAAATTAAGGAAGCGTACTAAAGCAAGTGTTAGACGACTTCTGTCACTTCTAGGAGGGACTTCTATATCATTGTCCTTACTGTCAGAGTTTAACGATTTGATAAAGACACAGAAGGTAAAATAATACTATAAACCATAGACATTTTACATCACCACATATTTATTTCATACAAAAAGGGTTGTCTGTAATGTGTATAAAATTTTTATTATTCCCCACCTTTTGAAGAAAGAGGTGGAATTAAATTCAAGTTTCGTCCTTCCGAAATTCTTGTCTGTGCTAATTCTCCAAAACTCTGAAGCACTTTTTCACGAAACTTGGTGCAAAGTATCAACACAGATAGGAGATGACTTGAGTTGGTTTGCTCATTTTCTTTGGAGTTATGGCCCTTTGAACGTAAGGGTAAATCACAAAAAAGAAGCTGTTGGCAAGGGATCTTAAATCCCTAAATTTGCTTGTTAATTTTGCACTAAAGATTACAAGTCAAGTATGCTTAGGGTCCTTTTAAGATTTAGGACTTTTGTCACAAGTTCAAATTTTAGTTTCAATGTCCAATTTTGTTTCATCTTCGTAATTTCCACATTTTTGAATGGATTTTTTATCAAACTTGTCGCAAATGAAAACTAAATGAATATGAATTGACATGTCTTGTACCACTTTTGGGTATGTAGGTCAGAGGTCAAATCTTGGTTTCTGTTTGTGTTTCTGTGTTACTAGTTAAAGTCCCATCTAGTTTTGTAGTGGATACTTTAGTAGTTACAGTTAAGCCTGACTATAAAGGCCACCCAAGGGAAACAATAAAAGTGGCCTTTATAGTCAGGTGGTATTTATACACAGGTTCAAATAACATAAATAAAAAACAATTGGGATACAATTCTACTGGCCTTTATAAGCAGGTGATCCTTATATAGAGGTGGCCTTTAAAGCAGGTTCGACTGTATACTTATTAAAGTGTTAATCACCTATACTCTTTTGATTACAGTTTATAGATCCAGAAATACTACAAGGTGATGATGACAAAGAAAATACACCAGAACAGTCTAAATACATCATGCCACATCTGTTATCACAAGCCTTATTGACCTTGACCTTTGTAGAAAAAGCTGACCCCAAAGATGCAGAGGCCATTGCCAAGGCAACCCTGATTCCAGCACATCATCCATGTATTGGTAAGGAATGTTTTCTTTACATGATCATGTTCAGGCCCCAATTTCACAATCATTCCTTAGCTAAGATTTTCCTTAACTTAAATCTTGCAAATTTTCAAATCTTTATAATTTTGTTAATTTTCAAGATATTTAGGAATTGAAGGTGTCATTTTTAGATTACTTCTAGATTAAAACATTTGCATTTAGTTTTGACAAAAATATTCACCAATAGTACAAAAATTTGCTAAATTAAATTTAAGTACAATATTAGGAATGATTGTGAAACCGGGACTTGGTCATATGTTTTTTATAATGTTAAATAATAATTTTCATATTTTTCTATGGCGTTTTCCAAATGCATATATTTTTCATACATGATTAATTTTATACATGTGATTTGAGTGGATTAAAGTGGAGTAATAGTGTTTAATGGTCTATACAAGATTTTTTCACCTATATGGAATCAGTCAGTTCTTGGATAACTAAGAAACTACAGGGATACTTTAGACCAGTTGCTATAGACAGGTGGACTGTATATAGAGGTGGACTTTATGGCAGGTTATGCTGTATAGAGTGTCAGAGAAAACTGACCCTCGGCAAACTGAACAAACTTTCTCGGTCATATTAAAGTCTTCCTGAGAGGGATTTGAAGCTAGAAGCTAGATGATTAGAGGAACTGTGATCTGTAAGCATAGGGTTTGGACCACTCAGCCACCAGGTCCAAATCTTTGTTTTGTTGTTTATTTAATCAAAACTATACACATAGAAATTACTGTGATTGATAAGCTAAGACAGTTTTCCCCACCTGTTTAAGGGGGAGGGGGCTCAGTGGCCAAGTGATGTAACACACCAGCATATAGATCATAATGTCTCATACTGCATAGGTTCGAATCCAGCTCTTGAAGGATCCTAGTGTTAAAAATGTTGCCAGTTTACTTGTCGAAGGTTGATGGTTGATGGTTTTCTCTGGACACTCTGGTTTTCTCATCATCCCAGAACTAACCATCTTATACCATTACTCCACTCTTTACTTGTTTCTGCTTTTACAACATGTTTCTTTAATGTGAAACGATATTACCAAAAATATTTTCAAGTCCTGATTTTTTTCTATTATCTTTCAGTATATGCTAATGAGTCAACTTGGACTGACATCTTAGCACAGCTGAACCTTGATGCTAGAAACTTTGTGAAGAATAACTGTGACTCATGTATAGAGATAGCAAAAACCAATGATGAATTCAGTGAGGTATATATTATCATTCTTACTTTGTAACTGAACTGATAGAAAATTTGATGAGTGTGGACCCAAATAATTGTAAATCTTGGCCAATTTTTTTGTTAAGTGGAAAAATTTGAACTTTAACCCAGAATGCATGTTTTAAGCAACAATTAGAATGACCTTTATTATTTTATGGCTAATGCTATATAAAAAAAATCCATATTTTAAGTTTGAAAGGTTTTCTCTATGTACATACAAGGGTGAAGCTTAACTATTTTTAGTTAGGAGCCCAGAATTTGTAATAGTAATAAATAGATAAAATGTGTAAACATTAAGGGACCCAGACTGATATTTAGTAGCCATAGGGCTACAGGGCTCCTGACATATGGTGTGATTTTCTTCATACCAAACTAACTTGCAGGGTATAAATTTAATATTTAAGATTCGAATTATCCTGGTATGTAAGAGAGAGAAATGAGAGAAAGAGAGAGAGAGAGAGAGAGAGAGATTGGAATAATAGTTATGCCTGTGTTTCACCATGTCTTAATGTTTTTCTTGTGTCTTCAAATTGAAAACAGGAAAGAGTTTTTTCAAAAATACTGGCATGACTTGATTCTCAGTTAGTGTAAAAGACAAAGAAATGAATTTTAAATTGTATTATTTTCTTAACAGAGTGTAAACAATGCTTTATCAAATGAATTTTAAATTGTATTATTTTCTTAACAGAGTGTGAACAATGCTTTATCAAATGAATTTTAAATTGTATTATTTTCTTAACAGAGTGTGAACAATGCTTTATCAAATGAATTTTAAATTGTATTATTTTCTTAACAGAGTGTGAACAATGCTTTATCAAATGAATTTAAAATTGTATTATTTTCTTAACAGAGTGTGAACAATGCTTTATCAAATGAATTTTAAATTGTATTATTTTCTCAACAGAGTGTGAACAATGCTTTATCAAATGAATTTTAAATTGTATTATTTTCTCAACAGTGTGAACAATGCTTTATCAAATGAATTTTAAATTGTATTATTTTCTTAACAGAGTGTGAACAATGCTTTATCAAATGAATTTTAAATTGTATTATTTTCTCAACAGAGTGTGAACAATGCTTTATCAAATGAATTTTAAATTGTATTATTTTCTTAACAGAGTGTGAACAATGCTTTATCAAATGAATTTTAAATTGTATTATTTTCTCAACAGAGTGTGAACAATGCTTTATCAACATTAGTTTGGGTTGCTCCAGATGTTGTGTTACCTCCCCTGATCCAGTACGTCCATGGATTACTGGATAACCCGGAAATGTGTAACATAACAAGAGATGAGTACGGAATATTTTTGACGCCAGATGGAGAACTGTATGATAAATCTTTATTAGAAAGGTTGGTATCTCTGTTAAACATACATGTGTTATTCATTGGTTAACATGCATGTTTTGTCAAAGAATTGACTGGTTGAGATCCTTTTTCTTTTCCATAAAATCACCAGACACAGAGCTGTATGATAAATCTTTACTAGCAATCTGTGTTAAACATACATGTACATCAGTTAGCACATTTTGTCAAGGAATTAACTGGTTTAGATCTTTCTTTTCTGTGAAATCTTTTATTAAAGCAGCAGACAGAGAGCTATATGATAAATCTTTATTAGAAAGGTTGGTATCTGTCAAACATACATGTACATCAGTTAGCATGTACGTTTTGTCAAGAGATTGACCACTTGAGATTCTTCTTTTCCATAAAATCTTCTATTTGGACAGTAGACAGATGCTGTATAATAAATTGCTAATAGAACAATTGCTATCTGACAAGGTTCTATGTGTTAACACATTATTGTGATAAAAATTTATCAGTTAGCTTGCATATGTTTTTGTCAAGATACTGACTACAGTCTAACCTGTCTATAAGGGCCACTCGGGGGAAGTTGCAAAAGTGGCCCTTATGGACAGGTGGCCTTTATATAGAGGTTTGTAAATCCAGTTATGACATCAATATAAATATTAGTTGGAAAAATAGTGAGCAGTTCCAATTTATTAATTTTATTTGTTAAAATTTCTGTTACAAAAAAGGCATTAGCTAATTTTAACAGAATAATTTCTTTGAAAACAATTAAAGAAAAATCTTCTGACCACACTATTTATCAATCTTTGGAAAAAACCTTAAAAATCACCAATTATAAATACATATCTTATATAAAGACATGTTTTCTTTAATAGGTAGGAGCCAGTAATGAAAACAATAGAACATAGTATAAGTATCATAATTAATAATGAGTAATAATCTATCCTTAGTGCTTTATGGCTTCATTTGTTGACATGAGGATAAATGACTTAAGAATTTTTTTTAAGTTTTTAAAAAAGTTTCAAAAATATACTTTTTAAAAATTCTTTTCTTATCAACATACAGATTTGGTTACATGTACTTAGTTTAATTATCAATGGTTTAAAGTTAAATAATCAATGTTTAAAATCTAATTTTAGCTTCAGGATTTTTAAAAAACTACATGGCTTAACATTTTTGCCCAATTTTTAGAAACTATAACAAAACTTGTCCCTAAAATACGAATAAAAAGTGGCCTTTATAGACAGGTTCGTGAGCCATTTTGTACAAAAATAGGGTGGCCTCTGGCTCAGTTGAACAGTGGCCCTTATATAGAGGTTAAATAAAGAGTAAAATGGCTTGGGAGGAATTGAAAGTGCCCTTTATAGACAGGTGGCCCTTATATAGAGGTGGCCTTTAACACAGGTTGGACTGTAGTTTCATTTTTTCCATAAAAACTTTTTAAAATGGAATATGTGCAAATGACATATCAATGTTCAAATTTGATGGCTTAGGCTTAGAAGAATAGGGGTAAATATTTTAGACTTCTTCAACAGAATACCTTTTATGTTTCGACTTTTAACAAAGTATGATTTTTTAAAATCACTGTGCACTGATTTGTAGCAATTTATTGTAATCATAGATAATGATGTGTTACTTTAATGTCTAATGGGATTGTTGTCGCGTAAGTTTTAGCTATTAAAACTCTTAATTCATGACATTAACCAGATGTCATTAACCAGATGTATTAAGTATGTACAGTAAAACTTCTTAAAGCTTCTTAATAGTTTTGCCACGTCACTTAATGCCACATCATTTTGAAAGTACCAAAATCCATCTTAAGATACCAAGATGAAGTTTGGTGACTTACTGGTTTTTTTTCTCCATTCCTTATAAGTCTATGTGGATGTTTTTTTCAATATCAATCTCCATCAACTTGTGTGAAACTTTTGACTGAACAAAAGTAAAGTGTTGTGGTATCTTGTATAATATCCATGATATCTGCCTTGATATTTTATTTCTTGTATATTTTATGTTTAGCTTCACAAAGTCTGCTGTAGTAAAAGAATCTAATATCAAAAGAGAAAACAAGCTGTACTCATACGCTGAACAAATGGCTGAGTTAGAGCTGAAGAAGGTAATTTGATATATCTTACAGGTTTATCATAAACAAATATTTGGCATTGTCAAGATGCTTTGGTTACCAAGTGGTTTAAAGCATCACTTGTTGAAAGTTAATGGTTTACTCTAGGTAACCTACCACTACAGTAGCTCAGTTGATAGAGTGCTTGCTTCGGAAATTGTAGGTTCAAACCCTGGTCGGGTTTGACCTAGACTTGAAAATAGGTAGTGACTGTTCTTTAGCCAAGCACTCAGCATTTAGAAATGAAAGTCTCTGGTCCTTTGAAAGAAACCTTAAAAAACTGATGCCCTTTGTCACCGTGGACGTGGCGTATAAAAGAACCCTCCCTAGACATTGCCCTGAGTGCACTGCAAAGGTAAATATTTCTGTATATAAATTATACAGCTTGTGTTTTATTTATTTTCAGGAATTTGAAAAGAAAAAAGGAAAACCTAAAGAAACTCCCAAGTTGTCTAAGAAACAAGAGGAAATGATCCAGGCACAAACACAAAAAGAGTCTGATACCAGACAGAAACTGACTGTGGTTTGTATATACAGTAAAACCTCATTATAATGCCCCTCAATAACTTTTTTCCTATGCCACCTTGCTTATTGCCAGAGTAATTTCAAGTCCCCAAATCTGTTTTTTATGTTATTCCTCACAAGTCTTCCATAATTTATTAGCCAAACTCTTTTACAATGCCAAAATTTGATTGAGGAAATAGTGATTAAAAATTTACTGTTGTGATGAATAACCTCATTATAATGCCCTTCGATAACTTTGTCACCTTGCTTATCACCATAGTAACACTAAAATTGGTATGCATACTATGCGCAAGATGCACTTGCAGTAAGTGGGAATTGTTTTTCTGTAAATAATTGACATAAAAAATCCTAAAATTACAGTATATTGTAAAATTACCCCTTGAATTGTTATAATGCATTATAATGCCCCTCAATAACTTTGTCACCTGACTTGTTTTTACAATACTTTGAAGTCCAAAAATTCCTTTCTTCTACATGTATGTTACTAAATACTCTTCATAAGTCTTCCTCATTTTATTGCCAATATCCTTTATAACACTAAAAACTGACCACTTGGCTTCGATGAATGGAGATTTTACTGTACTTTACCAGATGTTTTATTTCTTGTAGTTAAATCAACAACTGTGTTGTGGATGTCAGATACTGAAAGCCGCTGTCAAAGGTAACAAAGAAGCAGTGTGTGGATACATGAAACAGATTTGTGGATACCTGTACCCATTGTTAAAATCTCCCTTAGGTGCCCCGGTAGCAAGCCAAGTATTTATCAAATATGGACAGGCAGCATTTGAAGATAAATTCCTAGGTGAGTCTTGTGTAACTATAAATGGGGTCGAACGAGGTTACCATGAGATCTGTACCCCTTAACCTTTGCAGGGTTCAGCCTAGAAGGTGTCCTTGTTCTATTGGGCCCAAATTAATGATCTTATCTTAATTGTCTGTGGGTCGACCCTGTTTCATCATTTCAGTCTTATTGTAGTTTGGTTATAAACAAATCAATCCCAAATAAATAAATTATGAATAAATTGTTTTACTTGCAACTCGGTTAGATTTGCTCATTCAATTAGTTTATACTGATCTTTTCAAATAAAACACATTGAGGTATGTTATACTGTAGACCAAAGTTTTGGAAACATGGCCTCTGTTTTTTCAAGTTCTGGACTAAGATGGCATCACCAATTATATTTCTGGATTGAACACTGGTTTGTATTAAATGTTTTTCAAAAGTTTTACATTTTAAAAATGTCAGCTTTTGCAATTTCATATCCAGTGGACAAAAAATCAGGTTTGGCATGGTAAACTGCTGAACCTAATTTGGAAATTTTCACTTGAATTTTCAGTAAAATTTATGAGAGGGCAAAAGCGTGGATGGGTTGCACCTGCAGAGCAGATGGTGTTGAAAACATATAACACATCAATAACACATACATGTATATAAAGATCTATCAATTTTACATGAACTTTGTGATGTTTCTTTTTTACAGGAGAACTAGTTAGCAATGTCACACTACGACTGATAAAGCCAGAATGTAAAGTGAATTCTGAATGGACACATGAATCTCAGTCAGACCAGGGCTCACGTGTAATACAAGTTTTATATGATTTATCAGTACCAGACATTAATAATCCCAATAAAGATTCAGTTCTGTTTCCGTCATCCAGTTTTGCTTTTATATACTACCTTATCAGAACTATATTGCACAGTGGAGGGGTGATTGTAGACAAGAACGAAGGGACGTTAGTCAGAGCTCTGAAACTGATTGCTGCACATGCTCAGACCAGAAAAGGTGATGAAGATGACTCAGAATTGGTAAGAGAGAAATTATTATTTTACAAAATTACCACAAAACTCTTAATTACCAAAACACCTGTCTTTCCTCCAACTTTCAAGCAGTGAGTGAAATCACTGACTTGGTATAAATCACCGTATCACCACCATAGTCGTTTAAAGGTTTTCTATGAGAAATTTGTATTATTTTTGCCATTTCTATTAAATTTAGCCAAATTATTTCTCATGTTAGAAGGGGCCTTGATGGCAGAGTCCCACTTGAGAAAGATCCTAATGTCCGAAAGGTTTCAGTTCGCTTGCTGAAGGTTGCTTGTTTTCTCCAGTTTCCTCCACCATTCACGAACTGGATTCATCCATATAAGTGAAAGGATCTTGACTGATGTGTAAAGTTCTCACTTTGCTTGATGAAGGTTGGTGGTTTTCTCTAGGTATTCCAGATTCCTCCATCCCCCAATAACTAAATTATAGATACAAGTGAAAGAATTGTAGATACAAGTGAAAGAATCTTGAAATCTCTATGACTCTACTCCTTTCCTTGTGTCAGCATGTCTTTCCATTGTCTTGCAGTCAAATAATGTACAGTTCGACTTATCCAGAAATTTGAGTCATCTGTATCCGAGATGATGAGAATTGACTTTACATATAATTTCTATGTCTTATACTTCAGCATAACCCTAGTTTCCTTTGTCTTGCAGTCAAATACATGTTATATACAATATATGTATAATTACTGTATCTCTTTTATGTGTACATTTCAGTATGACCCTAGTCTGCTACCGCATGAGGAACTTCTCCAGCAGCTGATACAAGTCATCAGTACATCTAATACAAAGTTACAACAGCTAGCTAGTGTCACACTGGTAGAAGTGTGTAAGTCTATCAACGGTGATGAGAGGTGTGCCAAGGCTTCCGAGAAGGAGATCAAGGTCCTATTGTCTGCATTAAAATCACCATGTACAACAACTAGAGATGCCACGTTACAGGTAGGTTAAAATTACTTTTTCTGAAAAGCCTTTTGTATTTTGTACTGCTCAATCCAGAAATTTTTCTGTTGGGCCATCCTGACTCGGGGATTGAAATAATAGGGATCAAGATTTCAAACCTATTATTAACATTTAAATATAACTTTGTGTGTTTTGTTTGAAAAGTTCATTATTAAGTTGAAAAAAAAAAACCAATACCAGTCTATGCAGTGTTTTCCATAAGAGGCGGCAACAGGCATATTTGACCACCTGTAAAACTCTAAATTGGCCAGTTAGAATTTTTAAACTTGCCCTCAGAAGACATGATAACCGTTTTCAGCCTTATTTTTCCAACCCTTTTATATACCTCAATGAGAAATGAATAAACTTGTGATTAAATGAATAGAAAAACAAACTTAGCACAATTTCACAGAAATGCTGGCTAACATATTTCATTTCACCTATGCAACAAATGCTAATCCTTTTCATATAAGGAATGAACTCCCAAACAGAAACAAACAGGAGGTACAAAGGGGAGAAAAAGTGAAGGAGTATAAATATTTTTATGTTTTTTTTATTTAGCAAATTTTAGAAATTGACAACAAATGAAAATATTACATTTACAGAAAGATCCAACATGGTTTAAAAATATTTTTGGTAAAAATTCACATTTTTAGAATTTCAAAATTTATAAAATGTAGGCCACATAGGGAGCCCAACTAAAATTTTGAGTGTTAAAATGTGACAAACTACAAAGCTTTGACACATTTGGATTTGAACACCTGCAAGTGCTGAAAACCTGGTACACATCTGAGACAATTTCCCGACATGATTGACAGGTCAACAGAAACGTTTAACTATTTCAATGTGTTGCAAAGTGATTATGATTTACAGATCTCAATTTCTATGTCCATTTCACTTTGTGTAAATATTTCTTGGTTAATGTTTCCAATATTTTGAACATGATCTGACATTTTTGGTGGCATAGTACAAATTACTTATTTTATGGTGAATATGGACAGGTTTGAAAATGGAGTCCCTATTTTGTGAAGTACTCTCTTCCTACAGTTTTCATCCAAAAAAAACCCTTATAAATGTTGATTATTTCTTTAAGATTAATATGCCATAAGTATAAGTTCAGTAAATTGTAGGATACACAATTTTACAAAGAAACAGCCAACAATCATCTAGGTATACATGTATACATATGAATGGAGAATAAATAGCAATGCCATTGTGTTACATTTCTTGATGAAAGATATAAAATTATCTAAAACCGGTCAAGCAGTATGCTAAAAAAACCCTTTCAAATCACCAAAATAAATGAAGTTGGTCTCAGAGCATTATATTATTTGGCCAAAGTTTTGATACATGTATATCTTGAGTCGGACCCTATCTACTACTACATCCTCTATATCATTATGGGTTATTCCCAAAGTAAAGATTCAATGAAAACCAACTATAGATTGTCTTATGCGGTGGCATGCTATTTTTCTGTGTATTATTACTAGTATAGGCAGATTTTCAGCTTACTGTAAACATATTTAATTTTGCATGTATTTATTTTCGCGGTATAGGAAATTTAGACATATCCACTTAGTTAAATTTTCGCGTTTTTGAAATATGCACTATAAAACAATAAATATAATATAATTTTCGCTCTGTATTAATTTCATGCAAAACAAAACAAATGACCACAAAATAAGCGAAAATTAGTACACCGCAAAAATAAACACGTTTACAGTACTTAGTATTGAGATATCTTAAGCTCCAATATATTTCACTCTTTAATTATGTTTAGTTTATTTAGTATCATAACAATTTTGATTTTTTCTTTCAGGGTCTTTTGGCGATGGTGAATATGTTACCCAACATAGACGATAACTTTGAGGTCGGTTTAGAGATTGCTTTGAGAGTCTGGTCAATGACTTTTGATGATGATGAAAATGTACAAAGTCTTGCTGAAAAGTAAGTAAATTTTATTCTACTATATAATGGATGGCTTTAAAGTTTTTTTGACTTTGTATTATAACAAGTAAGGTGGCATAGTTATAAAGGAGTATTAAAATGAGAATACACACAGCTATCTTTTATTTACAGGTTATAGATAAAACACTCACCCCACTCGTTCTGACCGAGTAGAGTCAGCCTAGTCACGTGAGATTTATTCACACTCATTCAAGTGCCAATCCTTTATTCTAATTAAAATGCCAAAATATAATGCTAAAATAAAATAAAAAGCAAAATTATAGCTTTTTTAATGTCCTAACTACTTAGTGCCAAAAACACAATACCTGATCTCTTGGCACAGTGCCAAGCAATTTGAAATTTTTTATCTGAGCCCTGATTTTGTGATGGTAACTGTATTCTTAATATATCTTTTTGTACAGACTTAAAGAAGAACTTGGTTTAGATGAGCCGTATGAAGACATGTGTTCACTATTGATTGAGGATATTATACACGATGAAGAAATTGTCAGAAAGGCTGCAGCTAAGACTCTGAAGGAAACACTTAGCTGTCATAAAGAGTACATTACCCCCACCATCCAACAACTGTTTGAAAAATATGAGGAAAAACTTTATGTATGCATTTATTTTTTGTACAGGAAATGTTAATTTAGCCAAAAATTTGAATGATTTTTTTTCTCCATCTGCACCCCCCCCCTCCCCATGCAAAATGCACAAGGATCTATTACATGCACTCTGTAATGCGTGCCAGCATTGGTATCACAATAAGGTCTGCTAGATGAGTCATATAATCAGTATAAATTTGCCAAGAACAATCGGCGTAATTAGAAATGATATCATGCAATAATTTGTTTTGAAGTAATTTAAAATAACATGTGTTTTACAATGTTAAATTGTAGGGGAATTCATCAAATCTTTGTTCTAAGGTTGTTGAATACTCAAGTAATCAATCAGAAAATGGCTAACTGGTTTTAATTTTACTAATCAAATACTCGCTGGACTGTTTTTTCGTTAGTGCCAAATATTGTCAGTTATGACCAGTCGGGTGTTACAGATCACTGATTACTTTGACTTGAGCTGAAGATCTGCTCACATTCTATTTAAAAGTTAATTAAATATCACACACCTGATAAAATCTTGGCAAAATATTTCGGTTGTCATTAAAGGTTCAACTTTAAAGGTGCTGCCAGCACAGTCTAAAGTTTGGAAGTAGTTTAAACACAAATTGGACAAGAAAACTAAAAATGTCAACTTTGCAGTCAAGAGCTAACATATACGGGTGGAACAACATATTATGCTAAACCACTTAAATGTATACATGTACATGTATCTGAAGGTGCATCTAAATGTTCATTGGCAATTTATTTAAATAAATTTATTTCATTTCGTAAAGAATAAATCTTAATTTTATCACTACAGAGATCATTCTGTTTAATAAATACTCAAGTACTTGATCAGAAAGACATTCGAGTGACAGGTTAGTGATTTTCATCCAAGTTGACATCCCTACTTGACACAAAATCAAAAATTTTACAAACTTGTTAATAAATCATAGATTGTCTGGGACATCCCAACCTGTATAAGTTTTATGCAATTTTAAATCTTTAAATCTGTTACAGATGCCGCCACCAATTTTAGACAGCTTCGGTCGCCTGGTAGAGGACCAGCCATTGGATCAGTGGGAAGCCAGAAGTGGAGTAGCATTAGCCCTAGAAAAAATATCACCTTTGTTGCCATCAGAACAAATCAATGAAGTCTTCTCATTTTTTGTGCCAAAATCTCTCGGAGATCGCCATGTGGAAGTCCGAACACACATGAGATTGGCAGCTTTAGCAGCAGTAAATGAACACGGAAAAGTAAGTGAAAAGTAACGATAGTTTTGAGTTACAGTTAAATAATGTTATTCACAGAACAGACTTTATCGGCTAAGTGGTTTACTGAAAGTGAAAGATTATTTTTCATGTAAAACCTACATTATTTCTTATTCAGGGCCCTTTGAGGCTAAGGGGCAGAAACTCCTCCAGCACAATACCATAACATTATATAAAAACTTAAATCATACACCAGTGGCTGAGTGGTCTAAAGCACTGACTTACAGATCATAGCACCTCTAACTGTCTAGGTTCGAAGCCCACACAGGACAGATTCTAGTGTGAGAAATGTGTCTGTTTGCTGAAAATCATTAGTGTTCTCCAAGCACTGATTCCTCTATCCTAAACTGACTGCCTCAATATAATTGAAAAAATCATGACTTGGACATAAACATCATTACTTTGCCTGATGATAAACTAATAAAAATAACTTTTACAGTCAAATCTGTCTATAAAGGCCACCCAAGGGAACCAGTAAATGTGGCCTTTATGGACAGGTGGCTTTTATATACAGGTTCAAATAATATGAATGAAAAAGAATTGGGATACAATTCTACTGGCCTTTATAAGCAGGTGGCCTCTATATAGAGGTGGCCTTTAAGGCAGGTTGGACTGTATTTTTGAGCATGCTTAACTTTATCCTACATTACAGGAACATGTATCAGATTTACTACCGGTGTTTGAAGAGTTCTTGGCTAATGCTCCCGACACAGCCAGTTATGATGCAGTACGACAGAGTATCGTAATTTTGATGGGAAGTCTGGCTAAACATTTGGACAAGGACAATCCCAAGGTCAAACCAATTGTAGCACAACTTATTGGAGCACTATCTACTCCATCACAAGAGGTAATTATACCAGACCAAAGGAAGGGTAAAATTAGAAAGAGCACACATTAAAGAGTATATAGAATAATGTTAAGCAAGGACCATGATGGAATGTTCATTCATTATGGGACCATTGAATCCCTACTTTGCCAAATGAATACATTGTTAGTGGGTCATATTTAATATATATTCATTCCTTAATAGAATGCAAAAAATATTGATGTTGTAGTCCGTTAGAGGAAAAGTTTCAGAAACTGGCTCCCTTTGAAAAATTGATTGTGTGATTAAACACATTACTCCGTGAAGCTTTGTGCTGAATGTTATAGAAAATACTTGGAGTTATTGCGGTAAAACTTATGTTATTACATATCAAATGGAAACAGATGTACCCAAATGTTATGTGGTATCATCTGGTATACTGATGAACTCCATTGATCCACCAAGTGGTCTAAAGCCGGAGCTTACAGTGGTTTTCCCAGCTTAGATTTAAACCCCATATGGGACAAATCCTAGTAAGAGAAAATTTGTCAGTTTGCTTGGTGAAGGCCTGTGGCTTTCACCAGGTACTCCGTTTTTATTTCACCCATCCCTGACCTAACTGCCTTCACTAAAGTGAAAGAATCTTATCTGGTGTGTAAAACTTCATAACCGCACTCCACTTATAATCATTTTTATGTCACAATTCAAGATAGACACTATGGAACCTGATGGAATAAAGTCATTTCTTTTATCCTGTCAGATAGAGATGAAATGTCAGAAAAACATTGTGATCTAAAATAATTGGTTTTTTTTGTGAAAAAATATTTTGGAGCAGCCAGTAAAAGTCTTAATGTATGACCTATTTTTAGCTCAACTGGCTTTAGCCAGATGAGCTATTGGCATGATGTGTGTGTGTGTGTGCTTCCGTTAACAGCAAAAACTCTGAAACTACTGGGCCTTTTGAAACTCAATTTGCTGTGCAATGTCCTTGCTAGTTTAAACTTTACTGAAGTTAAATATGGAATTTATCTGCCTTTGACTACACAAATACTTGAACTTGTGACAGGTGGTGTTTCATTTCCGCAATTAGCTTGATATGACTTTTCTGTTACAAAAGTTTTCATTTTCTTACTAAAAAAAATATCATATTTTTCACTTCATTATTTTTTTTTCCAAATCTGCAAATTACCTGTTTGTGTGCACTGCAAGAGTAAACATTTCTGCCAATTAACATATAGCTTGTGACATATTGATATAAGTGAAATATTCTTGACTTGGACATAAGACCCCATTCAATCAATCAATCATCTCTGATATTTATTTAAATCCTTGATGTACCATTAAATTTTACAGGTACAAGAGTCAGTAGCTAACTGCTTGCCTCCGTTAGTACCAGCCATTAAACAAGATGCCCCTGAACTAGTCCAGAAACTACTCCAGCTGTTGTTAGAGTCAGATAACTATGGAGAAAGGAAAGGTGCAGCATATGGATTGGCTGGACTTGTTAGAGGGCTTGGTATTACAGCTTTAAAACAGTTAGAAATTATGTCTACACTAGAACGGGCAGTAAAAGACAAGAAAAATCCCAGAAAACGTGAAGGTAAAGAAAATTGAATGTTTCAAAAATATTTTTTTGTATATCTGAAAATAATCTCCATATCATGAACTATAATCATGCCAAATTTCATGCTTTCAACAAAAAACTCACAATTTTTTCACGAATCTGTTGGACTAAAAATGAATCATATATTTTTAACAAGACAACTATCTGTTTCCATCAAAAGTTAATACTGATGACAAAGAACATTCTTATTCCAAATCTCTCTACTTCAGTTCACTAGATCTATTAGCTATTTTTGTAAGATTTTTCAAAATAATTTGTTGACTGTTATGAAAAAATTTGTATTATTTCTATGGAAATGAACATTACTGTGAAATTATTAAATCATATGTTGCTGCAATTTTGTTTTTTTTAATGGACACCCTGACTTACAAATTTACATGTCAATGAAATAGTATTTCTTACAAAGTCACTGTAAACATTAACCACAAATTATGAATATATCTCCAGAGGAAATGGTATTTTTCACTTGGAGGCATGAAAATTGGAAACCATTAAAAAATAAATGATTTAATAGTACATTTGTGTTTTGCTATTTTTACAGGTGCCTTATTTGCCTATGAGATGTTATGTATTATGTTGGGTAAACTGTTTGAGCCGTACGTTGTACAGATTTTACCTCATCTACTGTTGTGTTTTGGTGACGGAAGTCAATATGTGAGAGAGGTAACAACATTGTTTTTATATATCCAAACTAATTTACCATTACAGTAGCTCAGGTTTTTGGTATTTCTATTTCTATTCAGTCTTCCATATATAATCACAGTGTGCATAGATAACAATAATTATAGAAAATATGACACATAAACACTTCATTAATTAATTTACATCATCTACAATATTCTTCAACAAATCCCATTTCTTTTTAATATAATTTAATATAATTTGACTTTGGGTGGGGGTATACAAAAACAAAGAGTATATTTCTATTCTATAGTAATTTTGCAAGAGTTGCAATGCCTGTGTAGTTTAGCAATACTTTTCTAAATTTACATAAGTAAATATAATATCTAAAACTAAAAAGTACAGAAGCTCAGTTGATAGAGTGCTTGTTTTATATGTTGGGGATTCGTTCTAGACTTGAAAATACATAAAACTGTTCTTTCAGCAAGCACTCTGCATTTAGAAATGAAAGTATCTGGGTCCTTTGAATGAGACCTTAAATACGGATGTCCCATGTCTCAGTGGACATGGCATGCTAAGGATCCTAGTAGGGTCCTCGATGGTCATTTGATCTAAAGGGAGCACTTGTAGATCACTGCATCTTTCACTAACTTAGTTTGATAATCACTTGGGCACATTATTCTGTTGGAAAGTTCTTCAGTTCACTTACTGAAGGTTTGTGGTTTTTTATGGATTCTCTAAATTTTCTCCACCATTCTAGAACTGACCACCAGTCAATATGAGTGAAGAGTTTTTGACCGGAGGTGTAAATCACCATTGCTCCATTCAATTCGAAAGGTTTTTGCCAATATTGTTTTGACAGAATTATTGTTGATATTGTGAAAATAAAGTCCTTACAAAAATTGATTTACAATAATGATGTTGTATCCCTAACAAACATGGTGGGAGGATATACATGAAATGGTGTTTACTTCATTTCTTCTGGCAACATTTTAATCTCCCCTTTTCTAGAAATCTTTTTAACAGATCTATACAAATGAACTTTACAGGAATAATCTCTGGGTGGAATAAGAAGTGCCATTGGCTATTCATATTTTAGAATTCATTTGGGGAACACTTTTGAAATGACATCTTATTTCAGTTTTAACTTGTTTAACTTGATCTCTTTTTGTCAGGCAGCAGATGAAACATCAAAGGCAGTGATGAGTATGTTAACAGCTCATGGTGTGAAATTAGTATTACCATCATTATTGAAAGGTTTAGAAGAAGATGCTTGGAGGACTAAAACAGGTATATACCAGGGCCTCGGAAACTTCGGTCTGGCCCGTCAGACATTTTTTGTACAAAAAAAGGTCGTCGGCACAGGGCTGTTTATGCGTTTACCGCGATTGCCAATTTTAATCCATATCCATGTGCGTTATTAGACCACGATGTTTATTTCATGTGTATTAGGTGAAATCCAACTAAGACGTTTACCGCGATATGCTGTTATTATCAATATGCGTTACTGTCCACGATGCTTCATATTGCACGTCCGCCATATTGTTTACTAACAATCGTGAATTTCCGTATTCCGAAGATACACGAATTGTAATTAGAATTATGGCGAGAGGTTCTAAATAGGAATTCAGGTATCACGAATCACGATATAACGGGAACTGCTTGGCGAGATTCTAATATATTTATGTGAATGAAAGATATTAATGGCTAAAATAAAATTTAATTGCGTTTCTGTATTTATTAATAGAGAAACAGTTACGAAGCGCGTAGTACGTAATTTTCAACACCCCACGTGAAACCTCTTTGATAACAAACCGTCACTCATTATGGCTTCCGTAATCAACACAGTTACAACCATGCACTTATTATTAAAGAAACACAAGTTTAACGAAAGTTATTATGATTCGGACTGGGAAACAAAAGAAATAGACAGTAAGACACGCGGCACGCGTCTACTTAAGTCCACATGTATTTACTGATTAATAAACAATCACCTGATAATTAGATCGAGTTGTAGTTGACAGGTAAACATGTGGTAAGGACAATACACTTACTGTAGTGAAGTCGGGTGGAGTTTAAAAGAACGACAGACAGACTAGCGGTAGTTTACTTTTGTCGGACCGAAAACTGATTTGTCCGTTTAATATTCCTGTTGTAAAATTGAAAATGTCCGAAAACAAAAAATGTCCGACTGGCGATTTTTCACGTCGGTCAAAATAAATTTTTGTCGGACATGTCCGGCAAATATGATCGTTTCCGGACCTCTGGTATATACATATACAGTAAAACCTTGATTTAGCTACCATTTGTTCAGTCACATTTTAGCATTATTATAGGATTAAGCAATAAATTGAGGGAGGCTTATCAAATGGATTTTGTGAATAATAATTTGGGGATAAGCGAAATAGTCTGGCAGATGTCAAAGTTATAATTGCATGGTAAACACATTTATCATATTTTAAGCACAAATGAGCCCTCAGGTCAAGTTAGCTTTTGTGCTGCTTCACCATCCATTGACCAGTTGTTAACTGGTTATTTTTTATTCATCTCCTCCGAAACTAATTGACCAAATATCATGAAACTTTGTGACTATCATGGCTATATTCATTATGGAGACATAGGCACTAATGGGGAAAATTGCTATAAATGATATATTTCATTTGTTAGTTTATCTGGAAAACTATGAGCTGTCAGATAATATCACCTATCTAGGTTCAGAGGTCAATAGTTCAAAGGTTACTGATCAGAGATCTATTGTTTTTCAGGTGCAGTTGAACTTTTAGGTGCCATGGCATTCTGCGCACCAAAGCAGCTATCAGCTTGTCTGCCTAGTATTGTACCCAAACTTACAGAAGTGTTGACAGATTCCCATGTTAAAGTACAGAAATCAGGAGCCCAGGCCCTAAAACAGATCGGGTCCGTTATCAGAAACCCTGAAATTCAAGGTATAGGTGGATTGTGAAAAATTAGTGTAGACTTGTAAAATATGTTATTACATAGTCATTAATCTATTGCTGCTAAATAGTTTAAAATGGTTTCTTTTCACTTTGTATCTGTTTGGCTCAAAATGGAGAAATATCAAGGTACTTGAGGAAAAAATGTATAGGAAGAAATTAGTATATTATAGGAATGAAGTTAGTTTTTTTTTTGTTATAAAATGAAAGAATTGGACATTTTGCGTACTGAATAATTTACCTAGCAATGTCCAATTCTTTCATACTTCCATAATAAAAAAAAAAAAAAGAAAAATTACCGTAAATCCTTGCATATAAGACGGGTTTTTTTACCTTAAAATTTATTTTTTGAGATGGGGGGGGGGTCGTCTTACAGGACAGGTACACTTCTGAGAGGCTGAAATTCTTGAGAGAATGTTTACATGTGATCGCCAATGCTGCCATCTTTGATTTTGTCTATTTCAGTTTCCTAATGGTTGATATATTTTACAGATCACAAACCGAAAAGAATCGGAAATTAAATGCTTTTAAATTATTGTAATTTTGTATTTTTGTTGATTTTTAAATAAAATGAAGTTTTAATAAATAAATTAAAAAAAAAATAATAATAAACGGTAAGTACAGATATCAAAGAGGTGGTAAAACATTTTATTCTTTTCGTTTTTTCTTTTCACAACAATTTAGAAAATACATGTAACCAAATTTGTCTGCTTTGCATGTAAAGGCCCATTAGTGTCTGGTTGTAAGGAACCCTGTCTTTAACAGCTGATTGAGTAAACAAGTCAGCATGTTTTTAAAAAATAGATATATACTTTTATTTAATTTATAATAATAACGGAGTACCTGATACATCTTCTACAAATAGGAAAAGTCTATAGGGTTTCTGAGGATGAGTAGTTCTTCCATTTTGGTTTATTTTTATGTTTTTGATTCATTCTTATCAATTACACAAATCATTACGGTAATAAATGAAAATCAGACGAAAATTGGTGGAAAATTTACGGTCCGATCGGTAGCTTAATATACCGTTACAGGTATGGTCTTAACTGAAAATTCTGGTCGTCTTATAGGCGTGGGATAGCCCGAAATCTCCAAAATGACAGGAAAATCCCATCCCCGTCTTACAGGCGGAGTAGCCTTATAGTCGGGGATTTACGGTAACTTTATTTCTTAAAATTCAATTTATAGAATTATTTTCAACAACAAATCAAAGTTAAATAAAAATACTGCAGTAGCAAGTAAAAAATAGCATCCCTATGGCGTAGGGATTCAAAGGGCTGTGTGCGTCATCCATAATAAGATTACGTCACTGAGATGCATTTATGCAAATGTAACAGAAAAATATGACCAATCAAAATGCTTGAAACAAAGTAGAATTGAATTATTTGTTAATATACTGTAAACATATTTATTTTACTAATTTTCGTGTAGAGGATGCTTTAGTGGATTTTTATTTCTGTTTTTTTCAGCCATTGTACCAGTTTTACTGGATGCTTTACAGGAACCATCAAAGAAGACCATGTTCTGTCTACAGACCTTACTGGAGACTAAATTTGTACATTTTATTGATGCGCCATCCCTCGCTTTGATCATGCCTGTAGTGGAACGAGCATTCCAAGAACGGGTTACAGAAACTAGAAAAATGGCTGCTCAGATCATCGGTAATATGTACTCTCTAACAGATCAGAAGGTATGATGTTTGCTGATGTGTATTTACTTTTGTCAGTTATTAAAGGAATGACTGTTATTTTTAAACCCCCACAAACTTAAGTTTAGGGGGTGGGGTATACAGGAATCACGCTGTCCTCCCGATCGTCTGCCCTAATATTGTGTTCTCTATATCTTCAAGTCTATGGATGGATTTTTATTATACGAGAACAAAATAAAGTTCAGGGGGTATATAGGAATCACACTGTCTGTCTGTCCTTCTGGTTGTCTGTCCCAATATTGTGTCTGTGGATGTATTTTGATCAAACTTGGCACAATTGTAAACCAACATGAGACGATGTGTTGCACACCAAATTTATGTGCATAAGTCAAAGGTCAAGGTTATGAGGTCAATGTGAGGAACAGGAGGTATTTGGCTTTCAAGAGACAGTTCAAGTTAAACTTGGCTCAAGTGTAAACCAACATGAGACAATCTGGCATACCAAATTTAGGTGCAAAGGTCACAAGGTCAAATCTTAGAAATAACAACTTGGCAATGTTGGGGATGGAAGTGGGTGGAGTAGGGGGATATTTCTTTTGAAAGAGTCTGCTCTAGCTTTTGTTTATTATGATCCACCCCAAAAGGTGGTGTACAAACTTGCATCAGGTTATACAAAAGTTCAAATTATCATCATCGTGCGTACCATGGCACATTAATAAAAAAATCATGTCAAATGATGTTAAAAGTTCATTATTATTTATTTAGGATCTTGACCCATATATAGAGAAGGTTATACCTGGGTTGAAGCAGTCTTTACTGGATCCGGTCCCTGAAGTGAGAACCGTGTCTGCTAAAGCATTGGGTGCCATGGTGAGAGGTATAGGAGGAGACAAGTTTGAAGATCTTATGAAGTGGCTGATGGATACATTGAAGAGTGAAAGTAGTTCTGTAGATAGGTCAGGAGCCGCTCAAGGTATGTATATTGTCCCTGACAAAGTGAATCAAGGCCGTAGCTTATTTGGTAGAGTGCTACCTAGGTATGGAAGAGGTCTAGGTTCAAACCACAGCCAGGGTCTTCCTAAAAATAGGTAGTGACTGTTCTTTTGTCAATCACTCAGCATTTAGAAATGAAGGTAACAGGGTCCTTTGGAAGAGACCTTAAAACTGATGTCCCATGTCACGGCAGGTGTTGGATGTTAAAGAACTCTCCATTCGTATTGCCTTGAGTGCACTGCAATTGTAAAAATTTCTGGCACTTCACCTATTGTTGGTGATGTCTCAATATAAATGAAATAAATTTGACAGGGATGTAAAAACCTAATCATCTACATGAATGTAGATTTCTGTATCAATATAGGAGAAAATCGCAAATGTCTTCCTCTATTACATACCAAACATAGCGACTGGTTTTCAATCCAACAATAGTATAATCGGACAATATTGATTGGCTTTATTCACCAAGCATCATACAAATATGAAGAGAATTTATTACAAAGTTTACATGAAAATAAAAAGTTCACACAAATATCTGGAAATGACAAGTCTTGCAAAAATTGACACGACAAGTTTATTTGAATTTTTGATAATTTTCAAACATTAGTTTGTACTTCTGTTCTCAGTTGATAATAAACATTTAATTTATAGGTTTGAGTGAAGTGATTGGAGGATTAGGTATACAGGAGTTGCAGAGATTGATGCCAAACATAATACAGACAGCCGAACGTAACGACATTCCATCTCACGTCCGTGATGGTTATACCATGATGTACATATACCTACCCTCAGTGTTTGGTGAAGACTTCATGGAATACATAGGACCTATCATTCCATCTATTTTGAAGGTACAGTAAAACCTTCTTATAATGCCACTCAATAATTTTGTCATCTCACTTATTGCTGTACTATTTTAAAGTCCCAAAATCCATTTCTTTTATATTTAGCTTAAGCCTCTCTTTTCATCATGCCAACATCTGACGGAACAAATGGTTGCTGTGAATTGAGGTTTTACTGTAATTAAAATTTGCAGTCTAAGATGGTTATGACTTGCACATACAATGAAACTGATGTTCCCTTAGTGGGGACCCTTGGAAGGGCAGTGGTGTTTAATCTAGGATTTTTTCAGAGGGGGCACATTTTTGAAATCTCTCTCTGACACCATTGTATCAATATTTTTCAATTCATATAATGTTACATATGACCCACTTAGGCCTTAACAACAGGGTCATTTAGCAGTATAAGAGATGGCTCCTTCTAGAATGGACACTTGCTCAGCATCAACAAAGGTTTTTATGGTAAATATTAAATTGAGTTTTTGCAGTCCAGAATAGAACCACAAGACCTTCAATTTTAGAAGAACCTTTTTGAACCAAACACCTGTACAAGAAGTATAGTGTAGTTTAAACAGGTTTTCAGTTTACTCTCAGTTTCATGTAGACTAGCTTCAGGTTTACTTGAGTTTTTGATTTCGACAGAAATCTGGTTTACATGTGGTTGGGTTGAGACAGGTTTCCATTTTACTCAAGGTTCTGTTTGCAAAGTTTTCACTCCCCTGTACAAGTAAAGATTAGTTTCTACATGAACTCTTTTTAAACATAATATTTTCAGGCTTTAGCTGATGAATCTGAGTATGTAAGAGACACAGCGTTACGAGCAGGTCAGAGGATTATCAACGTGTATGCAGACACAGCTATAGAACTTCTGCTACCAGAACTGGAGAATGGTTTATTTGATGATAACTGGAGAATTAGATATAGTTCTGTACAGTTGTTAGGAGATCTACTGTACAAGTTATCAGGTAAATGTCAACATCATCTGACTACTCAGGGCCTCGGTGACAAGGTGCTTTAAAGTGTGCTTACCGATCATGGCCATTCCCACCTCTGATGCTAGTGTCAGAAAGTTTGTCTGTTCAAATCCCAAAGGTCTGTGGTTTTCTCTGTTTCATCCAGTTTCCTCCATCCCTGAACTGACCACCATGATATTTGTGAAAAAATCTTGACTGTGGTGTAAGCAACATTACAGCCAATCCCACTTATGGTAGATCCTAGTGTGAGAGTTTGTCTGTTTGATTGCAAAGGTCGGTAAATTTCTCTGGGTACTCCAGTTTTCTCCAACCCTGAACTGACCACCATTTTATTTGTGAAAAAAATCTTGACCAAGGTGTAAAACATTAAAGTCATTGAGTTTTAGAGGATATACACACATGAATAGGAACTACCATGTTAGTCTGTCATCTTGTTGTTGTACATTTGTGACCAGACCATAAGGCAGAGATGAAGCTTAACTATTTTGAGTTAGGGGCCGAGCTCACTTCAGAAAAGAAGCTTTAATAGGAATAAGAATCTAAAATATGTAATCATATAGGAGCTCAGAGTGATTTTAGGAGCTATGGGCCCTGCTAATCTTACTTCCTGTAAGCATTACTTCTCCAGAGGGATTTCATGAAACTTCACATAAATTATCTCCATGGTCCAAGAGTGACTGGACCTTCAGTAAAGGTAATTTCTCTAAAGGTGAAATTGTGGAGGGTGTAGGTTACAACTACTGGGTGAAGGGTAAGTACAAGCACAATTCTAGTTAATTATGGGGGATGCCTAATTGGGGAGGGTGTAGGTTACAACTGAGGGATGAGTACCAGTACAATTCTAGTTAATTATGTGTGTATGCGCCTAAATGGTATATTGAAATTATTAATAGTTTATTTGATATGTATAATTGTAGGTGTTACTGGTAAAATGAGCACGGAAACGGCTCATGACGATGATAACTTTGGTACTGAAAGTTCACAAAAGGTAAATATTTACAGGTTATTTATGGATATTGTACAAGAAAGGTAAACTTGTATTTGTACTGCTCTTTCAACTTTGACAAATTTTCAAAGCATGATATACATAAGTGAAAAAACCCAGAAATCAAGGAACTAATGTGTGGTTATATTTCCCTTTACCAAATGCATTGATATACCAGGGGATGTAAATATACAGTTTCCACCACCATCCCAGATCTAACTGCAAGTGTAAGAATTTTAAAGGGGATGTAAGTTTTCATGTGTTCATTCTTAAATTGACATCTAGCAGTAATTTTTCATTTATTAACAGATAATTAGGAGAGTGTAAGAGACAATCAGTCTCTTAAGGTCCATAGCAGGCCTCAGGGTTCTTATTGTAAATGCAGCACTCAGTGGTCTATAAAGCACTTGCTTACAGATCATATAGCCTTGCACCACTTAGGTTAGAATCCTACACGAGTCAGGTTCTAGTGTGATAAAGTTTGTCAGTTTCCTTGCTGAAGGTAGATGGTTTTATCCAGGCACTCCGGTTACCTTCATTATTCTAAATCTCACTGCCTGAGTATGTCGAAGTCTTTGAGTTGGATGTAAGAAATACTCCATTTCTTCACTCTTAAATTCACATCTAATAGTATTATTTTTCTTTATTAACAGATATTATGAGGCTTTAGGTAAAGATCGGCGGACAGAGTGTTGTCTGGATTATACATGGGACGTTCAGATACAGCGCTGTTAGTCGACAATCCGCCCTTCACGTCTGGAAGATCATCGTGGCTCATACACCACAGACGCTGAGAGAAATACTTCCTACATTGTTCAAACTCTTACTTAGTTGTCTAGCTAGCACCAGTTATGACAAAAGACAGGTAATTATATCAATAATAATAATAATAATTTTGTTACTGAACTAATCAAGGGCCCACAAGAGCAACTACAACCAAACTAAAATTCCAAATAAATATATTAGATTACAGTCAAATCTGTCTTTAAAGGCCAATTTAGGGAACTGGTAAGATTGGCCTTTATGGGCAAGTGGCCCTTATATAGAGGTTCAAATAACATAAAGAAAATTGGGATAAAAATCCTCTTGCTTTTAAAAGCAGGTGGTCATCATATATAGAGGTGGCACATGAATAAAGAACGTTGGGATAAAAATCCTAAAGCTTTTAAAAGCAGGTGGTTCTTATATAGAGGTGGCCTTCAAGGCAGGTTGGACTGTATTACATGAAGTCGATGTACATACATGTACATGTAGTTATATTTCTTTTTTCACTGTTTACATACTTTGATCATTTTGAGACAAGGTGATATTAAATATCTTGCTTACACTTGAGTTGTTAATAAGATACTTGAAGATGTTTTGATGCTTATTAAAATTAAAAGCTATAAAATATATAAAACTGGAAGAAAATTAGTTTGGACATACATTTGTATGATGTAAATTATTTAGGTATGGGTGGTTGGAAGTATACATATGTGAATATGTAATTTCATAGTTGTAAATTATTTTTAAATTTTGTTTAAGACAGTTTTCAGTGTTCAATAGTAGGAAGACAGTTTTAACATCAAATATAAAGCATCACTGTATTATATGTTCCTGAATATGAATGTTTTTATTTCTATTTTGTCCAGGTTGCAGCTAGAACACTAGGTGATCTTGTAAGGAAGCTTGGAGACAGAGTATTACCAGAGATCATTCCAATCCTGGAGAGCGGTCTGGATTCTGAACAAGCAGATCAAAGACAAGGTGTCTGTATAGGTCTGAGTGAAATCATGGCAGCTACTAGTAGAGATCATGTAAGTCCAAAAAATATATAACCCTGCCCATCCACCCAAGTCCTTTTGTCTCTTCATTGAGTGAACAGCAACTGTTAGTAGAAATTATATGAGTCCAAAAATTTAAAATCCCACCCATCCAAGTTGTTTTCTCTCTTCACTGAGTGAAAAAATGGCAACTAGCACTAGATATCATGTATTATAGCCCCACCCACCAAGTAGAAGCAAGTAGCTCAGTTGGTGAAGTGTCAGACTCAAGATCTAAAGGTTGAGGGTTCAAATCCTGACGGGGGCATATTGTGATCTTAAGCTAGTTGTTTCATTTTACATTGCTGCTGCTGTGTCAGGATAATGAACCAGTAGGACTTCAACCTCTGCAACTGCTGTCTATATGAGCTAGCATATTAAAGTTGCCATGAGTGTGTGCTAGTACAAAGCAGACATATACATAATGCACATTGTCAGTCATGGTCATGTCGTGGTAGTCCAGTGTGATCTGGCTGACACTAGCAACACAGTAGAAAGTTTTTAGATGTGTCAATGCAAGTCTAAGGCTTACTTAAAGTGTCCACTACAGTGAGTGAAGTTGTTTCTGTCCTCACTTGGTTTTCTAGTGGCAAAATATACACTTACTAAACATGTATAAATGTCATTTAAATATGTAATTCAGTTTAATTGTAATATGTTTTCAGGTGTTGGTGTTCTCAGACAGTCTGATTCCAACTGTTCGTCGTGCACTCATTGATCCGCTACCAGAAGTACGAGAGGCAGCAGCACGCACATTTGACAATCTCCATGCCAACATAAGTCAGCGAGCATTAGATGAAATCTTGCCAGACTTACTACAGAAACTGGTATATAGATAAATTTCTTAAAAGTTATAATAGTTATACTAACATAAAGATATTTTGTCAGAGATCATATAGTGTTATAAAAATATAAACATGATTGCACCTATTGTTGCACTTACAAATTGTCATTGTCAATAGCCATTTTTGGGGTTTTTATTTTAGTGATGTTCGAGTTAGACAAATATTGCTAATTAATAAATGCTATTTATGCTAGTATAATAATAACATAATGACATGAAAGGATAAGATGCTAATTCATGATTATGCTAACTGTCATTGTTCAGTGTGTGCCAAACTTCGTCGGACCGTCCGACAAGTCCGATAAAATTACCGCTGGTCCGATAAAAAATCAAGATTTTTCCGGACCGTAAGTCCGGTAACCAGTTCGGAAAATAGAGAGGCCAAAAATTCGGATTTATAGTTCCGATCCAATTCGAATTTTATTATTGCCATCCGACTTCCGTTATTACAAAAATGTTTAACCTGAAATATACGTTCCAGGAGCTATTCCACAGCAATAAAACGGAAAGCAGGAGGCCCAAATTATGAATAAAACGTAAAAGAAAATATAAGCAGCATTGGATGGAGGGGCGACCATGGTTGCAATTTGACGAGGAGAAATGTGTAATGAAATGCACACACTGCTTTGAATTTTATGGGTCGGGAGGCGCAGCACACAATAATAATTTAAAAGGCCAAAATACATTTATTTGTACTTCCATAAATAAATGTATTCTGACCTTTTAAATTATTATTGTGTGCTACGCTTCCCTAACTCGACCCGACCCGACTCGTTTCTCCTTGTCAAATTGCAACCATGGTCGCCCCTCCATCCAATGTTTCTTAAATTTTCTTTCAAATTTTCTTCATAGTTTGTGCCTCCCGTAGCTTTCCGTTTTAAAGGAGAAAATAAGTAAATATTTACAAAACCGAATAATTGTTTTTTTTTATTGAAGAATTTTTGGTCCAGTAAAAAACTTTACGGTCTGGTAAAGTTTCTAGGTTTACCAGACCGAATGTCCATTAATCATTTTGAAAGTTTGGCACACACTGTTGTTGTTGTTAAAATTTGATTGTGCTGAATAAAAAAGTACACAAGACATGTGCAAGGACGGTTCTTTGACCATGTCTCTTCTGAAGGACCTCAAGGCTTTCATTTCTAAATGCCAAGTGCATGTGGAAAGAGCAGTCTCTATCAATTTTGAAGTCTTGGTCAAACCCTGTCTATAAGTGATCAGCTGGCATTAGGGTTAATACATTGATTAATTATTCATTAACTGTGTAATGCTTATATTTTGCCATGGTTTTATTTTCGCTGTATTCGTGGTCCAGTGTATTCCTGTGAAAATAAAACGACAGCAAAAATATGTGGGTATTTCCAGCCAATCAATCTTGCTAGAGTTGTTTTCATTTAGTCAGATAAGACTGCGAAAATGTTGACACGGCGAATACACTAGTCATCGTCAAACCGCGAAAGTTTGACACATGAAAATAAAGCATATACAGTACTGTAGATGTTCTAATGTTCACATATTCAGCATTTTAATTTTTCTCTTGATTTATTTTTCAGGGAGATCCAGAGTATTCAGAGCGAGCACTTGATGGTTTACAACAAGTCATGACAGTTAAAAGTAGAGTGGTGCTTCCTTATCTAGTACCACAGGTATGTGATAGAAATTTTTTGTCTCATTCTGTGATCACAAGGCTGTAACATGGCTTTTTATACAATCATTTCCAGAAACAGGACATATTGTGGTAAAGTGTTGTCCGTATGCAGGAGTTTCTTTAACAAATCTTGGTATATAATTATTAGGACCATGTGTCGGCCAAAACAGGGGATAACCTTGTGTAAAATTCTCAGAGTTGTGCCCCTTTGACTGAAAAAAAAAAACATGTCCCTAGATACCGGATTGGAGGAAAAATCTGATGTGATTACAAACCAAATTGTCAATGACAATCCTTAAAGGTACTGTTGTTATCGGTCCCGATACATTTTTAAGTATACCAAGTTTGAAATAAAAATTCAAAATGGATGCATAAAAGATATGTGGAGGCAGAGTAGTCTGAATTGAGTTATGACAGCTGTGTGTCACCTTGCAAATCGAACTTTCATCGCCAGCAATGGGTACTTCCAACTCTGCCCTAGGTATATAGTGTCCGTCTTGTAAGGACATCCTCCACATTGATACCTAGTCAAGGAATTTCTGGTGCACCCACTCCTCTTTTCAGAGGACCCCCTGCTAGAGGGTTGATTTGACTTTTGTCTCAGACCTTCCCAAGGGTAATCGGGTAATTGAATACCCAGTTTGTTACCCCTAAAGCAAGCATTGCCACCACACCATGCTACATATAGGGTGTGATTTCATTTATATAGCATGCTATAGTTCAAGTGCTAATTCACAGTTTTATTTAATTTGCATATATTTAAAAAATTGAAACAATTTATTATGTATATATAGGGATATTCCTGTTTTAATTCAATTTTGATTTAAGCAATATAGTATTTTAAATTTTGATAAAAGAAAATTAATATTTAATTCTTATTTTGGCCATGAAAATGAGATTTCACAAAATATCTAAAATCCTTGATTTTTTAAGGGGAGATAATCATGTTTTTGACGTTGAGCTCTAATTGAAATCTAGAATAATCATTATTACTCATAGAAAAACGTTTTTTTTATAAATTAAATATTTCTATGAAAATATATTTATAAGAGATTTGGCCATAACTAGACATTATATATATAAAGAGGGAAAAATATTCAGAAAAAAAACTTATAATCTGCCCTTGTTTACTTTGTTCATTACCATAGGTTTTTATGTGTCCTTAAATCCTTCAGTTTAATGGGGTTCGCCACTGTACCACATGATACCCTCTAATATTTGTGTAGAACACTCATTTCCAATGGATATGGAATCAAATAAGATGGCCTTTCCCCTAAAAACAACAGAAATCCAGGAATTTCCTACATTAAGTTTTCTGAAATGTTCCGAACAAATGTTAAGAGGTATTGGTCACGTGTTACAGCGATGAACCCAATTCTGGTTGTCTACCTGGATTTATTGTCAATACCCTTTATGCCTTTATGTTGTCCTAATAAACTAAGCATGTTAGAGTTAGATTGAACTGTATATTCGACTTGAAATCTTTTGATAGTTAATCAATTTTATTTATTTTTTTTAGCTCACCTCTCCACCTGTAAATACCAGAGCATTGTCATTTTTGTCATCGGTAGCAGGGGATGCATTAACTAGACATTTGACTAAAATCTTACCAGCCTTGATGTCGTCCCTTAGTGAAAAATCAGGATCACCAGAGGAAGAACAGGTAAGTTCAGTAGATGGTAGGAAAGTTCATTTGAAGACATTTCTTAACTATATAAATGTCAAACTATTTCATATTATTTTTCTCCATTTTTACACTACATAACACTACAAGGTAAGTTCACCAGATGGTATAAAAATTAAAACCATAGTTAAAAACATTTCTTTGTTATATAAATAATGATTTCATTTTTATCCTTCTACACTACATAATATAATACAATTTAATTGATATTTCTACACCTCTCTACCATACACACACTCACACTCAGCACTTCATCATCATGATAAAAAATTTTAAACCCAAATTAAAAAAAAATAATCCATGATTTCTGAAGGCAGATGGGTAATTTTATTGTTTAGAAAACCAAAAAATTTAAATTTGGATAGTAAATAGATTTATTTTCTTGCCAACATATTTATTTTGGTGGTGTACTAATTTTCACTTATTTTGCGGTCGTTTATTTTGTGCAAAAAATGTTACTAAGCGAAAATTGTATTATGCTTATTGTGTTATAGAGCATTTTTAAAAACCATGAAAATTTAACTACACGGATATGTCTTAATTTCATATACCAGCGAAAATGAGTACATATGAAATTAAATACGTTAAATTTTGTATACATGTTGTTACCATGGTAATTATTGTGTTACCATGATAATTGTTTTTTAAACATGGAAATTATTCTTTACCTCCTTACTATTTTACAGGAATTGGACTACTGCAGAAGTGTGGTATTGTCAGTCACAGATCCAGAGGGTGTGAGAACCATTATGGAAGAACTTCTATCAGCTGCCAATACTCCCTCTGCAGACTTGTGTAGTTCTGCTGTTACAATTCTACATGCGTTTTGTGAAGGAACATCAGCTGACTATTCTGATTACCTCCCCCAACTTTTCAGAGGACTTATTGGATTGTTTGTTAGAAGTGATGAGAAAGTTTTACATGCCAGCTGGAATTGTCTGAATGCAGTAACCAAGGTAAACTTTAAGCATCCTTGAGCTCCGAATTTTTTATTCCACCTGATTTACAATCACTATTTTTGGGGAATTTCAGTGGTAAATTTTAATTATTTTTCTCAAAAGAAACCTTCCTGTATTCTGTTGTAATGCATGTTTTACGTTAAAAGGATACATATATTTATATTAAGAAGCTAGAATTTGTTATTTCGCCAAAAGTAAGTGGGGCACATAGTGTTTGCTCCGTTTCTTGCGTAAACATTTTGTCAGCTCTTTTCTCAACAACAACATTGAATTTAAAAAATCTTTATGAAACTTCACAAGAACAATGTTATGGTGATGTAGGCATGCCATTGATTATTCATACTTTGATCATGCAGATGGTTGGGATTTTTAGTTGGGGTTCATTTTTGAAATGACATCCCATTTCAGTTATAACTTGTTTTTTTTTTTTTATAGAAACTTGATGTATCTGAGATGTTACAACACATAGCTGATGTTAAACTGGCTATGAGGTATGCTACATCTGACTTCAAAGGTAAAGAACTTCCAGGATTCAGTCTACCAAAGAAGGTAAGTGTGACATAAAAAAAAAACCCACTAAACATTAAGTATTTCTTTTTGCATCCAACATTTCCTAGTCAATTCAGCTGTTTTAGTAAATTTTCAAGTAGAAGAGCGATTTCTAAAAGTAGACAACAAACTTGGTCCAAATCTAATTACATGTAGTAGAAAACTTACTGACCGTGATGGCTTTATTGAAACTATTGAGTCTTCACTTTTTTTGACAAAAATGGTTCCAATATACATTTAATATTCATCGGGTTAAAATTTTGCAGTTATGTAATTGGGAAAAAAATGATAGAGAAAATTTCACGGAATTGTGTCTTGTGAAAGTAAAGGCCATTCTGGACCTTGGTAATTAAAATTTTTTTACTTTAAATCTTGTTCATAGTGTTTCTAAGAGATGACTTGTCAGAGATTTAGCATTTCATAGGAATAATGAGAATGTTGAATTTTGGATCCAGTGGTTTTGAGTTTAGGAACAAGTGGATAGATAAAGGGTGTTTACTTTATTTCTTCTACCAACATTTTTACTACCACTTTTCTCCAAACCTTTTTAGCAGATCTTTATGAAACTTCACAGGAACAATCTCCGAGTGGAGTGTATGTGCAATTGGCTATTCATATTTTAATCCGTGAGTGAGTTTATCGTTAAAGATGGAACAAACTTGTTTCCATTCTGGTATTTCGTTCCGTCTATTGACAGCACAAGATTGCTTTTAAACCAGCTCACTCTCGTTGTTGTGGGTCCTGCTAATTCGACATTTAATACCATGCTCTCGGAATTTCCAGGAACATGTGTATAGGAAGTCGAGTCAAGACCTGTTTATATAAAAAAAACATACATATGGTTGGGGATTTTCCAGTTGGTGTTCATTTGAGGGGCACTTTTGAAATTGGATCCCATTTCAGTTATAACTTCTTATTTCAGGGTATTGCTCCAATTTTACCAATATTCAGAGAAGGAGTACTAAGTGGATCACAAGATGTAAAAGAACAGGCGGCCATTGGACTGGGAGAATTAATTAATCTTACTAGTCCAGAAGGATTAAAATCATCTGTTGTTGCAATAACTGGTCCCTTGATTCGTATCCTTGGAGACAGATTTACCTGGAATGTCAAAGTCGCTGTTTTGGAGACTTTAACCATTTTGTTAGGCAAGGTCAGTATTCATATTAAACATTTCATTTGCAACATGCAAGATTAAAAATGTTAACAAAGAAAGATTGTCAATAATCATAAGATGTTTACATTGGATTAATCAGTGTACTATGTGATACTTCATAACATTCGTGCGGAAAATTATTTTCATTAAATATTGAATCTTATACGTTCATGTTTTCCCATAAAAAATATGTTTGTCTAATAATTTGCAGCATTAACTTTTTCCAAATTATTCAGCTCAAATGTTAAAGAGTATCCTTTGGTTTCTCTGATAAATTCAAATAAGTATTGATAATTCAAACGAAATATTGACATCAGTTTGTTTTGGTTACGGTGGAAAGCCAACATATTTATTTTCAAGGTGTACTAATTTTTGCTTCTTTTGTGGAAAATAAACACCAAGCAGAATTTATATTGTGCTTATTGTGCATATTTCAAAAAGCAAAAATTGAACTACACGGATATATCTAATTATCCTATACAGCGAAAACAAATACATGTGAAATTAAAGATGTTTACAGTATATTGAATGAGATTTTAATATAAGAAAAAAGTTGTTGAGTCAGAACCAGATGCCTTTCAACATTCTTATTTTAGGTCGAATCTTAAACATAACAACTCGACGTACAATGGTGGGGGAGGAGATTTGGGATTTGTCTTTTAAGAGACTGCACCAGTTTGGTTTTACAGATTTAATTTGATTACACATATACATGTATATTTAAATTTCTTATTTATTTAGGTTGGAGCATTGTTAAAACCATTCTTGCCACAGTTACAGACAACATTTCTGAAAGCTTTGAATGATCCACAGCGGTCGGTCAGATTAAAGGCTGCCTCGGCTTTAGGGAAGTTAATAGTTATCCACATGAGGGTGGATCCTTTGTTTACAGAACTTCATAATGGAATTAAGAATGCCGCAGATACTAGTGTCAGGTGAGAGTTTGTTTGAACTTCAAGTAGACTATACTCCAGGCCCCGGTTTCACAATCCATCCTTAGCTTAGATTTTCCTTAACTTAAATCTGATAAAATTTCAAATCTTCATAATTTTGTTGTTTTTTTGGATATTGAGGAATTTAAGATGTCATTATTATACTACTAGATTTAAACATTTGCATTTAGTTTTGACAATAATATTCATCAGTAGTTCCAAAAATAGTTAACCAAATTTTGCTAAATTTAAGTTAAGGAAAGTCTTAGCTAAGGAATGATTGTGAAACCGGGCCCAGGTACTTTACCTTGTGTAAATTTGCATAAACAATGTTTCAACAAAGTTAACAAAGAACTAGTCTACATAAAGATGGTGATATGTCGTGTGATTTATCTCAACTTTTTATTTTACTAAATCACAACTTTCCGTCATATTATATCAACTTGTGATGGTATTAAGTCAACATGGCGAGATAATTTTATGCCGACCGAAATTATCTGGATGTCAGAAATAAGCCACCATACTAGAAAATTGTTTTTCAAGGAAATTACTTTAGTGCATACATTTAGTTTATTAAGTTAAGCTTTCACAGCCATATACTGCAAATACTTCAATATTTCAATTGTATGAATGAAATTTCACATGATAATCATAATAAAACCTATGGTAAATATCATTATAACTTTCCCTGTTTGCAATTGATTGTAGCAATTAATTGTAATTAATATCAGGTTACTTGAATGATTTGTTCTTGTTACTAGGGATACGATGCTACAAGCTTTAAGGTTATGTTTGAATGGTGCTGGTAAGAAAATGTCAGAGGCATTGAGGAAGCAGATCATGGCAACTTTACAAGGCATGCTGGGAATACAGGAAGACTCCACCAGATCAGTGTCATCTGGATGTTTAGGATCACTGTGTTCATCAATGTCAGAGGAAGAACTTGCAGATACACTGATACAGCATCTTCTAGGTACAGTCAAAATTCGTTATCTCTAAATTCACGGGAGGAAAAAAAAAAAAACTATGACTTATCCAAAGTTTGAAATAACAGAAGACAGGTTTTTGGTGTTTTCCAAACAAAGAGATGCAATTAAAGTTTTTGTATCTGAAGTTGTACTGGATGTAATCAGGAATCTAAAGCAGATTAAATGATGATTATATATCCATATTAAAGATTTATTTTTTAATTGAATGGGTTCTTTTGCCACCATCCCTGAACTGACAACAAGTGAAAGAATCTTGTTGCGTCGTAAAACACCCTAGTCAATGTACATGTTATTTTTCGCATACATTCAGTTGATCAATTTTTACTGTAACAAACCATCAAAGTTTGCCTAAATAAAAAAAAAGAATTACAAGTGTATGTACATTACATGTTTACATCATTACATGTAAAAGAATAAATACATATACAGAAAAAAGAAGCCAGAAATAAGTGTCTGAGCACTTATTTATATTGATTGATTGAATGATTGATCGATTGAATGATTTATTGATTGATTGTTTGATATTACAGATAATGATACAAGTGTTGACTGGATGCTACGTCAGGGCAGAAGTATCGCTCTTTATGTAGCCCTAAAAGAATCACCGGACGCAATCTGGAAGCCAAGTTTCCAACAGAGTATTATCAATGTAACAACTACGTTGACTGGATCTGATAGGGTAATTATAAATCATGTGACAACTTATGAATCATGTGACAACTTATAAATCATGTGATCACATTGACTCGATCTGATAGCCTGATAGGGTAATTATAAATTATGTGATAAATTATAAATCATGTGGCCACATTGACTGGATCCATTGGGGCAATGGTAAATGAATCATGTGACAGATATGCAAATATTCAATATAAAGGAAAAACATGTTGGCTAAAAATAGAAAAAAGTCCTGGTGGAAGAATTTTATTTCCTAGTTGTAGCATGGGGTTATTGGATGAAATTGCATTGTTAAAAAATTCTAGAAAGTGTGTTATCCAAATTAGAATTTCAATTTAATATTGTAAAATATGTCTTGACAACAATAAGATCTCATAATAATACAACGTTTGACATTGGTATTTTAATGATGTTGGAAAAAAAAATAAACTTACTATATTGATATCTTAATGATAAGAATTCATTTTGCTTTATTTCTACCCTCTACCTGCCTCCCCCAATAACTTTATGGTTTTCAGTATAAATTCCCTCGATTTATCCTCTTCATAACATTAACATTTTCCTGAACAAAGAGTGATACTGCACCTATGTTTTACTTTAATATTACGATTTTGTATTGTATTTCAGATTCCGTTATGTCTTTGTGGATTTAGGTCACTGGGTTATTTATTAAAACATCAGATAGATATAGATGAAGTAGACACCAGCTTGGTTACATTACTAGTCAAGGTAAGTCTAATACATCAGTGAAGCCTTCACTCCACTAGCACTGCTGATTTAATAACATCAAGATATCCTAATGTGATCCAACTTTCAAAAGCATCATATTTGGATAGCTTTATATAGTAAACCTGCCAAGCAAGGTAGCTAATGTGATATGACTGGCAATAGCATCACATCAAGGTAGCCTTATTTGATTTAACTGTCAGTTAGATGGTCAGTGGTAATCAACGGTTCTTGATTTATCCAATGACTGTCGATAATGTTATTCTGACACATCCATTTTTCGATTCGGATCAAAGCTAAGGCCATAAATTAAATTTATCTATCTTGTACCACAATTGCTAATAGATATTATATATATCATACCCCAGGTGCTAGTGCTTGTGACAAATGCCAAAGGTGTTTGGCAATAGCTTTTTGATGTACTACATGTAGACATGCTATGTTGTCCTTCTGATAGTTTTTGGATTCAGTCATGATGTAACATTTTGTAATTTGTCTTTCAGGGCATGAAGGTAGATTCAAATGATGTTAAACAGTTGGTGACACAAGTTATAACGTATTTAGCTAATACTGCATCCACAGAACTGTCAGCAGCTTGTATCAAGGTGTTAGTTCCCCCGCTGGTGATGGGAACTAAGGAGAAAAATACCATAGTTAAATCTAACAGTGAATTTGCTCTTGTAGCAGTACTTAGACTAAGACAGGGAGATGCTGTTTTATCGGTAAGTATCTATATATAGCTCACATCACTACCGTTGCTAACAACAACAAATCAACAATTTAGCCGCAGAAAGTAAAAAAAAAAATAAAACAGAATTACTTTTGCGTAGGAATTCAAATATCTCTGTGCGTCGTCCATAATAAGATGATGTCATTGAGAGCCAATCCATTCATGCAAACGTAATAGAAAAATTTGACTAATCAAAATGCTTGAAATAATGGAGAATTGAATTATCATCTATCCTTATATATCAACTTTATATAATCTCTAAATTACACGATGGATGTGTCTGTTTGAATATTCAAATTCAAGGTCAAACTTGACACACTATGTAACCATAATTTATCTTCCATCTTCCTATGTTTGAGATAGAGATTTCCACTTGAATACACGATGGTAGAAATTTCTATCTTCACCTCCACGTGCGGCTTTCAGTGACGTCACAATCAAAGGACAATTGAATGGTGTCATATCATGGAGACATGACGTCGTCTTGCGGGAAAATGACACCCGAGTCTCCAAAATTTAGAAATTTTCACTGCATTCCAAATGCTTATTTTGGGAGATTAGAATAAATGGCTTTGTTTTCTAGTTTATACATTTTGTTTAAACCAAAATCAGGCACATTCTGTCCGATGGTCATATTTATATTTATGTAAAACGTTAAATAGCAAAGTTAGATTTGCAAAGATGGCGTCGATGTCGATGTGACTGATACTTCAAGCAAACAATTGTCATCAAAATGGAAGAAAAAGAATCAATCATGAGTTTATCCATGTAGGATAGGGAAATCTCCCCCTCGGGGTTGAATATTTTTGTCAGAGACTCGGCAAGCCTCATCTCCGACTGAAATCTTCAACCCCTAGGGTGAGATTTCCCTATCCTACATGGATACTCATGATAGATTCTATTAATCTTAAGTATCTAGAGCCATTGTTTATTTACATTATTTATAATTGACTCTATTGAGTACCTCAAGGTATCCAAAACTAGTACCTTAGAGGAATTGGTTTTTCCTACTATACATGTGTAAGCTTTATATAATTATTTCTTCTTATCCGATTTCAGGCAACCTTGTCGCAGTTGGATGTAGGAATGAAAGACTCCTTAAATGAAGTTGTAACAAAGTCACTAAACAAAATATGTAAACAGCCAGAAACGGCCCAAGAGGAGATTGACGACACGGTCCTCAAATAATATATTGTTCAATTTTACAGAATTAATAAAACAATAATATTACGCTTCAGCATTGTTGAAATATGTGTGAACTTTTAATTTATAAGCTGTTGTTTATAAAGGTGTTATAGAATTGAAATTGAAGACAGTTAAAGATATACATGTACATGTAAGTGGGATCCAGAGCTCGAACTGTGCAATTAAGAAATAGTGCAAATACGACTTTTGCTGTTTCTAGAATATTTATCAATGAAATCAGTCGTGTCTGATGCATTGGAAAAAGGGAATATTAAAATATACAATGTATATTTATAAGTAATGCCAGCCATGTTATAAATCTTTTTGTGTCTTTGAAAATACAGAAGAGTACAATGAAATGATTATCATTTACTGGTAGATCAGATATATCCCATAATGCATTGATAATTCCCAAAGTGCATCAGAAATAATGTTTCCCACAGTGCATCAGGAATATGTTTCACACAGTGCATATGAAAAGATTTACAACTTGTAAATATAAAGTTCCCCCATAAAGCACCAGAAATATTGTTTCCCAGTGCACAAAATATGATTTTCACATGGTAAAATATGATGTTCCCCATAATGCATCAGAAGATCTTATGTTTCCCACAATGCATTAAATTGTATTTACCATAATGCATCAGAAAATTATATTTCTGATTATGCATATTTTAATTTTGTCATTTTAAAAAGCCGATTATAATTCATGAGAGCATATAAGAAATATCCACTCACAATATGATTTGAGTTGTAATTTCCAAATTATTTGTAAAACATTTCAAAAGGTATAACTTTTAATTTTTTGTTGTACAGTCCAACTTGCCTTAAAGGACACCTCTATAAAAGGGCCACATGCCCGTAAAGGCGACTTTTACTGGTTCCTTTGGGTGGCCTTTAAAGACAGGTTTGACTGTATTTTGAACATCATCATACTTACTAATCAAAGTTTGGTCATTTGAAGTGTGGCTAAAGTATTAACTGTTGTTGTTTTATTTGTCTCACCTGGCAAATTTCTACCACAAGGTGGAACTCGAGATTCCACTTTTCCAGTGTCTGTGTCAGCCGTGGTGCTAATTTTGTTGTATGGTTATGTTTATTCAAAGCCGAGGCTTATAGTGATAATAAGAGTGAGACTTTCTTTTATACACCCATTAAATTCCAAGTTGAAGTAAAATTATTGAAAAAAATATTTTTCCAAGAAATGTTTAAAATTGCTTGATTCTTGCATCAAGAAACGTTTAAAATTGCTGGATTCTTGCATTTTAAGGCTTTCTGAGTTAAAATTAAATCTTAATTTGAGGGTACAAATGGAATTCTTTCCACTATAGGAACTACAATGCAACATCTTATTCCATGAGGTTCTTGTTAACTTGTTTATACCGTTGTTGTACAAATATCATTTTTAAATTAGGTTGAAAAATGATCATGTGATGGATCATGCGATTTATCAGTTACTTGATTTTGCCGTCAATGTAGAAAAAAATTGAATGTCCTCATATTGAACAAAATCATGCAGAATGATTTAGAAGTTGAGAAAAACTGTAAACATGGTTTAATATTTTCGTGTGGTGGAAATTTTTGCCAATTTCACAAATTGAAAAAAAAAATCATAAGGAAAAATTACAAGTTATGTGCTTTGTACTACAAGAACGGGCATAAATTGCAAAAATAACCCTATCGCCAATACCAACAATACAATTTCGCAAAAATTTCCACTCATGAATATAACCACATTTACAGTAACAAATCTGAACAATATTTTCAGTGCAGAAGTTGCCAAGTTCTACATTATATGGTACAATGTTAAACTTCCTTGACTTGTTTTAGTCCAATAATCATAAATAGTGCTACGAGACTGAATGAAGTCTCAAAAATGTTTGTTTGTTCTTTAAATTGAAAATAAATTTTATTAAATATATATACATACTTTAGTGTTTTCTTTAATTTTCCCTTATTTGAATCTACAAATTAGTTATATATTGTTAAAACCATACTAGGAGTATGGGAGTTGAGTCAAGTAATGGGAGTATGGGAGTGGAGTCGAGTAATGGTGTTGATGTCGCAGTCAAGAATATTTCACTAATACAGAGATTGCCAGCTATAGGTAAAGGTACAGAAATTTTGCCAGTGCATTGCGGTGATAGCATTATACAGCAGAGTTCTTTATCATGCCCCACGCCTACAGTGACATGGTACATTGCTTATTTTAAGTTATCCGAAAGTACATAACTTTCATTTTGTAATGTGGAGTTCTTGGCAAAAGAACAGTCACTACCCACTTTCAAGTCTTGGGTCAGACATGGTCGAGGTTTGAACCCACAACCTCCTTAATATTTAGCAAGCACTCTACCAACCAAGTTACTAGTAATATGGAATGCTATACATGCATGTCCATTTGTAGTGAAATCTTGATTGATTGAACGGGGTTTTACATCCCAGTAAAGAATATTTCATTTGTTTAATATGCCACGACATGGGGCATCAGGTTTTTCTTAGGTCTCTTTTAAAGGAATCCGATTTTCATTTCTAAATGCAGAGTGCTTGGCTACCTATTTTCGAGTTTTGGTCAGATCCAGTTGATGTTCAAACCAATGAACTTGTAACTCTATCAACTGAGCTACTGTAGTTGATTTATTTAAGGATTGAACTATGTACTGATTTATTGGATACTTCAGTAGACAATGCGAAAATTGAATGAATGGTGAAGCCCAAAATAGGGCCCCAGATCCTACTTTAAGAAAGTTTGCTTGCTGAAGATGTTCTGGGGAGTATTCCAGTTTCTTCTCCAATTCCTAAATTGTCTCAATATAAGTGAAAGAAACTTGGCTGAGGTGTAAAACTAAATTACTCTGCCAATGTTGCTTTTCATATTGTGTTTGAATTTATGTTACCAATACTTTTGTCAAGTGGCTTTATTCTTCATCAATTTTGCATCACAGCTACTACCTTGATTTGTGGTTTTCTTGTTGTGTTTGGCTTTATGCATATTGTTTACATGTATATTGGGTCTGATTTATACCAGCTTTCTGAGTAGACAGATATGGATTGTTGCAATTACTGTATATGTGTCTTCTTATTTGAACTATAATGTGGTTGATGAGATCCAGAAGTCGGCCACTCTAACACAAGATTGATTGAATGAGGAGGTTTTTACATCCCAGTCAAGAATATTTCACTTATTTTGAAGAGTTGCCAGCTAAAGGTGAAGTGCCAGACATTTTACCATTAAAGTGCCCTTCCTACACTTTGCCCAGCCAACATTCTGTGCAAAGGTTCAAATCTTATGTTGTGGTATCTTGAGCACTCTTTAAGGGCCAGGCTCCAGGATCTTCCATCTTGCAACAAAATTACTTTTTTAGCATAGTGATAATACTAAGTCAACAACAAGAATTGTATTTTTTCGATGTTTAATACAATAGTATTAAAAAAAAATTAAAAATCTGGAATCAATCCTGTTAACAACTGACAAAACCTTCATACATCTTACACCAGGCTCAGTATATATACATCAATCATCAACTACAAGTGCTTTAAGTTGACAAAATCATCATTACTGCCCCCTGGTGGAAGAATATGAAATTATTTATCAGTGCAAGTTTTGAGTCATTGCAAAAGCATACACACATAACAAAATATTTTAAATATTTTTTCTTCATATACACAGCTACAAATAAATAACACTACATTTATAAAATGGCACCCAAAAAATCAAGTTTTTCAACCAAAATGTAAAATTAAAAAAAAGTTTTTGAGATTGCTTTGTCTACTGGGGGTCCATATTTGTATTTCAGTTTTTAATTTCAATCACTTCACTGTAACTTTATTACAATCATGACATTAACAGTAATACCGGTAATGTTAAAATTGTTATAATGCCCCTCAACAACTTTGCCAACTCCCTTAAATTTTCTTTGGTATAGGATGTAGGAGTAATGGTGTTTTACACCTCTTTCAATTGTATTTAGGGGGCTAGCTATAGGATTATGGAGGGAACCAGAGTGCCCAGAGAAAACTACAAACCTTCAGTAAGTGAACCGACAAAATTATCATGATAGGATCTGACAAGTGGGATTTGAACCTAGGCATTGAGAGGCACTGTGATCCGTATGTAGACATTTTAGACCACTTGGCCACCGACACCTCTCATTTGTGGGGAAAAAAAATCTCAGTAACATATGACATCATTTTAAATTATTTCATGCTAAACACTCTTACCATTTCATTCAAAATTTTGAACTTTTGAATTTCCAAATTTTACACTTTCAAACATTTAAATTGTAAAATTTTTGATACAAATCATTGATACCCCAGTCGACAAAATAACCTATCCATACAATTATGCAAATATACACATGCACACTTTATCCATTTAGTGATTATCAAAACATCTGTACTTGTGCATTTAAAATTTTGAAATTAAAAAAAAAAATATTTTGAGGTTAACGGTCTTGAATCAAAATTAGGATCCTGAAATTTTGAAATGCTTAAAATATTTTGAGGTTAACGGTCTTGAATCAAAATTATGATCCTAATGTTTTGAAATGCTTAATAAAATATTTTGAGGATAACGGTCTAGAAATCAAAATCATGATTCTGGAATTTAAATCTTTGTACTGCGTAATTTAAAATAATGTTAATTTTTTATTTTTATAATTCCTGCTTCTTCTCGTCATCATCATCATCGTCGTCGTCATCTTCATCTGCTGCCTTACGTTTTACAAAGTTTGTATCTTTTAACAGCTCGTTACACTGTTCTCTGTTATAGTTTGATAAATCTATTTTCTGAAATAAAAATATGTACCATAAATTATTACAATTCATGGATATAAGTTCTGCTATGTTCTCACATTTTAAAATAATCGGTGTTCAAAATATGTGAAAATATAGCCCTCTATCACATCAGCCCCAAACAATGACCTTATTGCTCTGAAACCGAAATATGACAGAAGAACAAGTTGCAGGACTCGGCCATAAAAATGGCAGGGTATAAAGGGAAACTGAACTTGCTAAAGTATTTCCAAAGTGAATAGTTAGAAAGGTTCATCTTTTCTTGTTTTTTTTCCAGCTTTTCCATCACTGTATTAAATGTTGCTGCATAAACAAAAGAGCTTTCATTGGCTATCAATAAGTGTACAATTTCAACTACTTGGCCACTGAAGCTCCCTTAAGATGAGGTAGCTACCATAAAGTGTGCACTTTCAACCTCTTGGCCACTGCAGCTCCCTTAAAGATGAGGTAGCTACCAAAAAGTGTGCATTTCAACCACTAGACTAGGCCGCTGCAGCTCCCTTAAAGATGAGGTAGCTACCAAAAAAGTGCACTTTCAACCACTGGGCCACTTAAGCTCCCTTAAAGATGAAATAGCTACCAAAAAGAGTGCAATTTCAACTATTTGGCCACTGAAGCTCCCTTAAAGATGAGGTAGCTACAAAAAAGTGTGCACTTTAAACCACTTGGCAACTGAATCTCCCTTAAAGATGACCTAGCTACCAAAAAGTGTGCACTTTCAACCACTAGGCCACTTAAACTCCCTTAAAGATGAGGTAGCTATCAATCAACCACTTGGCCACTTAAACTCCCCTAAAGATGAGGTAGCTACCAAAAAGTGTACACTTTCAACCACTAGGCCACTTAAGCTCCCTTAAAGATACGGTAGCTACCAAAAAATGTGCACTTTCAACCACTAGGCCACTTAAGCTCCCTTAAAGATAAGGTAGCAACCAAAAAATGTGCAATTTCACCTTTTCAACTACTTGGCCACTTAAGCTCCCTTAAAGATAAGGTAGCTACCAAAAAATGTGCACTTTCAACTACTAGGCCACTTAAGCTCCCTTAAAGATGAGGTAGCTACCAACAAATGTGCACTTTCAACCACTAGGCCACTTAAGCTCCCTTAAAGATAAGGTAGCAACCAAAAAATGTGCAATTTCACCTTTTCAACTACTTGGCCACTTAAACACCCTTAAAGATTAGGTAGCTACCAAAAATGTGCACTTTCAACCACTAGGCAACTTAAACTCCCTTAAAGATAAGGTAGCTACCAAAAATGTGCACTTTCAACCACTAGGCCACTTAAACTCCCTTAAAGATAAGGTAGCTACCAAAAAGTGTGCACTTTAAACCACTAGGCCACTGAAGCTCCCTTAAAGATAAGGTAGCTACCAAAAATGTGCACTTTCAACTACTAGGCCACTGAAGCTCCCTTAAAGATAAGGTAGCTACCCAAAAATGTGCACTTTCAACCACTAGGCCACTGAAGCTCCCTTAAAGATAAGGTAGCTACCAAAAATGTGCACTTTCAACCACTAGGCCACTGAAGCTCCCTTAAAGATAAGGTAGCTACCAAAAAATGTGCACTTTCAACTACTAGGCCACTGAAGCTCCCTTAAAGATGAGGTAGCTACCAACAAATGTGCACTTTCAACCACTAGGCCACTTAAGCTCCCTTAAAGATAAGGTAGCAACCAAAAAATGTGCAATTTCACCTTTTCAACTACTTGGCCACTTAAACACCCTTAAAGATTAGGTAGCTACCAAAAATGTGCACTTTCAACCACTAGGCAACTTAAACTCCCTTAAAGATAAGGTAGCTACCAAAAATGTGCACTTTCAACCACTAGGCCACTTAAACTCCCTTAAAGATAAGGTAGCTACCAAAAAGTGTGCACTTTAAACCACTAGGCCACTGAAGCTCCCTTAAAGATAAGGTAGCTACCAAAAAATGTGCACTTTCAACTACTAGGCCACTGAAGCTCCCTTAAAGATAAGGTAGCTACCAAAAATGTGCACTTTCAACCACTAGGCCACTGAAGCTCCCTTAAAGATAAGGTAGCTACCAAAAATGTGCACTTTCAACCACTAGGCCACTGAAGCTCCCTTAAAGATAAGGTAGCTACCAAAAAATGTGCACTTTCAACTACTAGGCCACTGAAGCTCCCTTAAAGATAAGGTAGCTACCCAAAAATGTGCACTTTCAACCACTAGGCCACTGAAGCTCCCTTAAAGATAAGGTAGCTACCAAAAAATGTGCACTTTCAACTACTAGGCCACTGAAGCTCCCTTAAAGATAAGGTAGCTACCAAAAATGTGCACTTTCAACACTAGGCCACTGAAGCTCCCTTAAAGATAAAGTAGCTACCAAAAATGTGCAATTTCAACAACTAGGCCACTGAAGCTCCCTTAAAGATGAGGTAGCTACCAAAAATGTGCACTTTCAACTATTAGGCCACTTAAGCTCCCTTAAAGATAAGGTAGCTACCAAAAAGTGTGCACTTTCAACCACTAGGCCATTTAAGCTCCCTTAAAGATAAGGTAGCTACCAAAAAATGTGCACTTTCAACTACTAGGCCACTAAGCTCCCTTAAGATAAGGTAGCTACCAAAATGTGCACTTTCAACCACTAGGCCACTGAAGCTCCCTTAACGATAAGGTAGCTACCAAAATGTGCACTTTCAACTACTAGGCCACTTAAGCTCCCTTAAAGATAAGGTAGCTACCAAAAAATGTGCACTTTCAACACTGGGCCACTTAAGCTCCCTTAAAGATAAGGTAGCTACCAAAAAGTGTGCACTTTTAACTACTAGGCCACTGAAGCTCCCTTAAAGATAAGGTAGCTACCAAAAATGTGCACTTTCAACACTAGGCCACTAAGCTCCCTAAAGATAAGGTAGCTACCAAAAGCGTGCACTTTCAACCACTAGGCCACTGAAGCTCCTTGCCCTTAAAGATAAGTAGCTACCAAAAATGTGCACTTTCAACTATAGGCCACTTAAGCTCCCTTAAAGATAAGGTAGCTACCAAAAAATGTGCACTTTCAACTACTAGGTCACTTAAACTCCCTTAAAGATAAGGTAGCTATCAAAAAGTGTGCACTTTCAACCACTAGGCCACTTAAGCTCCCTTAAAGATGAGGTAGCTACCAAAAAGTGTGCACTTTCAACCACTGGGCCACTTAAGCTCCCTAAAAGATGAGGTAGCTACCAAAAAGTGTGCACTTTCAACCACTGGGCCACTTAAGCTCCCTTAAAGATGAGGTAATGAGCTTACACTGGTTGCATTGGACAAAATGAACTGTACTGGTAATTACCATTATCGTTATGTGCACTTTTTGGTATCAAGAATGGGTCCTTTTACTGGGTCCTGTGAGTGGCCAGAAATACCCCTGTTATAATTACTGTTATATAATATCTTACCTCTACACTCTGTCCTGCTTCATTCAAAAAGTGTAAAACTGGTGGAGCACCAGGAACTTTTTTAAATTCAACATTGTCACTTAATTAACGTTAAGGAATTTTGTTGTCAATATAAGACATTCAATAGCAAGCTATTAGACACCCCTAACATATCAAGTGATTGGAGTGTAAAACTAGTACTTTTTTAAATTAAACATTGGAAAGATAGAGAATAAATATTCTCACACCTGTGACATGGAAATCCCACATTTTTACCCATGTGGGATTTCCTTATCTCACCCTAGGGTTGAGACAGGCTACATGCTACACCTGAATAAACAGCTGTTTTCTGTGACCCTAGAAGCTTTTAATGGATTTTTAAAGGAATAAGGTGTGAAAAAAAGAGTCAATCGCTACTGGTCATATGAGATAGGGAAATCTCAACCCAAGGTCTTATATATTTTATATATTTATATATTTTGGTCCACAACTTGGCAAGCCTCATTTTGGACCAAATATATAAGACCTTGGGTTGAGATTTTTCTATTTCATTTGACCAGTAGCGATAGATTCAATTAATAATTAAATTCAATTTTCACAACAGGTTTATAATTTTCATCATTTTATTGCTAGTTTAGAGAGGTTTCACTTCATTTTCAATTAATATTACCTGATGTATTAATTACTTTTAATGTTTTTATCAAGAATTTTGACTGCATACTGATTTTTATCTTAATACAAACAGGTAAACAGACCTTATTGCTCACCCGAGGATATGTCCCATATCTCTTGCAGAACTAAAATACAGCTCTATTTAAGTCTAGCTACAGTGTATTTATTAACAACAAAAATTGAGGTACAAAATGTATAAAACTAGGTCATTCCAGGCAGTATTCCAATACAACTGTGACCTTGACCTTTGAACTCATGACCTTCATCTATATATCACAACTATTGTTGTATCAATAAATTAAAATATTTTAATATATATATATATATATATATATATATATATATATATATATATATATATATATATATTCCTTTACATAAAGCTAAGTTTTTTCAGATAGTTGACCATTTTAGTATTTTTATGCTGTAGTGAGCTAAAAATTCTGACACCTTTGTTTGGTGAATTTGAACATAAAACTTTTCACTGTTGTAGATGTGACAGGACTTTCTCATAATGACATGTTTTTTATATAATGTATTTATGATTCATAAAAATACTGTGAAAATATACAAGAGATACAATCTTTCTCGTAGGTGAATTTGAATGAAAATCTTATCACTGTTGCAGATATAACAGATTTTCTCTTAAAATTTATATTTATGATCCAAAAGAAAATATACAAGAGATACAATCTTTCTCATTGGTGAATTTGAATGAAAATCTTTTCAATGTTGCAGATGTAACAGATTTTTTCTTAAAAACCTGTTTTTTATATGTATAATCTATAACAATGCTGTGAAAATATACATATGATACAATCCTTCTCACTGGCCTTCTCACTGGTGAATTTGAATGAAAATCTTTTCACTGTTGCAGATGTAACAGATTTTCTCTCAAAAACCTGTTTTTTATATTTATAATCTATAACAATGTCGTGAAAATATACAAATGATAAATCCTTCTCATATACAGAGCATATACAGAGCACCTGTTACAAATTTACATATATATTATTTAATCTCTTTTAATCTCTTTACTTAGTAATAAATGCTGCTAAATCAAACCATACCATACGCAAGACTAGTCCCAAGTGAAAAAACATCAAACAAAATATGTGATAAACCAATAAATCTGGCAACATATGGCCATTACGGTAATCTTAATAGCTTTATCTGAAACTTATCTTTCATATTATAACAATATTACAGTAAGAACCTTATTAAGAGTGGATTGGAGTTAGGCGTTTAACGTCTCAAGTCAAAATGATTTTGTTTTTACTTATAGAGACTGTCAGTACGTTGATGGCCTAGAAAACTCGAGTATGCTGTCAAGGGTGATAAGAGTTCAGTTGAGTTTAGTGTTTAACATTCCAGTCAAGAGTATTTAAATCATATCAAGACACCACCAGCTAAAGGTGAATGTGCAGAAATATTGCCTGTGCATTAAACAACCTTTTAAAAGACTGGCTCAGGTGGTCTAGCAAAAATCCAAGTTTGAATGAGTTAAAATACAACTAATCTTAGCAAAATTCCATGTTTTACCTAAATTTGAGCATGTGTACCTGTCACTTCCCAACATGTTTTTGTTTTACATTGCATATGATCACTACTTTTATAATTATTAAAACAATGACACACAAGTCAGAGATTAGCACAGAAAACAAAACTTATACTAGTGGAATAGAAAAATTTCTGAGGGCAAAGGAAGAAATCTTCCTCACCTGTGTCTCATAAGGTTAGCCGCCTGACCATGTGATATCACATAACGCTTGTACGGATCACTTGATTAATTGCGTAAGATGACTCTTTACCTTATAAACAACTTCATTCCATGAATTTGCCATGTAAAGGTTTTACAAAATGTCTTTCATAAACCTTAATGGTTATTGATCATATTTTTATGGGAGCAAACTGTGAGATTGGTGGTAATTTTAAGGGAGTTTTGAAAAAAATAAGGGAGGTTTTATGTAAACCTGTAATGCCGACATTTTTCGTGTATTCTTGGGTTTTTTTGACAACTATAAATGCTATTGTATTTTGTCACAACTTAATGTCTTTTTCAGACTTTGATCTTTCATCTGAATTTTCATGAAAAATAATTTAGTGTGCATTACATTATATATAATATTCAAAAGATATGCATTTTGTCAAAACATTAAATGATAAAATACCAGACTAGATTTTTATTACAAATAAGCCTAGTTTCCTTTCTTTTTTCATTTTATCAGTGAAAAGATTAATTCATTAGATACCCACAGTACATATTCAAGAATTTTGATTATTAAGCTACAAGTAAGACTAAATAGAAAATTCATGGACACAATAAGATCTTATATGGTTTAGTACATATCCAATATTAAACAACTTTCAATGAAAGAATGTGTTTATTTTTTGTCTGGAAAAATAAATAATTACACAACAATTCCTGCTTTCAGATGTTTCCTTTCTATATTCATTTTATCAATGAAAAGGTTTATTCATCCAAACAATCACCAACAAGTAGTCTGACAGATCCTAAGCCATGTGCTCTTTGTTTACTTTCTGTAGAAACATGATTATTTCCCTTGATATATTTATACATGTTATTTAAAGTAGACTGGTTAACGACTATTTTATCGGGTTTAAGAGTTAAACATGGATGCTACAGCTGGTGTACAGCTTAGCCTTATTCATTAAATTTGGGTTTGTTTAGAAGAAAAATAAAGAGATCATGGTTTTAATTGCGTTATATAGCCTTCATTTAAATAAGGAATACATAAAAAGGTAATTATTTCCATCTGTCTTATCATCAAGTTATGCTATTGATTCACATCGTTTTCCATCCCCAAAAAATCCCTGTTCAGAAATGATACTTTCTCTCTGCCACTGGCAATTTGTGTAATTGTTTATCTATCACAGATGATACTCCATACACGTGTATCTTAAATTAAATGACCAAGTACACCATGGAGGTGACAACGCGTGTCCACTTGCTGATCTACGGTACATTGCACACGACTGTGGACACTTCAAACCATGTTTATTCAGTAATTACCCCAACTGATTGGCGTAGCTTGTTTGGAGAAACATTAAAGGGAGTAATAGCAATTTTCCGTGAGAAATCGATCTAACGCCGGGAGTTTCAAAAATAAGCAAAAATCCGTGAGGTTTTGTCTCACGGTGTGAGATATGGCATGTATGCACAAGGGTAACCCCACTGTTTTGATTTTTTCTAGTTACATAAAAAGGATACTACAGAGGGATGTCATCAAAAATGAATCTCTTCACCTCTGGTAGACGGTTCAAACGTCATCCAGCACAACTCTGAAATAAAAAAAAAAAAAAAAAAATCTTAATATTTTTAGGAGAGAGATGTTTAAAATGGAATTGAGCTAGTTGAGGTGTAGACTTTGTGTCAAAGTACAGTCAAAGCTGCCTTAAAGAACACATCTATTTAAGGGCCACCAGCTCGTAAAAGCTAGAATTTTTTTATCCAGATCGCTCTTTTTCTCATGTTATTTGAACCTTTAAATAAGGGTCACCTGTTTCTAAAGACCACTTTTACTGGTTCTTTCAGGTGGCCTTCGTAGACAGGTTTGACTGTTGATATAATAAAGTGGATTAGAAGAAAACTGAGATTCTCCATAGGTGCAGACTCACTTATCGGCTGGGACATGGAGGAAGGGGTTTGAACCTAATCTCTGTTCAGTATTGAATGTAACAATTTCACTCCAAGTCAAATTGAAATTATGTCTGCTATGCTTTATTAACTCTCTTGCTGCAGCCTGTCACACGAACACATGTCATTTCAAAGGAATTGACAACTCTTGGTTAAAAGACTTAGATATACTCATAATCATTTTGTAAAGTAAATGAAAATACAAAATGTTGACCCTTGAGATTATAATCTCTATGATTAACTAATGATGTCATGATTACAAATGTGTCCCACATCATAACCTATTGTTGACGTCATATCATTTTGCATTGTGAACTTCAATTTGGCACTGCCAACGTTGTGCTGAAAATAAATTTGGCAGCCAGAGGGTTAATCCAATGACAGTGAATTTTGAAATTAGTTTAGTTACATATTTGATGGATAAAACCCAAGTTCAAGAGCATTTCCAAACTGGATTTTTTTTTGCAAACTTGTTGAGGTTTTTATTTATTCAGTTTCCGTATATAGATCTATGCTCATGCTTCTAAAAATAAAACTGGCAATGTGAAAATGAAAGTAGAAATCCATGTCAACAGTTACACATATCTTATTCTTAAAAATATAACGGAGAACTTTAAAAATTCAAAATTTAATTCGTTTAATAAACTGATGTATGAAAGACATTTTAAGTTTTCAATGTTTATTTGTACTTTCAGTCTTTGTCGGCAACCCCCTCCCCTTTTCCACATGAATATGCAAATGTTGCATGTAATATAGCAAATAATCACATGTAATTTACCTCTACTCGTGCTTTGACAATATTTTTATCTGTTATAACTTCATTTTCTTCGTCGTCATCCGCCGTAACTATCGTTACAGCTAGAACAAACGCCAACACATGAAGAACCTTCATCTTCATGTTGTAATATGAATACACATAGACACTTCCGGTTAGAGACGTGTCAAAATAACCTCGTCCCCAGATGAAAAAAATTGATTATTTTGAATTAAGTCATGTACAAATCACAGGTCTAAGATTGCTTTTAATATTTTCTTTATTGATTAAATGAAATCACAATGGTTGATCATGGCAAGATAAACAAGATATATTGAAGAAAGACAAGAATACATAACATTTTTCCGTGAATAGTTTTATTTAGCTTGCCATAAAATCATGATTCACCTTGTAGCGGTAGACAGTTTGTGTTTTTCCACAGTACTGTTAAGTTAGTCAATTAATTAAAGGAAGTTGTTATTTTACTTTTTAAAAAATATTTTAAACAATTTTCATGCCTAATTAATAAATTATTTTTTCTGGCTTTCAGGATTTTTTAATGGGTCGAATGTTGCCGGCTAGTTATTAATGAAACAAAATAAAATGTGAAAATAACGAAAAGTGAACAAAAACCCATATCACAATAAAACCATAATAATAGTTTTATCGGAAACAAAGGGTAAAGTGGTAGCTGGTACATGCTGCATTGTTGCCTAGCTTGGTACTTGTACTGTTTTGTTATCACGGGGAGGGGTTAGCGCGAACGCAGAACCCGCACACTAATACATTCCGTACCCGAGTCATCCACATTAGGGATGATCGCAAGAGTTAGCCAAACCGAAGTGCAACGGAAAGGGCATCATCCCGGAAGACCCGCCTTGCAGATCTCAATTAGAGACTGTTTCGTTGAGTACTTATGTGATTTCATAAATGCAATGAAAAGGTGTCCATGAAAATTTTCACTTTAAATAGTTTTAATTGTGCCGGCAAAACTAGGTAAAAACTATAATACACGTTTTCAAAGTTATTTTCTTAAAATTTTGGTACTTACGGAAAACTGTGTAGTTCCATTTTTGTTGCGAAATACTCCAAAATTCACTATTAAAATCCTAAAAATCGCTTTAACACAAAACGTTGTACATACGTTTCAAGTGTGCATCATACACTACCCGTTTTGAACGTTTCCTCTGCGTTTTCGCAACTTTTAGCATGAGAACACACTCCGCAAACTGCATTCCGACTTTTTCAGTAACATTCGCAATTCTTCTTAGTTACCGACTGTGACGTCATACCGGATGTTCTTGTTGCACTTGTGACGTCACAATCAATTTTTAGTGATTTTGTAAGACCCGACTTTTTCGGTGTTTTTCGCTATTTTTCATGCATTGAATGTTGTCGGCAGTTTTTGATGAAACAATTTTGATGAAACAAACTAAAAAAACAAAGTGCGAAAATGAAAACTATAAAATTAAGAAATCACAATAAAACGATGATAATAGTTTTATCGGAAACAAAGGGTAAAGTGGTAGCTGGTACATGCTGCATTGTTGCCTAGCTTGGTACTTGTACTGTTTTGTTATCACGGGGAGGGGTTAGCGCGAACGCAGAACCCGCACACTAATACATTCCGTACCCGAGTCATCCACATTAGGTGATCGCAAGAGTTAGCCAATCCGAAGTGCAACGGAAAGGGCATCATCCCGGAAGACCCGCCTTGCAGATCTCAATTAGAGACTGTTTCGTTGAGTACTTATGTGATTTCATAAATGCAATGAAAAGGTGTCCATGAAAATTTTCACTTTAAATAGTTTTAATTGTGCCGGCAAAACTAGGTAAAAACTATAATACACGTTTTCAAAGTTATTTTCTTAAAATTTTGGTACTTACGGAAAACTGTGTAGTTCCATTTTTGTTGCGAAATACTCCAAAATTCACTATTAAAATCCTAAAAATCGCTTTAACACAAAACGTTGTACATACGTTTCAAGTGTGCATCATACACTACCCGTTTTGAACGTTTCCTCTGCGTTTTCGCAACTTTTAGCATGAAAACCACTCCGCAAACTGCATTCCGACTTTTTCAGTAACATTCGCAATTCTTCTTAGTTACCGACTGTGACGTCATACCGGATGTTCTTGTTGCACTTGTGACGTCACAATCAATTTTTAGTGATTTTGTAAGACCCGACTTTTTCGGTGTTTTTCGCTATTTTTCATGCATTGAATGTTGTCGGCAGGTTTTTGATGACACAAACTAAAATGTGACAATTGTGAAAAGTGCGAAATATGCACAAAAACCTATAAAATTAAGAATATCACAATAAAACGATGATAATAGTTTTATCGGAAACAAAGGGTAAAGTGGTAGCTGGTACATGCTGCATTGTTGCCTAGCTTGGTACTTGTACTGTTTTGTTATCACGGGGAGGGGTTAGCGCGAACGCAGAACCCGCACACTAATACATTCCGTACCCGAGTCATCCACATTAGGTGATCGCAAGAGTTAGCCAATCCGAAGTGCAACGGAAAGGGCATCATCCCGGAAGACCCGCCTTGCAGATCTCAATTAGAGACTGTTTCGTTGAGTACTTATGTGATTTCATAAATGCAATGAAAAGGTGTCCATGAAAATTTTCACTTTAAATAGTTTTAATTGTGCCGGCAAAACTAGGTAAAAACTATAATACACGTTTTCAAAGTTATTTTCTTAAAATTTTGGTACTTACGGAAAACTGTGTAGTTCCATTTTTGTGCGAAATACTCAAAATTCACTATTAAAATCCTAAAAATCGCTTTAACACAAAACGTTGTACATACGTTTCAAGTGTGCATCATACACTACCCGTTTTGAACGTTTCCTCTGCGTTTTCGCACTTTTAGCATGAAACACACTCCGCAAACTGCATTCCGACTTTTCAGTAACATTCGCAATTCTTCTTAGTTACCGACTGTGACGTCATACCGGATGTTCTTGTTGCACTTGTGACGTCACAATCAATTTTTAGTGATTTTGTAAGACCCGACTTTTTCGGTGTTTTTCGCTATTTTTCACGCATTGAATGTTGTCGGCAGGTTTTTGATGACACAAACTAAAATGTGACAATTGTGAAAAGTGCGAAATATGCACAAAAACCTATAAAATTAAGAATATCACAATAAAACGATGATAATAGTTTTATCGGAAACAAAGGGTAAAGTGGTAGCTGGTACATGCTGCATTGTTGCCTAGCTTGGTACTTGTACTGTTTTGTTATCACGGGGAGGGGTTAGCGCGAACGCAGAACCCGCACACTAATACATTCCGTACCCGAGTCATCCACATTAGGTGATCGCAAGAGTTAGCCAATCGAAGTGCAACGGAAAGGGCATCATCCCGGAAGACCCGCCTTGCAGATCTCAATTAGAGACTGTTTCGTTGAGTACTTATGTGATTTCATAAATGCAATGAAAAGGTGTCCATGAAAATTTTCACTTTAAATAGTTTTAATTGTGCCGGCAAAACTAGGTAAAAAACTATAATACACGTTTTCAAAGTTATTTCTTAAAATTTTGGTACTTACGGAAAACTGTGTAGTTCCATTTTTGTTGCGAAATACTCCAAAATTCACTATTAAAATCCTAAAAATCGCTTTAACACAAAACGTTGTACATACGTTTCAAGTGTGCATCATACACACCCGTTTTTGAACGTTTCCTCTGCGTTTTCGCAACTTTTAGCATGAAACACACTCCGCAAACTGCATTCCGACTTTTTCAGTAACATTCGCAATTCTTCTTAGTTACCGACTGTGACGTCATACCGGATGTTCTTGTTGCACTTGTGACGTCACAATCAATTTTTAGTGATTTTGTAAGACCCGACTTTTTCGGTGTTTTTCGCTATTTTTCATGCATTGAATGTTGTCGGCAGGTTTTTGATGACACAAACTAAAATGTGACAATTGTGAAAAGTGCGAAATATGCACAAAAACCTATAAAATTAAGAATATCACAATAAAACGATGATAATAGTTTTATCGGAAACAAAGGGTAAAGTGGTAGCTGGTACATGCTGCATTGTTGCCTAGCTTGGTACTTGTACTGTTTTGTTATCACGGGGAGGGGTTAGCGCGAACGCAGAACCCGCACACTAATACATTCCGTACCCGAGTCATCCACATTAGGTGATCGCAAGAGTTAGCCAATCCGAAGTGCAACGGAAAGGGCATCATCCCGGAAGACCCGCCTTGCAGATCTCAATTAGAGACTGTTTCGTTGAGTACTTATGTGATTTCATAAATGCAATGAAAAGGTGTCCATGAAAATTTTCACTTTAAATAGTTTTAATTGTGCCGGCAAAACTAGGTAAAAACTATAATACACGTTTTCAAAGTTATTTTCTTAAAATTTTGGTACTTACGGAAAACTGTGTAGTTCCATTTTTGTTGCGAAATACTCCAAAATTCACTATTAAAATCCTAAAAATCGCTTTAACACAAAACGTTGTACATACGTTTCAAGTGTGCATCATACACTACCCGTTTTGAACGTTTCCTCTGCGTTTTCGCAACTTTTAGCATGAAAACACACTCCGCAAACTGCATTCCGACTTTTTCAGTAACATTCGCAATTCTTCTTAGTTACCGACTGTGACGTCATACCGGATGTTCTTGTTGCACTTGTGACGTCACAATCAATTTTTAGTGATTTGTAAGACCCGACTTTTCGGTGTTTTTCGCTATTTTCACGCATTGAATGTTGTCGGCAGGTTTTTGATGAAACAAACTAAAATGTGACAATTGTGAAAAGTGCGAAATATGCACAAAAACCTATAAAATTAAGAATATCACAATAAAACGATGATAATAGTTTTATCGGAAACAAAGGGTAAAGTGGTAGCTGGTACATGCTGCATTGTTGCCTAGCTTGGTACTTGTACTGTTTTGTTATCACGGGGAGGGGTTAGCGCGAACGCAGAACCCGCACACTAATACATTCCGTACCCGAGTCATCCACATTAGGTGATCGCAAGAGTTAGCCAATCCGAAGTGCAACGGAAAGGGCATCATCCGGAAGACCCGCCTTGCAGATCTCAATTAGAGACTGTTTCGTTGAGTACTTATGTGATTTCATAAATGCAATGAAAAGGTGTCCATGAAAATTTTCACTTTAAATAGTTTTAATTGTGCCGGCAAAACTAGGTAAAAACTATAATACATGTTTTCAAAGTTATTTTCTTAAAATTTGGTACTTACGGAAAACTGTGTAGTTCCATTTTTGTTGCGAAATACTCCAAAATTCACTATTAAAATCCTAAAAATCGCTTAACACAAAACGTTGTACATACGTTTCAAGTGTGCATCATACACTACCCGTTTGAACGTTTCCTCTGCGTTTTCGCAACTTTTAGCATAAAACACACTCCGCAAACTGCATTCCGACTTTTTCAGTAACATTCGCAATTTTCTTAGTTACCGACTGTGACGTCATACCGGATGTTCTTGTTGCACTTGTGACGTCACAATCAATTTAGTGATTTTGTAAGACCCGACTTTTTCGGTGTTTTTCGCTATTTTTCATGCATTGAATGTTGTCGGCAGGTTTTGATGAAACAAACTAAAATGTGACAATTGTGAAAAGTGCGAAATATGCACAAAAACCTAAAAATTAAGAATATCACAATAAAACGATGATAATAGTTTTATCGGAAACAAAGGGTAAAGTGGTAGCTGGTACATGCTGCATTGTTGCCTAGCTTGGTACTTGTACTGTTTTGTTATCACGGGGAGGGGTTAGCGCGAACGCAGAACCGCACACTAATACATTCCGTACCCGAGTCATCCACATTAGGTGATCGCAAGAGTTAGCCAAACCGAAGTGCAACGGAAAGGGCATCATCCGGACAGACCCGCCTTGCAGATCTCAATTAGAGACTGTTTCGTTGAGTACTTATGTGATTCATAAATGCAATGAAAAAGGTGTCCATGAAAATTTTCACTTTAAATAGTTTTAATTGTGCCGGCAAAACTAGGTTAAAACTATAATACACGTTTTCAAAGTTATTTTCTTAAAATTTTGTTCTTACGGAAAACTGTGTAGTTCCATTTTTGTTGCGAAATACTCCAAAATTCACTATTAAAATCCTAAAAATCGCTTTAACACAAAACGTTGTACATACGTTTCAAGTGTGCATCATACACTACCCGTTTTGAACGTTTCCTCTGCGTTTTCGCAACTTTTAGCATGAAAACACACTCCGCAAACTGCATTCCGACTTTTTCAGTAACATTCGCAATTCTTCTTAGTTACCGACTGTGACGTCATACCGGATGTTCTTGTTACACTTGTGACGTCACAATCAATTTTAGTGATTTGTAAGACCCGACTTTTTCGGTTTTTTCGCTATTTTCATGCATTGAATGTTGTCGGCAGGTTTTTGATGAAACAAACTAAAATGTGACAATTGTGAAAAGTGCGAAATATGCACAAAAACCTATAAAATTAAGAATATCACAATAAAACGATGATAATAGTTTTATCGGAAACAAAGGGTAAAGTGGTAGCTGGTACATGCTGCATTGTTGCCTAGCTTGGTACTTGTACTGTTTTGTTATCACGGGGAGGGGTTAGCGCGAACGCAGAACCCGCACACTAATACATTCCGTACCCGAGTCATCCACATTAGGGATGATCGCAAGAGTTAGCCAAACCGAAGTGCAACGGAAAGGGCATCATCCCGGAAGACCCGCCTTGCAGATCTCAATTAGAGACTGTTTCGTTGAGTACTTATGTGATTTCATAAATGCAATGAAAAGGTGTCCATGAAAATTTTCACTTTAAATAGTTTTAATTGTGCCGGCAAAACTAGGTAAAAACTATAATACACGTTTTCAAAGTTATTTTCTTAAAATTTTGGTACTTACGGAAAACTGTGTAGTTCCATTTTTGTTGCGAAATACTCAAAAATTCACTATTAAAATCCTAAAAATCGCTTTAACACAAAACGTTGTACATACGTTTCAAGTGTGCATCATACACTACCCGTTTTGAACGTTTCCTCTGCGTTTTCGCAACTTTTAGCATGAGAACACACTCCGCAAACTGCATTCCGACTTTTTCAGTAACATTCGCAATTCTTCTTAGTTACCGACTGTGACGTCATACCGGATGTTCTTGTTGCACTTGTGACGTCACAATCAATTTTTAGTGATTTTGTAAGACCCGACTTTTTCGGTGTTTTCGCTATTTTTCATGCATTGAATGTTGTCGGCAGGTTTTTGATGAAACAAACTAAAATGTGACAATTGTGAAAAGTGCGAAATATGCACAAAAACCTATAAAATTAAGAATATCACAATAAAACGATGATAATAGTTTTATCGGAAACAAAGGGTAAAGTGGTAGCTGGTACATGCTGCATTGTTGCCTAGCTTGGTACTTGTACTGTTTTGTTATCACGGGGAGGGGTTAGCGCGAACGCAGAACCCGCACACTAATACATTCCGTACCCGAGTCATCCACATTAGGGATGATCGCAAGAGTTAGCCAAACCGAAGTGCAACGGAAAGGGCATCATCCCGGAAGACCCGCCTTGCAGATCTCAATTAGAGACTGTTTCGTTGAGTACTTATGTGATTTCATAAATGCAATGAAAAGGTGTCCATGAAAATTTTCACTTTAAATAGTTTTAATTGTGCCGGCAAAACTAGGTAAAAACTATAATACACGTTTTCAAAGTTATTTTCTTAAAATTTTGGTACTTACGGAAAACTGTGTAGTTCCATTTTGTTGCGAAATACTCCAAAATTCACTATTAAAATCCTAAAAATCGCTTTAACACAAAACGTTGTACATACGTTTCAAGTGTGCATCATACACTACCCGTTTTGAACGTTTCCTCTGCGTTTTCGCAACTTTTAGCATGAGAACACACTCCGCAAACTGCATTCCGACTTTTTCAGTAACATTCGCAATTCTTCTTAGTTACCGACTGTGACGTCATACCGGATGTTCTTGTTGCACTTGTGACGTCACAATCAATTTTTAGTGATTTTGTAAGACCCGACTTTTCGGTGTTTGTCGCTATTTTTCATGCATTGAATGTTGTCGGCAGGTTTTTGATGAAACAAACTAAAATGTGACAATTGTGAAAAGTGCGAAATATGCACAAAAACCTATAAAATTAAGAATATCACAATAAAACGATGATAATAGTTTTATCGGAAACAAAGGGTAAAGTGGTAGCTGGTACATGCTGCATTGTTGCCTAGCTTGGTACTTGTACTGTTTTGTTATCACGGGGAGGGGTTAGCGCGAACGCAGAACCCGCACACTAATACATTCCGTACCCGAGTCATCCACATTAGGGATGATCGCAAGAGTTAGCCAAACCGAAGTGCAACGGAAAGGGCATCATCCCGGAAGACCCGCCTTGCAGATCTCAATTAGAGACTGTTTCGTTGAGTACTTATGTGATTTCATAAATGCAATGAAAAGGTGTCCATGAAAATTTTCACTTTAAATAGTTTTAATTGTGCCGGCAAAACTAGGTAAAAACTATAATACACGTTTTCAAAGTTATTTTCTTAAAATTTTGGTACTTACGGAAAACTGTGTAGTTCCATTTTTGTTGCGAAATACTCCAAAATTCACTATTAAAATCCTAAAAATCGCTTCAACACAAAACGTTGTACATACGTTTCAAGTGTGCATCATACACTACCCGTTTTGAACGTTTCCTCTGCGTTTTCGCAACTTTTAGCATGAAAACACACTCCGCAAACTGCATTCCGACTTTTTCAGTAACATTCGCAATTCTTCTTAGTTACCGACTGTGACGTCATACCGGATGTTCTTGTTGCACTTGTGACGTCACAATCAATTTTAGTGATTTTGTAAGACTCGACTTTTTCGGTGTTTTCGCTATTTTTCATGCATTGAATGTTGTCGGCAGGTTTTTGATGAAACAAACTAAAATGTGACAATTGTGAAAAGTGCGAAATATGCACAAAAACCTATAAAATTAAGAATATCACAATAAAACGATGATAATAGTTTTATCGGAAACAAAGGGTAAAGTGGTAGCTGGTACATGCTGCATTGTTGCCTAGCTTGGTACTTGTACTGTTTTGTTATCACGGGGAGGGTTAGCGCGAACGCAGAACCCGCACACTAATACATTCCGTACCCGAGTCATCCACATTAGGTGATCGCAAGAGTTAGCCAATCCGAAGTGCAACGGAAAGAGCATCATCCCGAAAGACCCGCCTTGCAGATCTCAATTAGAGACTGTTTCGTTGAGTACTTATGTGATTTCATAAATGCAATGAAAAGGTGTCCATGAAAATTTTCACTTTAAATAGTTTTAATTGTGCCGGCAAAACTAGGTAAAAACTATAATACACGTTTTCAAAGTTATTTTCTTAAAATTTTGGTTCTTACGGAAAACTGTGTAGTTCCATTTTTGTTGCGAAATACTCCAAAATTCACTATTAAAATCCTAAAAATCGCTTTAACACAAAACGTTGTACATACGTTTCAAGTGTGCATCATACACTACCCGTTTTGAACGTTCTCTGCGTTTTCGCAACTTTTAGCATGAAAACACACTCCGCAAACTGCATTCCGACTTTTTCAGTAACATTCGCAATTCTTCTTAGTTACCGACTGTGACGTCATACCGGATGTTCTTGTTGCACTTGTGACGTCACAATCAATTTTTAGTGATTTTGTAAGACCCGACTTTTTCGGTGTTTTTCGCTATTTTTCATGCATTGAATGTTGTCGGCAGGTTTTTGATGAAACAAACTAAAATGTGACAATTGTGAAAAGTGCGAAATATGCACAAAAACCTATAAAATTAAGAATATCACAATAAAACGATGATAATAGTTTTATCGGAAACAAAGGGTAAAGTGGTAGCTGGTACATGCTGCATTGTTGCCTAGCTTGGTACTTGTACTGTTTTGTTATCACGGGGAGGGGTTAGCGCGAACGCAGAACCCGCACACTAATACATTCCGTACCCGAGTCATCCACATTAGGGATGATCGCAAGAGTTAGCCAAACCGAAGTGCAACGGAAAGGGCATCATCCCGGAAGACCCGCCTTGCAGATCTCAATTAGAGACTGTTTCGTTGAGTACTTATGTGATTTCATAAATGCAATGAAAAGGTGTCCATGAAAATTTTCACTTTAAATAGTTTTAATTGTGCCGGCAAAACTAGGTAAAAACTATAATACACGTTTTCAAAGTTATTTTCTTAAAATTTTGGTACTTACGGAAAACTGTGTAGTTCCATTTTGTTGCGAAATACTCCAAAATTCACTATTAAAATCCTAAAAATCGCTTTTAACACAAAACGTTGTACATACGTTTCAAGTGTGCATCATACACTACCCGTTTTGAACGTTTCCTCTGCGTTTTCGCAACTTTTAGCATGAAACACACTCCGCAAACTGCATTCCGACTTTTTCAGTAACATTCGCAATTCTTAGTTACCGACTGTGACGTCATACCGGATGTTCTTGTTGCACTTGTGACGTCACAATCAATTTTTAGTGATTTTGTAAGACCCGACTTTTTCGGTGTTTTTCGCTATTTTTCATGCATTGAATGTTGTCGGCAGGTTTTTGATGAAACAAACTAAAATGTGACAATTGTGAAAAGTGCGAAATATGCACAAAAACCTATAAAATTAAGAATATCACAATAAAACGATGATAATAGTTTTATCGGAAACAAAGGGTAAAGTGGTAGCTGGTACATGCTGCATTGTTGCCTAGCTTGGTACTTGTACTGTTTTGTTATCACGGGGAGGGGTTAGCGCGAACGCAGAACCCGCACACTAATACATTCCGTACCCGAGTCATCTACATTAGTTGATCGCAAGAGTTAGCCAATCCGAAGTGCAACGGAAAGAGCATCATCCCGAAAGACCCGCCTTGCAGATCTCAATTAGAGACTGTTTCGTTGAGTACTTATGTGATTTCATAAATGCAATGAAAAGGTGTCCATGAAAATTTTCACTTTAAATAGTTTTAATTGTGCCGGCAAAACTAGGTAAAAACTATAATACACGTTTTCAAAGTTATTTTCTTAAAATTTTGGTACTTACGGAAAACTGTGTAGTTCCATTTTTGTTGCGAAATACTCCAAAATTCACTATTAAAATCCTAAAAATCGCTTCAACACAAAACGTTGTACATACGTTTCAAGTGTGCATCATACACTACCCGTTTTGAACGTTTCCTCTGCGTTTTCGCAACTTTTAGCATGAAAACACACTCCGCAAACTGCATTCCGACTTTTTCAGTAACATTCGCAATTCTTCTTAGTTACCGACTGTGACGTCATACCGGATGTTCTTGTTGCACTTGTGACGTCACAATCAATTTTTAGTGATTTTGTAAGACTCGACTTTTTCGGTGTTTTTCGCTATTTTTCATGCATTGAATGTTGTCGGCAGGTTTTTGATGAAACAAACTAAAATGTGACAATTGTGAAAAGTGCGAAATATGCACAAAAACCTATAAAATTAAGAATATCACAATAAAACGATGATAATAGTTTTATCGGAAACAAAGGGTAAAGTGGTAGCTGGTACATGCTGCATTGTTGCCTAGCTTGGTACTTGTACTGTTTTGTTATCACGGGGAGGGGTTAGCGCGAACGCAGAACCCGCACACTAATACATTCCGTACCCGAGTCATCCACATTAGGTGATCGCAAGAGTTAGCCAATCCGAAGTGCAACGGAAAGAGCATCATCCCGAAAGACCCGCCTTGCAGATCTCAATTAGAGACTGTTTCGTTGAGTACTTATGTGATTTCATAAATGCAATGAAAAGGTGTCCATGAAAATTTTCACTTTAAATAGTTTTAATTGTGCCGGCAAAACTAGGTAAAAACTATAATACACGTTTTCAAAGTTATTTTCTTAAAATTTTGGTTCTTACGGAAAACTGTGTAGTTCCATTTTTGTTGCGAAATACTCCAAAATTCACTATTAAAATCCTAAAAATCGCTTTAACACAAAACGTTGTACATACGTTTCAAGTGTGCATCATACACTACCCGTTTTGAACGTTTCCTCTGCGTTTTCGCAACTTTTAGCATGAAAACACACTCCGCAAACTGCATTCCGACTTTTTCAGTAACATTCGCAATTCTTCTTAGTTACCGACTGTGACGTCATACCGGATGTTCTTGTTGCACTTGTGACGTCACAATCAATTTTTAGTGATTTTGTAAGACCGACTTTTTCGGTGTTTTTCGCTATTTTTCATGCATTGAATGTTGTCGGCAGGTTTTTGATGAAACAAACTAAAATGTGACAATTGTGAAAAGTGCGAAATATGCACAAAAACCTATAAAATTAAGAATATCACAATAAACGATGATATAGTTTTATCGGAAACAAAGGGTAAAGTGGTAGCTGGTACATGCTGCATTGTTGCCTAGCTTGGTACTTGTACTGTTTTGTTATCACGGGGAGGGGTTAGCGCGAACGCAGAACCCGCACACTAATACATTCCGTACCCGAGTCATCCACATTAGGATGATCGCAAGAGTTAGCCAAACCGAAGTGCAACGGAAAGGCATCATCCCGGAAGACCCGCCTTGCAGATCTCAATTAGAGACTGTTTCGTTGAGTACTTATGTGATTTCATAAATGCAATGAAAAGGTGTCCATGAAAATTTTCACTTTAAATAGTTTTAATTGTGCCGGCAAAACTAGGTAAAAACTATAATACACGTTTTCAAAGTTATTTCTTAAAATTTTGGTACTTACGGAAAACTGTGTAGTTCCATTTTTGTTGCGAAATACTCCAAAATTCACTATTAAAATCCTAAAAATCGCTTTAACACAAAACGTTGTACATACGTTTCAAGTGTGCATCATACACTACCCGTTTTGAACGTTTCCTCTGCGTTTTCGCAACTTTTAGCATGAGAACACACTCCGCAAACTGCATTCCGACTTTTTCAGTAACATTCGCAATTCTTCTTAGTTACCGACTGTGACGTCATACCGGATGTTCTTGTTGCACTTGTGACGTCACAATCAATTTTTAGTGATTTTGTAAGACCCGACTTTTTCGGTGTTTTTCGCTATTTTTCATGCATTGAATGTTGTCGGCAGGTTTTTGATGAAACAAACTAAAATGTGACAATTGTGAAAAGTGCGAAATATGCACAAAAACCTATAAAATTAAGAATATCACAATAAAACGATGATAATAGTTTTATCGGAAACAAGGGTAAAGTGGTAGCTGGTACATGCTGCATTGTTGCCTAGCTTGGTACTTGTACTGTTTTGTTATCACGGGGAGGGGTTAGCGCGAACGCAGAACCCGCACACTAATACATTCCGTACCCGAGTCATACATTAGTGATCGCAAGAGTTAGCCAACCGAAGTGCAACGGAAAGGGCATCATCCCGAAGACCCGCCTTGCAGATCTCAATTAGAGACTGTTTCGTTGAGTACTTATGTGATTTCATAAATGCAATGCAAAGGTGTCCATGAAAATTTTCACTTTAAATAGTTTTAATTGTGCCGGCAAAACTAGGTAAAAACTATAATACACGTTTTCAAAGTTATTTTCTTAAAATTTTGGTACTTACGGAAAACTGTGTAGTTCCATTTTTGTTGCGAAATACTCCAAAATTCACTATTAAAATCCTAAAAATCGCTTTCAACACAAAACGTTGTACATACGTTTCAAGTGTGCATCATACACTACCCGTTTTGAACGTTTCCTCTGCGTTTTCGCAACTTTTAGCATGAAAACACACTCCGCAAACTGCATTCCGACTTTTTCAGTAACATTCGCAATTCTTCTTAGTTACCGACTGTGACGTCATACCGGATGTTCTTGTTGCACTTGTGACGTCACAATCAATTTTTAGTGATTTTGTAAGACCCGACTTTTTCGGTGTTTTTCGCTATTTTTCATGCATTGAATGTTGTCGGCAGGTTTTTGATGAAACAAACTAAAATGTGACAATTGTGAAAAGTGCGAAATATGCACAAAAACCTATAAAATTAAGAATATCACAATAAAACGATGATAATAGTTTTATCGGAAACAAAGGGTAAAGTGGTAGCTGGTACATGCTGCATTGTTGCCTAGCTTGGTACTTGTACTGTTTTGTTATCACGGGGAGGGGTTAGCGCGAACGCAGAACCCGCACACTAATACATTCCGTACCCGAGTCATCCACATTAGGGATGATCGCAAGAGTTAGCCAAACCGAAGTGCAACGGAAAGGGCATCATCCCGGAAGACCCGCCTTGCAGATCTCAATTAGAGACTGTTTCGTTGAGTACTTATGTGATTTCATAAATGCAATGAAAGGTGTCCATGAAAATTTTCACTTTAAATAGTTTTAATTGTGCCGGCAAAACTAGGTAAAAACTATAATACACGTTTTCAAAGTTATTTTCTTAAAATTTTGGTACTTACGGAAAACTGTGTAGTTCCATTTTTGTTGCGAAATACTCCAAAATTCACTATTAAAATCCTAAAAATCGCTTTAACACAAAACGTTGTACATACGTTTCAAGTGTGCATCATACTACCCGTTTTGAACGTTTCCTCTGCGTTTTCGCACTTTTAGCATGAAAACACACTCCGCAAACTGCATTCCGACTTTTCAGTAACATTCGCAATTCTTCTTAGTTACCGACTGTGACGTCATACCGGATGTTCTTGTTCACTTGTGACGTCACAATCAATTTTTAGTGATTTTGTAAGACCCGACTTTTCGGTGTTTTTCGCTATTTTTCATGCATTGAATGTTGTCGGCAGGTTTTTGATGAACAAACTAAAATGTGACAATTGTGAAAAGTGCGAAATATGCACAAAAACCTATAAAATTAAGAATATCACAATAAAACGATGATAATAGTTTTATCGGAAACAAAGGGTAAAGTGGTAGCTGGTACATGCTGCATTGTTGCCTAGCTTGGTACTTGTACTGTTTTGTTATCACGGGGAGGGGTTAGCGCGAACGCAGAACCCGCACACTAATACATTCCGTACCCGAGTCATCCACATTAGGGATGATCGCAAGAGTTAGCCAAACCGAAGTGCAACGGAAAGGGCATCATCCCGGAAGACCCGCCTTGCAGATCTCAATTAGAGACTGTTTCGTTGAGTACTTATGTGATTTCATAAATGCAATGAAAAGGTGTCCATGAAAATTTTCACTTTAAATAGTTTAATTGTGCCGGCAAAACTAGGTAAAAACTATAATACACGTTTTCAAGTTATTTTCTTAAATTTTGGTACTTACGGAAAATGTTGTAGTTCCATTTTTGTTGCGAAATACTCCAAAATTCACTATTAAAATCCTAAAAATCGCTTTAACACAAAACGTTTGTACATACGTTTCAAGTGTGCATCATACACTACCCGTTTTTGAACGTTTCCTCTGCGTTTTCGCAACTTTTAGCATGAGAAACACACTCCGCAAACTGCATTCCGACTTTTTCAGTAACATTCGCAATTCTTCTTAGTTACCGACTGTGACGTCTACGGATGTTCTTGTTGCACTTGTGACGTCACAATCAATTTTTAGTGATTTTGTAAGACCCGACTTTTTCGGTGTTTTTCGCTATTTTCATGCATTGAATGTTGTCGGCAGGTTTTTGATGAAACAAACTAAAATGTGACAATTGTGAAAAGTGCGAAATATGCAAAAACCTATAAAATTAAGAATATCACAATAAACGATGATAATAGTTTTATCGGAAACAAAGGGTAAAGTGGTAGCTGGTACATGCTGCATTGTTGCTAGCTTGGTACTTGTACTGTTTTGTTATCACGGGGAGGGTTAGCGCGAACGCAGAACCCGCACACTAATACATTCCGTACCCGAGTCATCCACATTAGGTGATCGCAAGAGTTAGCCAACCGAAGTGCAACGGAAAGCATCATCCCGAAGACCCGCCTTGCAGATCTCAATTAGAGACTGTTTCGTTGAGTACTTATGTGATTTCATAAATGCAATGAAAAGGTGTCCATGAAAATTTTCACTTTAAATAGTTTTAATTGTGCCGGCAAAACTAGGTAAAAACTATATACACGTTTTGCAAAGTTATTTTCTTAAAATTTTGGTTCTTACGGAAAACTGTGTAGTTCCATTTTTGTTGCGAAATACTCCAAAAATTCACTATTAAAATCCTAAAAATCGCTTAACACAAACGTTGTACATACGTTTCAAGTGTGCATCATACACTACCCGTTTTGAACGTTTCCTCTGCGTTTCGCAACTTTTAGCATGAAAACACACTCCGCAAACTGCATTCCGACTTTTTCAGTAACATTCGCAATTCTTCTTAGTTACCGACTGTGACGTCATACCGGATGTTCTTGTTGCACTTGTGACGTCACAATCAATTTTTAGTGATTTTGTAAGACCGACTTTTTCGGTGTTTTTCGCTATTTTTTCATGCATTAATGTTGTCGGCAGGTTTTTGATGAAACAAACTAAAATGTGACAATTGTGAAAAGTGCGAAATATGCACAAAAACCTATAAAATTAAGAATATCACAATAAAACGATGATAATAGTTTTATCGGAAACAAAGGGTAAAGTGGTAGCTGGTACATGCTGCATTGTTGCCTAGCTTGGTACTTGTACTGTTTTGTTATCACGGGGAGGGGTTAGCGCGAACGCAGAACCCGCACACTAATACATTCCGTACCCGAGTCATCCACATTAGGATGATCGCAAGAGTTAGCAAACCGAAGTGCAACGGAAAGGGCATCATCCCGGAAGACCCGCCTTGCAGATCTCAATTAGAGACTGTTTCGTTGAGTACTTATGTGATTTCATAAATGCAATGAAAAGGTGTCCATGAAAATTTTCACTTTAAAATAGTTTTAATTGTGCCGCGCAAAACTAGGTAAAAACTATAATACACGTTTTCAAGTTATTTTCTTAAAATTTTGGTACTTACGGAAAACTGTGTAGTTCCATTTTTGTTGCAATACTCCAAAATTCACTATTAAAATCCTAAAAATCGCTTTAACACAAAACGTTGTACTACGTTTCAAGTGTGCATCATACACTACCCGTTTTTGAACGTTTCCTCTGCGTTTTCGCAACTTTTAGCATGAAGAACACACTCCGCAAACTGCATTCCGACTTTTTCAGTAACATTCGCAATTCTTCTTAGTTACCGACTGTGACGTCATACCGGATGTTCTTGTTGCACTTGTGACGTCACAATCATTTTTAGTGATTTTGTAAGACCCGAACTTTTTCGGTGTTTTTCGCTATTTTTCATGCATTGAATGTTGTCGGCAGGTTTTTGATGAAACAAACTAAAATGTGACAATTGTGAAAAGTGCGAAATATGCACAAAAACCTATAAAATTAAGAATATCACAATAAACGATGATAATAGTTTTATCGGAAACAAAGGGTAAAGTGGTAGCTGGTACATGCTGCATTGTTGCCTAGCTTGGTACTTGTACTGTTTTGTTATCACGGGAGGGGTTAGCGCGAACGCAGAACCCGCACACTAATACATTCCGTACCCGAGGTCATCACATTAGTGATCGCAAGAGTTAGCCAAATCCGAAGTGCAACGGAAAGGCATCATCCGAAAGACCCGCCTTGCAGATCTCAATTAGAGACTGTTTCGTTGAGTATTATGTGATTTCTAAATGAAATGCAAAGGTGTCCATGAAATTTTCACTTTAAATAGTTTTAATTGTGCCGGCAAAACTAGGTAAAAACTATAATTACACGTTTTCAAGTTATTTTCTTAAAATTTGTACTTACGGAAAACTGTGTAGTTCCATTTTTGTGCGAAATACTCCAAAATTCACTATAAAATCCTAAAATCGCTTCACACAAAAAGTTGTACATACGTTTCAAGTGTCATCATACACTACCCGTTTTGAACGGTTCCTCTGCGTTTTCGCAACTTTTAGCATGGAAAACACACTCCGCAAACTGCATTCCGACTTTTTCAGTAACATTCGCAATTCTTCTTTCGTACCGACTGTGACGTAATACCGGATGTTCTTGTTGCACTTGTGACGTCACAATCAATTTTAGTGATTTGTAAGACTCGACTTTTTCGGTGTTTTTCGCTATTTTTCATGCATTGAATGTTTGTCGGCAGGTTTTTGATGAAACAAACTAAATGTGACAATGTGAAAAGTGCGAAATATGCACAAAACCTATAAAATTAAGAATATCACAATAAAACGATGATAATAGTTTTATCGGAAACAAAGGGTAAAGTGGTAGCTGGTACATGCTGCATTGTTGCCTAGCTTGGTACTTGTACTGTTTGTTATACGGGGAGGGGTTAGCGCGAACGCAGAACCCCACACTAATACATTCCGTACCCGAGTCATCCACATTAGGTGATCGCAAGAGTTAGCCAATCCGAAGTGCAACGGAAGAGCATCATCCCGAAAGACCCGCCTTGCAGATCTCAATTAGAGGACTGTTTCGTTGAGTACTTATGTGATTTCATAAATGCAATGAAAAAGGTGTCCATGAAAATTTTCACTTTAAATAGTTTTAATTGTGCCGGCAAAACTAGGTAAAAACTATAATACACGTTTTCAAAGTTATTTTCTTAAAATTTTGGTTCTTACGAAAACGTGTGTAGTTCCATTTTTGTTGCGAAATACTCAAAATTCACTATTAAAATCCTAAAAATCCTTAACACAAAAACGTTGTACATACGTTTCAAGTGGCATCATACACTACCCGTTTTGAACGTTTCCTCTGCGTTTTCGCAACTTTTAGCATGAAAACACACTCCGCAAACTGCATCCGACTTTTTCAGTAACATTCGCAATTCTTCTTAGTTACCGACTGTGACGTCATCACCGGATGTTCTTGTTGCACTTGTGACGTCACAACAATTTTTAGTGATTTGTAAGACCCGACTTTTTCGGTGTTTTCGCTATTTTTCATGCATTGAATGTTGTCGGCAGGTTTTGATGAAACAAAACTAAAAATGTGACAATTGTGAAAAGTGCGAAATATGCACAAAAACCTATAAAATTAAGAATATCACAATAAAACGATGATAAAGTTTTTCGAACAAAGGGTAAAGTGGTAGCTGGTACATGCTGCATTGTTGCCTAGCTTGGTACTTGTACTGTCTTTGTTATCACGGGGAGGGGTTAGCGCGAACGCAGAACCCGCACACTAATACATTCCGTACCCGAGTCATCCACATTAGGGATGAGAGATGATCGGAAGAGTTAGCAAAACCGAAATGCAACGGAAAGGCCTCATCCTGGAAGACCCGCCTTGCAGATCTCAATTATAGACTGTTTCGTTGAGTACTTATGTGATTTCATAAATGCAATGAAAAGGTGTCCAAGAAAATTTTCACTTTAAATAGTTTTAATTGTGCCGGCAAAACTAGGTAAAAACTATAATACACGTTTTCAAAGTTATTTTCTTAAAATTTGGGTACTTACGGAAAACTGTGTAGTTCCATTTTGTTGCGAAATACTCCAAAATTCACTATTAAAATCCTAAAAATCGCTTTAACACAAAACGTTGTACATACGTTTCAAGTGTGCATCATACACTACCCGTTTTGAACGTTTCCTCTGCGTTTTCGCAACTTTTAGCATGAGAACACACTCCGCAAACTGCATTCCGACTTTTTCAGTAACATTCGCAATTCTTCTTAGTTACCGACTGTGACGTCATACCGGATGTTCTTGTTGCACTTGTGACGTCACAATCAATTTTTAGTGATTTTGTAAGACCCGACTTTTTCGGTGTTTTTCGTGCATTGAATGTTGTCGGCAGGTTTTTGATGAAACAAACTAAAATGTGACAATTGTGAAAAGTGCGAAATATGCACAAAAACCTATAAAATTAAGAATATCACAATAAAACGATGATAATAGTTTTATCGGAAACAAAGGGTAAAGTGGTAGCTGGTACATGCTGCATTGTTGCCTGTCTTGGTATTTGTACTGTTTTGTTATCACGGGGAGGGGTTAGCGCGAACGCAGAACCCCCGCACACTAATACATTCCATACCCGAGTCATCTACATTAGTTGATCGCAAGAGTTATCCAATCCGAAGTGCAACGGAAAGAGCATCATCCCGAAAGACCCGCCTTGCAGATCTCAATTAGAGACTGTTTCGTTGAGTACTTATGTGATTTCATAAATGCAATGAAAAGGTGTCCATGAAAATTTTCACTTTAAATAGTTTTAATTGTGCCGGCAAAACTAGGTAAAAACTATAATACACGTTTTCAAAGTTATTTTCTTAAAAATTTGGTACTTACGGAAAACTGTGTAGTTCCATTTTTGTTGCGAAATACTCCAAAATTCACTTTTAAAATCCTAAAAATCGCTTTAACACAAAACGTTGTACATACGGTTTTCAAGTGTACATCATACACTACCTGTTTTGAACGTTTCCTCTGCGTTTCCGCAACTTTTAACATGAAAACACACTCCGCAAAATGCATTCCGACTTTTTCAGTAACATTCGCAATTCTTCTTAGTTACCGACTGTGACGTCATACCGGATGTTATTGTTGCACCTGTGACGTCACAATCAATTTTTAGCGATTCTGTAAGACCCGACTTTTTCGGTGTTTTTCGCTATTTTTCATGCATTGAATGTTGTCGGCAAGTTTTAAATGGAACAAACTAAAATGTGAAAATTGTGAAAAGTGCGAAATAGGCACAAAAACCTATAAAATTAAGAATATCACAATAAAACGATGATAATAGTTTTATCGGAAACAAAGGGTAAAGTGGTAGCTGGTACATGCTGCATTGTGGCTTAGCTTTGTACTTGCACCGTTTTGTTATCACGGGGAGGGGTTAGCGCAAACGCAAAACCCCCGCACTAATTCATTGCGTACCCGAGTCATCCACACATCCACATTAGAGATGATCGGAAGAGTTAGCAAAACCGAAATGCAACGGTAAGTCCTCATCCTGGAAGACCGCGCCTTGCGGATCTCAATTCGAGAATGTTTCGTTGAGTACTTATGTGATTTCATAAATGCAATGAAAAGGTGTCCATGAAAATATTCACTTTAAATAGTTTTAATTGTGCCGGCAAAACTAGGTAAAAACTATAATATACGTTTTCAAAATTATTTTCTTAAAATTTTGGTACCTACGGAAAACTGTGTAGTTCTATTTTTGTTGCGAAATTCTCCAAAATTCGCTATTAAAATCCTCAAAATTGCTTTAACACAAAACGTTGTACATACGGTTTTCAAGTGTACATCATACACTACCCGTTTTGAACGTTTCCTCTGCGTTTCCGCAACTTTTAACATGAAAACACACTCCGCAAAATGCATTCCGACTTTTTCAATAACATTCGCAATTCTTCTTAGTTACCGACTGTGACGTCAAACCGGATGTTCTTGTTGCACCTGTGACATCACAATCAATTTTTAGCGATTCTGTAAGACCCGACTTTTTCGGTGTTTTTCGCTATTTTTCATGCATTGAATGTTGTCGGCAAGTTTTAAATGGAACAAACTAAAATGTGAAAATTGTGAAAAGTGCGAAATATGCACAAAAATCTATAAAATTAAGAATATCACAATAAAACGATGATAATAGTTTTATCGGAAACAAAGGGTAAAGTGGTAGCTGGTACATGCTGCATTGTGGCTTAGCTTTGTACTTGCACTGTTTTGTTATCACGGGGAGGGGTTAGCGCAAACGCAAAATCCCCGCACTAATTCATTGCGTACCCGAGTCATCCACACATCCACATTAGAGATGATCGCAAGAGTTAGCAAAACCGAAATGCAACGGAAAGGCCTCATCCTGGAAGACCGCGCCTTGCGGATCTCAATTCGAGAATGTTTCGTTGAGTACTTATGTGATTTCATAAATGCAATGAAAAGGTGTCCATGAAAATTTTCACTTTAAATAGTTTTAATTGTGCCGGCAAAACTAGGTAAAAACTATAATATACGTTTTCAAAATTATTTTCTTAAAATTTTGGTACCTACGGAAAACTGTGTAGTTCTATTTTTGTTGCGAAATTCTCCAAAATTCGCTATTAAAATCCTCAAAATCGCTTTAACACAAAACGTTGTACATACGTTTTTCAAGTGTACATCATACACTACCTGTTTTGAAAGTGTCTTCTGCGTTTCCGCAACTTTTAACATGAAAACACACTCCGCAAAATGCATTCCGACTTTTTCAGTAACACTCGCAATTCTTCTTAGTTACCGACTGTGACGTCATACCGGATGTTCTTGTTGCACCTGTGACGTCACAATCAATTTTTAGCGATTCTGTAAGACCCGACTTTTTCGGTGTTTTTCGCTATTTTTCATGCATTGAATGTTGTCGGCAAGTTTTAAATGGAACAAACTAAAATGTGAAAATTGTGAAAAGTGCGAAATATGCACAAAAATCTATAAAATTAAGAATATCACAATAAAACGATGGTAATAGTTTTATCGGAAACAAAGGGTAAAGTGGTAGCTGGTACATGCTGCATTGTGGCTTAGCTTTGTACTTGCACTGTTTTGTTATCACGGGGAGGGGTTAGCGCAAACGCAAAATCCCCGCACTAATTCATTGCGTACCCGAGTCATCCACACATCCACATTAGAGATGATCGCAAGAGTTAGCAAAACCGAAATGCAACGGAAAGGCCTCATCCTGGAAGACCGCGCCTTGCAGATCTCAATTATAGACTGTTTCGTTGAGTACTTATGTGATTTCATAAATGCAATGAAAAGGTGTACATGAAAATTTTCACTTTAAATAGTTTTAATTGTGCCGGCAAAACTAGGTAAAAACTATAATACACGTTTTCAAAATTATTTTCTTAAAATTTTGGTACTTCCGGAAAACTGTGTAGTTCTATTTTTGTTGCGAAATTCTCCAAAATTCGCTATTAAAATCCTCAAAATCGCTTTAACACAAAACGTTGTACATACGTTTTTCAAGTGTACATCATACACTACCTGTTTTGAACGTTTCCTCTGCGTTTCCGCAACTTTTAACATGAAAACACACTCCGCAAAATGCATTCCGATTTTTTTAGTAACATTCGCAATTCTTCTTAGTTACCGACTGTGACGTCATACCGGATGTTCTTGTTGCACCTGTGACGTCACAATCAATTTTTAGCGATTTTGTAAGACCCGACTTTTTCGGTGTTTTTCGCTATTTTTCATGCATTGAATGTTGTCGGCAAGTTTTAAATGGAACAAACTAAAATGTGAAAATTGTGAAAAGTGCGAAATATGCACAAAAACCTATAAAATTAAGAATATCACAATAAAACGATGATAATAGTTTTATCGGAAACAAAGGGTAAAGTGGTAGCTGGTACATGCTGCATTGTGGCCTAGCTTTGTACTTGCACTGTTTTGTTATCACGGGGAGGGGTTAGCGCAAACGCAGAAGCCCCGCACTAATTCATTGCATACCCGAGTCATCCACACATCCACATTAGAGATGATCGCAAGAGTTAGCAAAACCGAAATGCAACGGAAAGGCCTCATCCTGGAAGACCGCGCCTTGCGGATCTCAATTCGAGAATGTTTCGTTGAGTACTTATGTGATTTCATAAATGCAATGAAAAGGTGTCCATGAAAATTTTCACTTTAAATAGTTTTAATTGTGCCGGCAAAACTAGGTAAAAACTATAATATACGTTTTCAAAATTATTTTCTTAAAATTTTGGTAACTACGGAAAACTGTGTAGTTCTATTTTTGTTGCGAAATTCTCCAAAATTCTCTATTAAAATCCTCAAAATCGCTTTAACACAAAACGTTGTACATACGTTTTTCAAGTGTACATCATACACTACCCGTTTTGAACGTTTCCTCTGCGTTTTCGCAACTTTTAACATGAAAACACACTCCGCAAAATGCATTCCGACTTTTTCAGTAACATTCGCAATTCTTCTTAGTTACCGACTGTGACGTCATACCGGATGTTCTTGTTGCACCTGTGACGTCACAATCAATTTTTAGCGATTTTGTAAGACCCGACTTTTTCGGTGTTTTTCGCTATTTTTCATGCATTGAATGTTGTCGGCAAGTTTTAAATGGAACAAACTAAAATGTGAAAATTGTGAAAAGTGCGAAAAATGCACAAAAACCTATAAAATTAAGAATATCACAATAAAACGATGATAATAGTTTTATCGGAAACAAAGGGTAAAGTGGTAGCTGGTACATGCTGCATTGTGGCCTAGCTTTGTACTTGCACTGTTTTGTTATCACGGGGAGGGGTTAGCGCAAACGCAGAAGCCCCGCACTAATTCATTGCGTACCCGAGTCATCCACACATCCACATTAGAGATGATCGCAAGAGTTAGCAAAACCGAAATGCAACGGAAAGGCCTCATCCTGGAAGACCGCGCCTTGCGGATCTCAATTCGACACTGTTTCGTTGAGTATATATGATTTCATAAATGCAATGAAAAGGTGTCCATGAAAATTTTCACTTTAAATAGTTTAAATTGTGCCTGTAAAAATTATAATACACGTTTTCAAAATTATTTTCTTAAAATTTTGGTACCTACGGAAAACTGTGTAGTTCCATTTTTGTTGCGAAATTCTCCAAAATTCGCTATTAAAATCCTAAAAATCGTTGAGTACTTATGTGATTTCATAAATGCAATGAAAAGGTGTCTATGAAAATTTTCAATTTAAATAGTTTTAATTGTGCCGGTAAAAGCTATAATACACTTTTTCAAAATTTTCTTAAAATTTTGGTACTTACCGAAAACTGTGTAGTTCCATTTTTGTTGCGAAATTCTCCAAAATTCGCTATTAAAATCCTAAAAATCGCTTTAACACAAAACGTTGTACATACTGTAATGAACACAAGTTCATATATTTTACTTGGAACATAAAGGGAAATAATTCCCATATACAAGTGGTCCTATGTACCATGGGCTGGGGGGTGGTACTTCATATTTATATAAATATATGTTTCCATTGCTTGTAAATGCATGGAATTTAATTCTACATGTTGTAGAACTTACCTTTTTATTCCATTACGTGGTTGTTATGGAATGATTTGAACCTTAATTATGTTTTTGCTTTCAGTCACGCCAAAAACGATCTTGTGACTGAACATGTGCAAGTTATAAAACCGAAGTTTTTGTCATTATATTAGAATGTCAACTAAATCCCAGTTATTGTACACATTATGTAACACTTAGGCAGTGTTAGCATCATAGTTCCACGTCAGTTTTAGCAACACTTTCTCCAATAATGCGCATTGTAAACCGAAACTTAGAATTTGTGTTTATGGTTTCCTCCATCTTGGAATACTGAGCTGTGTAGCCTAAGTTTCGCATATGTTATTTCATGCTTTATGCAACAAATGTTAGTTGCTGAGTTTTATAATCAGTCAAGCTTTATGTTATTTTACATAATTGCTCTTTCAATTATGCTTTTTGAAAGCTTTGACCATTTATTGGGTTTCCATATGTGGACATGATACGGCTATGAAGCAGAGCCGTCTGCTCGCAATACTTCCCTGTTAGGTCTCAATATCATTTTATATAAAGCAACACAGTGATAACTTTCTATTTTTATGTAAAGATGCTTGTTATAATTTATTTATTATGTTATAATTGTCATAACATTGTTATTTATGCATTTGTGTTGTATGGCAGTCTGTACGGTAGGTGTATGGCTTTTGAGGTTGTAACATAGCCATACAGCGCGTGATTGGTTAAATTTCCCGTACAGTCTCCCGTACAAGGCATCCATTGGTTAATATCAGAATGAGGGTAAGAGTATAAAAGGCGGCAAAATCCGAAACTTATCAGATAACTCTTGACCGTCACAGTATTCGAACGCTCAGTGTACCTCCGCAGCAACCAAGCGGCCATATTTTACATCGCCGTACAATTGCCATACAGTAGAACTTTTGAGGTGAATAACGAATTGCGCTTAGATTTAATAGTTATCTCCAATCACACTGAACACTGCCGCCTTGTATACTCTTTCCCCAATTTTACTAAATACATCATGTAATACAATTATATATATATATCACATAACCCTCCTGTTTATTGATGGAATAAAACGGTGTAATATTTTTCGTATTACACAGGTACCCATGTAATATCACTTGATTGTGACGTAATTAGTTATCACGCTTCTGATTTACGTAGTGGTCGTGCCTAATGACGTCATATAAAAACTGTGTCAGTCAGTTGTTTATTTTAGACTTTTGAAGACTTTCCGATTCTTTGAAAAATAATTTTGATGCATTCGGAAAAATATTATTATTTCAACTTGCATGCTGATTATGTCTTTTTTTCTAGGTGATTAATTTACTATTACTTTAACTAAATAGAACTATATTCTTACTTGCGCAATTAATTTGGAGGTGATTTGTCTGACCTAGATAGAAATCGTCTGTTTCTATATGGCATCAAATAATATGTACATGTCATTATGCCTCGGTATTTTGAGTTATGTGATATATAGAATCTTAGACTCGTGAGGGTTTAATATGAAATTTATTAAACTCGTTTAATAAATTTCATATTAAACCCCAACTCGTCTAAGATCCTCTATATATATCATAAAATGCAATGTAATATGGCAGCCATGTTGTAAATCTTTAAGTAGCCTACATCAGAAATCTACAAGATTAATAAATTTCCATATTAATATCAGATCTGTAATTCAGCTTATATTTTTATGCTTCTTCAAAGACTTCACACGTTCCCTGCGAAAGAAAGCAGCGGGATTAGTATACATGTACAAGACATAAGATCGGCAAATTCCTTACAATATACAGGGTTTTCGCAAGTTTCGTAGTCACAAATACCAAACTAATAATGTAAGTAAATATCATTACCTTTATTGGTTCTGTGGGAAAAGTTGAAATCAGAATTGCAAGCATTAAATATTGGAGTTTTTGGTTGGATTGTCATCATTGTTAGAAAAAAACTCCCATGTACATGTATCCTGTTCTGGCGTAGAAATCACCACATAACTTCATCTACTAACTCGAAATGAGAAAAATCTATTTTCGTAAGAAGCCGAGATCACTTCCTGGTGTAAGTTCGCGTGTTAAACTTAGTTTGCCAGTTTCAAAGTTTTAAATTTAATTTGGGATTGTGATTTGGACATTGATTGGTTTGTTTGTTTTTGATTTCTGAACTGGTAACAATAATTAATAATAATAATGTTAAAAAACTGTTAAAAGATTTTTATTTTGGCACTTGGCCCATCCATTCACTAGCTTAAAATGAGATCTTTTTTTCAAATTGAATTTTTTATCAGACCTTGCAGTTTTTTTTATATATAGTTCGATATTTTGTTTGAAGAGAAGAAATTAACTTCATATTATATCACTAGGATTTGTCTAGATATTGGAGGATATGTCAATATATGAAATTGCCACTGCGCTACCTCAGTGAGCAGAGTGCTCGTTCCGTAAGTGGGAGGTCGTGGATTCGAACCCCGACCAGGTGAGGAGTGACTTTTCTTTCACGAAACTCTCGACATTACGAAATGAATGTCAAAGTTCTTTCGGATGGGAACTTAAACGAGGTTCCATGTCACTGAAGGTGTGCACGATAAAGAACCCTGCTGCATAATGCCATCAGTGCAACGCACATGCAAAATTTCTGCACCTTCGCATATAGCTAGCGACGTCTCGATAAAAGTGAAATATTTTTGACAGGAACGTTAAACACCGTCACTCAACTCAATTCTATGTTGATATACGATATATCTTTAGATACGTTAGTGAAACATAAAATTTGACAATGTTGTCAGTGGACAGGGATGGAATAATATTGTTGTATGCGACAATCAAGATATTTCACTTATATCAAGTTGCTAGTTTTGGAATGTTGAAGAAAACTAAAATATCCATACTTCCTTCCAGAGTGGTTCGAACTTGCTTGGAATTGAGAAAGGGGTAATCTTTTCCTCACGGTATTGGCAGTTTTGCTCCATTAATTAATATAATGGACTATGGTCTGCTATCTTTACTTGGTTCCTTAAAACCCAGAATATTACAAAAAAAAAAAAAATCAAAATTGACCTTAAGGAATGAGTTACCTGGATTGGCGATAATAAAGAGCAATATACGGACGAATTCCGGAACACCCGGCCTCACTTCCCTGGTGGAAGTTCAAGTGCCTTACCTGACTTGTCAGTTCCGAAGTTCTTACTTTGCCTCTGGATTTTGATTCGGACACGGATAAGTATGTTCGTTTTTGAATATAAATAGATATTCGAATACACATTTACTGGAAATATAAACTTTTATATTCAAATTTACTAGGATAATACAATATTACATAAAAACGTCGAAATGTCCGATTTCATATTGAAAATTCAGGATAGAAAGTATCACGTGGTGCACAAATAAACCTATGGTAATAACAAAATTCTGATCCTACACCTTTGTTTGAGCACCAGCAACACTACTCAAGCGGTAGTTTACGTGTTTTAACGTTATTGTTTGGCAGCTGTTCACTTTGCTTTGAAGATAACAATTTGTAGTTAGATCAGTGTGTTTTGTTTGATTTATATGTTTAAGGTAGTTCCATACTTTACAAATCGCCTGAAAACACATAGTGAATTTTTGATATGTTGTACATTGCCATAAACCATTCAACATGCCAAAATTTCAGGGCAGGTATTCGACTTGCTTAAAAAGTTCTGAAGCGCCACCTGGTGTCCATTTTCACGACATAACTGATAAAAATATAACTACTGTTATCAACAAATAAGCTTTAATAATTTTTTGACATGCTTAGAAACTAAAAGTGTCTTGCATTTAAATTAACCATTATGTCATGAAGATTATTTGGACCAATGGAATTTTACTTCCGGTCACGTGGTATTTTTCTACAGCGCCACCTATCAAGAGAGAACATCAAATTTTCGGAAAACGTAAAGTAACACCCTTTTATTAATTTGTAGATTTTAAAAAAACTAAGTCGAATACGACCCCTGATTTTCACATATATTGCACATGAATATATTATTTTGGTTTTCGGAAACAAAAAATAGGGGGTCGTCAAGCTACTTTTTTCATAAAATTGCATCAAAATCCTGACCAAGAAAAAAGCCTCATTCCTTACATAAGAAGTTAGCATCAAGGTCCTAGTATAATTTATAAACTCAATGTTTTTCGTTTGGTATTAACAAATAAACAAAAACACTGGTTGTGAGCTATTTGGTTGTGCAAAACAAAACCAAATTAAATATCATATGGTCTGTCACTCATAGAAACCCATAGCAACCGTTACTCAAAACAGATCAGTTAGGGTGGAAAGGGGATTCGTATACATTGATGAAGCGTTCTTGATTCTAGGCCGCTGAATGAAACGCAAATACAAGAGAAAAATGTTTATTGAAGAATCGTCAGTTTGTGTCCTACTATTTGTATTTAAAATCACCGAAACAAACCAAACATAAAGCGGCATTTAAAATACCGTCTTCAAAATGTAAACAATGTACTCAAATCTTTCAATTATTTAGAATAGTACTCTCAACAGTGTAGATCTACCTAATTTCCGTTATGTACAATATACATTTATTCTTAAAAATAGTGCACAGATTTGATATTGTAAATTCTAACCTTTCTGAATGCAGAAAATTATTCTACTAAATGATAGCATAACAGCGTTCCCGCCATAATTCTGTAGGCGCCGAAGACCACACATTCTTGACGTCATAGATAAAAAGACGTCAAATCAAGTCATTTCGACCGTACGCACAAAACGACGACGTCACCATGGTATGGAACTACCTTAAAAAAGTTTATATTTTAAATAAATTTAATATTTTATTGGTTTAAAGTGCGATAACACGATTTTATAGTCTGTCCTTATCCAGACCTCTTATACACGAATCTGAAATATATCTTTGTTACAGACAGTTGGCATTGCTTCAGAGGCACGCACTTTTAACTGTTCTGTCTGATGATCCAATATAAGGTAAACATAATATGGATCCGAGGCTATATCAATAAGTTTATCAACATCAGTTTCCAATCCAATCCCAATATTAATCATTGTTACACCTTGTGCCTTTAGCTGTTTTGCCTCTTCTTTTGCTGTAATATGATTGGTCCATTTAGCGTTTGAGAATATGATAATAATTTTCCTGGTGTCACCTGATCGTGCGCCATTACTTGCTGTGAATGATGTGATTCTAGCATGTCGTAAAGCAGACGTTAAATCAGACTCTTGTGACACAGGTGATATCGTCTGAATCAAAAACTTCAGATGATTATTGTTGGATAATTCAGAAAACGACAAAAATGTTTTTATACTTTCTGCAAATTCAACAAAACTGATTTTTATGTTTTTATTTGTATTGATATCTAAGTAATTTATTAACTCCTCGGCTACATTTTGTAATCTCTGTAATTCCGTTATTCTCTGACTGTTAGAGATATCAAACATAAACAGCAAATCTGTATCTGTATTTTCAATGCAATCTGAAAGATAAAGATCGAAAAGTAGAATTATAACATCACATGGACACCGGGTGGCATTAATGGATAAATACTCGTCTTTAACACCAGGTGCAAATGAGTTAACGGTACATTTATAGTGAAAAATAATTTTTTATATATCCAACAATACAATTTATCTAATCTTGATCTCTGTTCGCGATTGTTTTAACTAAAAAATAGTTTTTATCTACAAAAGTATTGTTTATATCAATCAAAAACTAACTATTCCATGTCCAAATCACAATCTAGAAGCAAAGTAAAATCTTTGAAACCGACAGCTTAGATTAAACACGTAAACTTTAACCAGGGTGCTCCGGAAGGGTAAACAACTCCTGTTCAGTTAGCTACACCTGCAACGTGTGTAATCGAAATTGAGTGAAAGTAACATGGAACCATGGGACGTGAAGTATACCCAGGGTAATCCTAGACGTAGAGACTTCAAACTACTTGTCAACAATACTACATGTGTATGCCATAGTGAATTTAGGGTCAACAGAACAATGTCCCGCCTTATTGTGTTAAATTAAATCACATATAAAAATATCATCTCTTTTTAACAAGGACTAATATACATTCCTATCTATATAGTTTTTAACTTCCTTGACGCTGACCTTGTTATCTACGACCTTCTTCCATATATCAAAACCGTCATAACATCAATACAACTTTCTAACACACATGCTCATATAATTGAAGTTTTCCAAAAATAACTTGACGCCTTAAGATTTAATACATGAAATACAGCTGTGTCTTGAGGGCCAAATACCCCCGCCCCAAAAATCTAAACGGATTTAATGTTTTACTGCGGCCTTGAACTTTTCGGTATTACCTTGGTTCAAGGTCATGACACAATTTTGCGCCATGACGATTATTCGTGTGAAGTTTTATGACAGACGGTCAATGCAAGTATGAGACATGGACCGGACATAATTTTACACGGATAGACAGACAGGCATGATGATTCCTATATGCCCCTTCAATCTAGTTTGAAGTTCATAAGTTAGATAATATCTTGTGTGTTCATTGCTTTAATTATTCACTATTCCTTAACCTGATGGAGACACTAGGCGTCATAACACATTCATTTGTGTAAATGGGAATGACCTTTAGCTACACATAGCTGTCAGCCAATTTGGCCCCGTTTTCAAGAGAATATTCAAATTTTAACAGTTTACGAGCGTTTTGTGGAGATCCGTAATAACTAAGCTCAATAATGGTTAGGTAAGTGAGTTCGGGTGTTATGAATATATACGTTATATGTTATTAAATTACCATCACAATCAATATGGGAGGTTTCTCTCAAAATTGTGTTGAGTGCATCATTGTTGATACTTGAGAACACATGCCTAGATGATGACGATACACCGGATAACTCTATTTGATTCACTTGCTTTCCTATTCCAACTGTGAGTATAGTTGTACCACTCAGATCATAAACTATCTTCTGTCTTGAAACAAACGTATCATTCTGATTGGTAGACATACCGTCATACAATAGTATGACGTACTGAGTCGCGTTTTGCCGACATCCCGAAGACTCATCGAGAAGAACATTTCGTGCAAGGTCTAATGCTTTATCTGTGTAAGTTGTTAAAGAAGACAGATTAATGGAATGGAATGCGTTCCATAATGATGAATTGTCCGCATAATCATCGAAGTCAAATATCAGTTCTGCAGTCTTAGAAAAAGTGATTGCGGCCATCTGGAAATCATGTGGGCCAATTGGAAGCCTTCTCAAAAAATTATTGATAAAACTTAACGTCTTGTTCAATACACTCTTTGTGCTGTATGATGTATCAATTATAAATAAAATGTCAGCAGGACCCGGCCGACAGTCTGAAAAATAAATAAAGTCACTTTTGTGACATATATAGAAGACAGGACATGCAAAATAAGATTCATTTAAGGTTCATGCTTCCCTTGGGAGTATTTCCTGCCATAATATAATCTTACTCTTTCTTACTTCAAAAACATATGGACACAATTTCTGATAACGACCTTATAAAACAATCGCTTATTCGTCAAATCCGACAACATAATATGTTCTATGGCGTCAAATTGTAAGGGACATGTCCATAACCGGGCCAAAAACAAAAATGTTTAAAACGAACCATTTCGACGTGTTTTCACTATTTTGTTAAGGATTATGTTATATCAGCGACAATGCAGTATTGTGCTTACCTATTTCGCAATGGACCCCTGTATTTCTTGATCCGCATACACAATTAAAGTGGTTAATGAAATCTTGACATTGTCCACCATTTTGACAAGGATTGCTCTGACATTCGTTTATCTCTATAAGTAATATATCAAACAAAGTATTATATATATATATATATATATAATATATATATATATATATATATATATATATTGCAAGTAAATATAAATAGTATGGTTAATGCATACCATACAGTACAAGGTCCTGGGCTGACGAACAGTAGTCGAAGCCCAGCTGCAGACATGAATAACTAGCGGTCTAAAATGTTGATTGACAGATTGAGAGCGCCTGTCAAAAACTGTCGGAAGCTAACGAGGGGCCAAGATAAAAAAGATTCGCATAAAATAACCCACTTCACTAAATAAAGAAAAGTTTTAAAAATTAATTCCTGTAGGATACAGAATACTACATGACATCTGCAGTCATCCAAAACGCAAACTTAAAACCGTATTGAAAATATTTTTTAGTTTGCTTTGTGTAGAAAAAATATTAATGTTTCAGTAGTAAATCATTTTTGTATTAAAATTTTATGTATCAACAAAATAAGTTCAATTATTCGATTAAAATAACATCCACTCAATCGTATATCGAATACAGTCATAGTCAGTAGTATATCGAAATGGAAAATGTCTTCTACCAAACTCGCTCGTAGTGGCAGCATTGTTATAACGACCTACGCTGCTACACGCCGTGCAATAATACGAAACTGATCTGTAGTACCTGTTTCACAGTTTGTGCCTTCAAATCCTTGTACACAGTAACAAGTATAACTATTTACGTTGTCTACACATTGCCCTCCATTCATACATGGATCAAACTCACATTCGTTAATATCTGAAATAAGTTATAAAATAAATCAAACACAGACAAACCACAATCACAAGCAAGGTAACAATAATTTAAAACTGACATAGTGACATATTTAGTTGAACACTTGACGTTCCTTACGTAAGGTATTTACTATAACAAAAAGGAAATAACAATAATTTCATTTATAAATATCCAGTTTAAAAATATTTTTACACAGAACGCCACAAATGTACAAGCTGTAGCAAGTAATAATTAAAACATCGTTATTGCGTATGAATTTAAAAAAAGGCCTATTGTCATACATAATGTAATGAACACAAGTTCATATATTTTACTTAACCATAAAGAGAAATAATCTTTATAATTTGAAATCATTAATTTTCGTTGGGGCTCAATTTTCGTGGTTTTAGTGGATAGTCTGAACCACGAATTTACGACCACCACGAAATATTATCCACAAGTAGAAAGACAAGATAACTACCCGGCAATGAACATGTACCATATTTAATCGCATTCATAAATTACAACTAGCGTAAGTTACATTTTCACACTAATAAAAACTTTTTACGAGGTGAAGATGTTTGGATGTCTTAATCTAATTGTGAAAATTATTTAAGTAAATATATATGTTTAATAAAATAAATATTTATATTTAATAAAAATTTATTTTTAATTGGGAACTGGTCGGGACGAATAGGGACAGACAGGTTTCTAGCCGTAGCTTTCATAATCAATTATGGCCTGTCCTATTTAAATTGAAATTCGATTAACTAAATAAACATTTCAACAATCTATCATCTAACATCCTTTATATCTAATATAACTCAATCAACTGTTTGTCTTGTAAAAACCGCACCTTCTTTCGACATTATACAGTATCGGTAAGAGCCGCCATTGTTACTCTCGTAAACAGCTGATTGGGTCATCAGAGGTCAATAATTAGAATTTTTAAAAAAGTTGCCGATATCAAAGAAAAAAAAACTGTTTTGCTTAAAGGGATTATGAACCACATTCTGATTGATGTGATATGAGTGAACTTATAAATCTGATTTAATTGCCGCTTATTTATCTAATGTAACAGGTAGATTTACTCAGACCAGGTGTTACGTCGTGTATGAAGCCAATTGTTACTGATATACTAATCACAGGTAATTAACGCCTACCCTAGACTTGGTCATTAATCCGCGTCTCTAGATCTGTCACGGTCTATGTCTTTCGTAATCCCTAATTACTCATCCTATAACTGCCGATTAACAAACAAATCATTACTTTCTACCCGTTATCAATGTTCAAAGGACAAACTAGTTTTTGACATTTCAGTAAAACCACGAATTTACGTCCCAACGAAATGTTATTTTTTACCGATTCCACGAAAATTGGGGCTCACGAAAATAAAACCATTCATAATATACAAGTGGTCATTTGTACCATGGGCTGGGGGGTGGTACTTCACATTTGTATAAAATCTATGTTTCCATTGCTCGTTAATGCATGGAATTTAAATCTATATGTTGTAGAACTTACCTGTTTATTCCATTATGTGGTTGTTGTGGAATTATTTGAACCTTAATTACGTTTTGCTTTCAGTCACGCCAAAATCGATTTTGTGACTGAACATGTGTATGTTATAAAGCCGAAGTTTTTGTCATTATATCAGAATGTCAACTAAATCCCAGTTATTGTACACATTATGTAACACTTAGACAGTGTTAGCATCATAGGTCCACGTCAGTTTAAGCAACACTTTATCTAATAAGGCACATTGTAAACCGAAACTTAAAATTTGTGTTTAAAGTTTCCTCCATCTTGGAATACTGAGCTGTGTAGCCTTAGTTTCGCATATATTATTTCATGCTTTATGCAACAAATGTTAGTTGCTGAGTTTTATAATCAGTCAAGCTTTATGTTATGTTACATAATTGTTCTTTCAATTATGCTTTTTGAAAGCTTTAACCATTTATTGGGTTCCCATATGTGGACATGATATGGCTATAAAGCAGAGCCGTCTGCTCGCCTCACATTACAAAATACTTCCCCGTTAGGTCTCAATATCATTTTATATAAGGCAACACAGTAATAACTATCTGTTTTTTTATGTAAAGATGCTTGTTGCTTGTAATTTATTGATTATGTTATTATTGTCATAACATTGTTGTTTTTTGTATTTGTTGTGTCTTGTACGGCAAGTGTATGGCTATTCAGGTTGTAACATAGCCATACAGCGCGCCAATTGGTTGAATTTCCCGTACAGTCTCCCGTACAAGGTATTCATTGGTTAATATCAGACTAAGGGGGAGAGTATAAAAGGCGGCAAAATCCGAAACTTGTCAGATAACTATTGACCGTCACAGTAGTCGGACGCTCAGTGTACCTCCGCAGTAACCAAGCGGCCATATTGGTACTACACCCTTGTACAATCGCCATACAGTAGAACGTTTGAGGTGAATAACGAATTGCTCTAATTTAATAGTCATCGCCAATCACACTGAACATTGCCGCCTTGTATACTCTTTCCCCGATTTTACTAAATACATAATACAATTTAGTACACCACATGTTAAGTTGTTGGATAACCATTGGATAACTACACGAATTCTATTTCATTTAAATCATTTGTCCTTGACAACGCATAGCAGCAGGACCATACATCTCCAGACAACACTATAGGAGAACAGTTTCCTGGAGAGGAGTCCATAATATTCTAATTTATCCTGCAACTAACGTGTACATTGACATCATAAAGCCTGCCGAATAAACCTTATCTTTATTCGGTCACTGACCCAATAAAGCCACGCGCTAACTGTGACGTCACAGTTACGGCACTACTTTTTCCATTCAACATTTGACGTAACCTTTGACCCAAATGAACCCCATTCTCAATGTAAACAAAACACAGTATAATAAACATGATCAATAAATTCATAAATTTTAATATTTTATTTTAAAAAAAGATTGATTTTTTTAAAAAAAAAAATACACGTAGTTATATAAATATGATTTAAAAATAAAAATGAAAAATTATAAGTTGTTACTTTATTCTGCCGACTTTTAGAATATGGCAGAAATACGAGAAAAACGTCTGCAACTGAAGACAACATTTCATCAAAGAATATTTATTTTAATATTATTATTGTAAGAAATAAAGATTTTGATTTAAAGAGAGGAGTTCAATATTTTAATATATATATCATAAAATGAAATGTAACATGACAGCAATGTTGAAAATACTGAAGAAACTAGAACTCTACAAGAGTAATAAAATGCAAATTAATAGCAGATCTGTAACTCAGTTTATATTCCTATAAAGACTTCACAATTTCCCGTGAAAGAAAGCAGCGGGATTAGTATACATAAGCAAATACCTTACAAATTGGTGTCAGAAGTGGGATACTATAATTTCAGATAGTATCACGATATGATCCCTGCCAGCATTGTTCAATGTAATTGAAACATTTCATTGTAATTAAGAGCGTAATTGAGAGCTATGGACCAGGCACAGGCGTCACCGACCCAGAAATCCAATTTAGATTAGAAAAAGAATTAAATGAAATGGGCCAAGGTGACATAACTGCAGACACTATACCCGATGAATTGCCACATCAAATTTTATCCAAAAATGAAATGCCACAAAACAGACTGAGTCCAATACATGAACCATTTCATAGATCAAATTATGCCACACACCCAAGTGTGTACCTCAGAATCTACAGACAAATAGGCTTGATAGTTGCCATAATGATTACCGTATGCCCATGATTCCAATGTCATCTCCAAGCACGCCACATTAACCTAATTTAAGACCTGACCAATACCAGGGCCATGAAATTTGGGAAGAGCTATTTCCCAGTTTGAGGACTGTGCAGAGCTTGGTAGGTGGAGAGCAAAGGACAAAGTTTTGTTCCTTGCCTCTAGCCTAAGATAGTAGACCTCAGTCGTGATAAGGCCAGATGTGGGACGGTCAAAAGTAGTGCATAAAACAAAACCATAGGTCTTTCCTTAGTCCATGCTCATTTAAATTTGTTAATGGGTAGTACTTTGCAATATTGCCAAGGTGAGAGGTTCTAAGGTTTGCAAAAATTTAAACCTGAATTGATTGACTATAGCACTATAGTTTAAGAACTTCAGCCGCACCATACACTTCCAATGGCAAGACCACATTTTGGGTGTAAACATTGCCATGTGCTTTTAGCATGGTTTGCGCATTTTCCAAATTTCTGAAAAAATGAATCCAACAAGACCCTGGTTTTTCTTGACAAAGAAAAAGTGGGATATTTAAAAATTCAGGGAAAATGTGTACCATTGTATGTAGTTCAATGTTTGTTTACCATCTATGAATAAGACCTATTTAGGGGTAATATTTAGCAATTGTTTGCAAGAATTGCACTTGGGTCATAAATACAGTATAGAAATATTGTTTTAATTCTCCTGAATTGAAAACGTATCAACATTCATGTGTTTAAACAAAATTATTGAAAATGGGTGCATAACACTTAATGTGTTAGAGCCAAAATTGGCTAATTTTGAGTGTCAAGTCACAACTGAGGTCTATAATGTTAGGGGATGTGCCATAAATTTTTATGTGAGCTTGTTTAATGAAGAAAATCGTGACTATAACCTTTCAATCGTCAAATTAAGCCATCGATTTGGTCTTAAAGCACCAGAATTGATGGTTATCTCGTCTTGAAATGAGAAAACGAGAACCAGGTGAATCGATAGCTGCCTTGGGCGATGATGTGCGCCAAATGGCACAAAAAGCATACTGTGACTTTGGTGCCTGTGCCCAAGAATCATTAGCGCTAAATCAGTTACACAAGATTACCTCCCTTGATATGAAAGTACTTTGCATTGATAAAGAATGCATAACTTTCATTGAAGCAGTTGACGTAATAGAAAGATACGAGACCCTATTGGGAGAATCTAATGACAAAAAGAAACCCGTTAGAATGATACGCCATAATAATGACCAACAACAGAGGTCACCAAACAGATATCACGAGATGGCTCAAAACAGTAGCATTGACCAGACCCTAAAAACGTTAGTAGTGAGACTAGGAAGGCTTGAAAATAGTATCTAACCAGTCCAAAGTCATTAGCCAAATAAAAAATATTCAACCCGGTCCTGTTATATATGCCAATCGCCTGAACATTTCTTTCGGGTTTGTGAAATTTACAATAAATGTCAAAATGAACCAAATAATAGTGGTCCGACCCAAGGTACCCGAAGCCAAACCCAAAAATTAACAGCCCAGTCACAAGGAAACAAGACACCATCGTTTCAGTAGGCCGTGACTCCATGGATATAATAGGCCTGGTCAACCAATTGATGATACAGAATTTGAGACCATGTCCAATAATGGGACAAATAGGGGAAATGAATAGACAATGGGATAATGGATTCTATACAAAGGGAATAATTTCCAATATTTAAGTATCTTTCTTAATTGACAAAGGCTCTACTGCATCTCTCCTTTCAAGCAGAATATATGATGCAATTCCAAGTGAATTTAGACCCGACCTATATCCCATTGAATCTATAATCAATGATGTAATGAAGTTACTACCTATGCTTGGACTAATTTGAGATATTACTAGCCGACTGACTTTATAAATAACCTGTTGTTGTTTATGATATTTCAACTGAGGGAATCTAGGCGAAGATTTCCTACTTCAATATGTGAATAAAACAAATTACAAGCATATGGTTTTACACACATATAAAATGTTTCACGGGTGATAATGCCTATATGACCAGTCGTTTAGAAATTCGTCGTTCTGTTGCCATACCACCAAATTCCGGTTCCTGGTACCAGTAACCACAACCCAGTCAAGCCACCTGACAGAGTCGGTGTATGTTGAGCAAATGAAATCTTCAAAAGACATATGCCTTGTGCCAGGTGTTATAGACACCAAGTCTGAAATTCTTCTTGTAAACGTTTTGATTTGTAGTGAAAATGCTGTGACACTACAGGCTAAATCTGTAATCAGAAACTGAACCCTATAGAGATAAAGAAAGAGTGTCTAGTGGCCGTGTTGCTACAGCCACCAATATAAGTACTGACCATGTTCAAAAGTCAACCCAATTTCCAGAGACACTGGGTTATCTACTCTCCAGAAGTTCTAAACATTTGAATAATGAACAAGCTGATCTTCTTAAACAACTTCTTATCAAATACCAAAATGTCTTTGCCAAGACACCAGATGACCTTGGGTGTACTGACAAGGTCAAACATACAATAAACACTGGTGCAGCCATCCCCATTAGACAGCCCCCTAGACAAACGTGATGCCGAAGTGAAAGAAATAAAAACCATGTTAGAGAGAGGTGTCATTGAACCTTTCTGTAGTGCATGGACCTCTCCAACTGTATTAGTAACAAAAAAAAGATGGCGGCATCCGGTTTTGTTTTGACTATAGAAAGGTCAATGAGGTCAATGTTAAAGACGAATACCCTTTACCAAGAGTTGACGATTGCATTGACTCACTTCCGGAGCTAAATGGTTGAGTTCAATGACTTAAAATCCGGGTTCTGGCAAATTAAATGGACCCTAAAGACAAAGAGAAAACGGGTTTTGCCACAACCCTTGGACTGTTCCAATTTACAGTCATGCCCTTTGGTCTTGCCAATTCCCCATCAACATTTAAAAAGCTCATGGAGAATATTATGCGATGGTTACAATGGTCAGAATTTCAAGTATGCATGGACGATATAATTCACCATGTACCACTTTTAATGAAGGTATCCAAAGAAATGAGCATATATTTCAAAGGCATTTAGAAGCAAACTTGAAGTTAAAACCTTCAAAGCGCCAATATAAATAATAAGAGATGAAAAAATAATGAAGTATTGAAAAAATATTAGGTCAATAAGGTCTGAAACAATTATTTTAATTTTAGCAATGTATAATAATTGAATTTAAATATTTAAAAACTTATATAATCTACAGTAGGATAGCCAAGTCGAAATTGTGCGTTGGTTTTAATTTTTGAGACCTTCCGCGGTAAATAAAAAGGGATTACTTTTTGCAAGTGTCTGAACCCGAAAAAAATTCGCCATTTTCAGAATCGTTTTAATACCATAAAATTAACATTTCTAGCTACGAATATGATGCAAGCGGGCGAGAAATTAACTAAATTTCATACATGTATCAAAAATTCCGAGATAAAACGTACTTAAAATTACTGATATCCCGACGATAACCAATTTCTCTTGAAAATCAACAGAAATTTCTTCCCCATTTTTGAAACTGGTACGTTTTTTGTGTAAAGAATAGTTTTCCTAGAGATTTTAATACAATGTCAGAAAATTATTATAGTATACGCCAGTAAATTATCATACCTGGTGCATGAGGGTTAAATATGCGAAAATCGCAAAAATCCAACAGCATGATTTCAGTACGTCTTGTTGTCAATGAAAACAAATATGGCCGCGACCTTGATAAACATTGTTCCAACGTAATGACGTAAACGACGTAAAATGTATACACAGTACACGCAATGTACAGTACAGACCTGCCGAGAGTTTAACACTAAGCAAACCAAAAGAAGTCAAAGCTCGATTGCGGAGTGCCTAAGGTATGGAAAAGTAGCGGTCGAAAAGCTGCCGAGAGATAGATGGCAACTGCTGTCGATATAAACACCAAACGAGGGACCAATATAAGCTGTCAATTCGGCACTATTTCGTTAGCTGGGTGTTAAACTTTGGAAGGTCTGTACTGTATTTATCGATTTTTATTATTTTTATTGCAAGAGGCATCCTCACCTGGATGGTTAGTAGGACATGTGTTTGATAATGGAGATAAACTTTTTTTCATTTAGGACCTCAACAGGAATAAATGAATAGGGCCTACATTAAATAAAAAAAACAGAAGCTGTACAGAGAATAAGGTTAGAGCAAGGATATAAAATGTCTAGCAGGTTAGATATGATAATAAATAAATAAATAAATAAATAAATAAATAAATAAATAAATAACTTGATAAATAAGTAAATAAAATCAGAAATTTTACAGAAAAATAAGTTAGATCTGGTACACAATATGTCAGCAGTTTAAAATAAATAAATAAATCAGAAATTTTTACAGAAAATTAAGTTAAAACTTTTTCACAATATGTCAGCAGTTTAAATAAAAAAATCAGAAATTGTTCAGAGAAATAAGTTAGAACTGGGACAATATGTCAGCAGTTTAAATAAATAAATCAATCAGAAATTGTAGAGAGAAATAAGTTAGAGCTGGAACACAATATGTTTTATTAGCAGGTTAGTGATGATAAATAGAGTAAATAAATAAAAAGAGATCAAAATAAGTTGTATTTTGTCTTTCCTCAAGGTACTTACATGAAATGGATGTGGTATGGGTACCATGGAAAGTAACCTCAGATATTTTTGTAAAATAAATAAAACAAATATTTTGATATGAACAAAATTAACAATTAAAATAGAAAAGATATTGAATTACTAAGAAGTTAAAAACTTTTATGAACAGGCAGATAGTTAGACATTTTGTCAAACTGTTGTTTGTTAAATGCATGACAAGTGGACCATAATAGCATTTAAAAGGACTAAAAATTGTCTGAATTATCAAATTTAATTCAGAAACTACACAAACAGGTGGTTTTCATGGGGGACAGGTACTTTCTAGTTGTTCTGGCTGTGATAAATAGATAAACCATTTACAAATAAAAAAAACTATGTGTATATCTGTACAGGATCATATGGCAGTGTTCATTCTAGAGAGGGGCTGTTGATCATTTAGATTGTCAAATGGCACCATTGTAAAGGCCCTAGTGGGCTACATTTGAAATTAGATTTCAAATGAAAGTTCAAATTATTTCATAACATTGTCATATATAAAAGCTACAATATTTAAAACTATTACATACTTCATTAACAAAAGCGTTTACATCCAGCCTAAAAGACTTACAAGTCACATCAAATATTAGATGTATGCAAAATAATTGATGTTATTATTATTAGAGGAATTTTATTAGACATGAACCCATCTGAAAAAAAATCCTAGAATGAACGCTCATGGTTATTACTGTTTACACATAGTGGAACATTTTTCAAAGAAAAATACATTATATGTGACTAAACAAACTTTGTAAACTGTAATAATGTTGAATGTCTCATTGCATGTAAAATTAAAACATAACAATATCTTTAAAACACTAGGAATTAAATATCATCAGACATTTATGAATGCTTCATTTTATATAGAATTAAAAAACAACACATATCAATCCTTAACATACTGGGAATTATATACTATAACACATTTATGAATCAAATGCTTCTCTTGATACTGAATACCCCTTTTTTCACCACATGAAATGCTTTTTCATACACCCAAGTCTGAAGTGTAGCATACAGGTAACAGCATAGGTTAAAATCTTACTATGTCAGAAAGTTTGCCAGTTCTCTTGGTGACTGCTGTGTTTTACCTCAGTGATGAAGCCTAATTATTTTGAGTTAGGGACCCAGCTCACTTCATTTAAGAATTTGTAACAGTAATGAATAGCTTAAATGTGTAAACATTATGGGACCCAGACTGGATTTTAGAAGCCATTGGGTACTGGGCCCCTGCTTATCTTCATCCCTGTACCTAGTTTCTTCCTTAATCTCATTTACCTGATTATAAGTGAAATGATCTTGAATGGAGTGTGTATACCAACCAATCAATTCTTAATTTAACTGATAAATCAATAAATCTGGAATAGGCCTAGTGTGTTACATTATTTTTAATTCTTTCAAACTAATAATGGCCATTTGGATACATTTTGTCATGGATTTCACTGCATTTGCATCAACTTATTTCTTAATGTTATTATCAAACCAGTTCATTTAAAACTTTTAATGAAGCAAAACACTCAACTTTCCGTGTCTAAATTGTACTAAAATAATAATGCCGGGGTTATTTGCATCAAAACAGAAACTAAAATTTGATAAATAAAGACCAGTGTTGTGTCGGTAGCTCTTTTCAGTGCGAAGTAGTGCGAAGTAATAAAAAAGGGGTTTTAACCTTTAGTTCATCATTTTATTAGGTTAATATAAGTATAAACTTACTTCAGACAAAATTTCATGCGGTTATGAAGTCTATAAGATGAACAAATTTAGTGAAAAGTTCAAATATCGGCATTATTATTGGCGTGTATACAACCCAAATTGGATCAGGAAATGGGAATGTAATCCGGAATTTATACCGAATATCGGCGATGTCCAGTTGTATACGGACAAGGTTGTGAACAATGAAGTATATCGGCCATATTTACAATTCTTATCGAGAACACTTCGCCATGAATAGTTACATATGCCATGGTTATATTATAAAAAAATATTTAATTATTCAATAAATAATTAAAATTAATTTAATTATATGTACATATATGATACTAAACATGTTTTCAGATCCCACGACGAGGACTTGGTTCTCACGGATCCATTTATTTGATTAGTTATCCATCACGATGATTTAGAATTAAATAGAATTTAAGTACCTTTTTGTGTTTATATACAGATTTAAATGGATAACTAATATACGAAAAAATATGTTTATGGACAATTAATATCTCTGAAGTTACACATGGAATGTGGATTTCACGAACAAAGTCGCAACTGATCACCTCAGAAAATTAATTGTACCGGTCCCTACAATTTAATTTAAAATTTATTTATTTATTAATTTTTCAAAAAAAAATATTTTTCAAAGATAATCCATGTAAAGATTTCACAGTGTAGTTTTCACCACAATTGTGTCCTACGTGAGACAACATTCAATACATGATATTTATTTATTTTAAAACAGATGTTTTTAAAAGATAGCTCATGTAAGGATTTCAAAGTGTAGTTTGCACCACAAGTGTGTCCTACGTGAGACAACATCCAATACATGTATTTATTTATTTATTTATTTATTTATTTATTTATTTAAAAAAGATGTTTTAAAAGATAATCCATGTAAGGGTTTCAAAGTGTAGTTTTCACCACAAGTGTGTCCAACGTGAGAAAAAAATCCAATACATGGTATTTATTTATTTATTTATTTATTAAAGATGTTTTTAAAAGATAACCCATGTAAGGATTTCACAGTGTAGTTTTCACCACAAGTGTGTCCTACGTGAGATAACATCCAATACATGGTATTTATTTATTTATTTATTTATTTATTTATTTATTTATTTATTTATTTATTTATTTATTTAAAAAAGATGTTTTTAAAAGATAACCCATGTAAGGATTTCACAGTGTAGTTTTCACCACAAGTGTGTCCTACGTGAGAAAAAAATCCAATACATGGTATTTATTTATTTATTTATTTTAAAAAAAATATTTTTTTAAAGATAACCCATGTAAGGATTTCACAGTGTAGTTGTCACCACAAGTGTGTCCTACGTGAGACAACATCCAGTACATGGTATTTATTTATTTATTTATTTATTTATTTATTTATTTATTTTTTATTTAAAAAGATGTTTTTAAAAGATAATCCATGTAAGGGTTTCACAGTGTAGTTTTCACCACAAGTGTGTCCAACGTGAGACAACATCCTATACATGGTACTTATTTATTTATTTATATTTATTTATTTATTTAAGATTGAAGTTGTGATTGAAAATGGATAATAAACTTTTACTGACTAAAGGCAATATAGACACAAAGTATTTTGCGATCTATTTTATTCTTGATTTTTTGGGATTTGAGTGCGTACGCTCAACTCTAATTTACGTCTTTGACCAGGTTTTTAGCTGTTGCATTGGTTTTGGGTATGGTAAGATTACCGCCAGTTGACACCACGACTTTATTTATAACTTTTCTGAAAGAAATAAATTTTTGAAAAAGTTTCTTTTTCTCTTCCTCGGTTTTTTGTTCTCAAATAGAATGATTAATACGATAATGACGTGCACCTGGTGAAAGTTCAAAATCACCAAACTCATGCAATGCATCACGAATCAAACTTTCCTGATATTTCACTACGTTTTCAACAATTTCTATGAGATCGGGGAGTCTTTTTGGTTTCCAGTTAATATTAGATTTTAGAATTTCACAGTTATTGTTTTTCCATTGATCTGGGACTTTCTTTGATGTGCGTGTTTCAAATACAATTTTTTTTATCGTAGGAATAACCTTATCGGTGAGATATGATCCCATATCTTTTGCATGTTCGGTCTCATTACTGTGTCGTACAACCTCAAATTCGCCCAAAGTTTTCATTTCTATCAGCCCCCCTGGTCCAAACAAAGAGTTAATTACAGTCTTTATATCATTATCACTTTTTCCTACTGTGTGTCGCAAACGACGTTTCACATTTTGCTCTAAATTTATGGTACAAAGTGTTAAATTCGCGATCGAGTACGGGCTTTTTAATGGCTTTGATTAAAGCTTTTTCCTCGTCAGTGCCGAAAACAATGTTCGTTACATTAAACAATGACTGGGTATTTTCAAATTTTAAGAACAGATTATTAAAAAAAACCGCTGATAAGTGTCGTATTCCCCATCCCAGTGAAAATACACAGGGCCTAAAAGTATCGGACACGACCCGGTTTTTTCGCATCAGGTTTTTGTCTTGGAAAACCGTGCATGTTACGTAACAGGGGCCAAGATTAAACGTTCTATCTACTCCTAAAATACTTCCGTCGTCGTCTCTAGCGCAACAAGACATTAAGTGGCGAATTTGGTTGTCGGTATAACAAATCACGCCTGGTGGCTTTCCATCTAAAGTTACTATTTCCCTAACAAATCTTATTTCAGTATCTTTACAATTTAGAGATATATTTGTATATCATCGGTTGTATTTTTGCGATTACTATCGGATTTTTCTTTTTTTCTATTCGGTACTTCATGTTCTTAATGATTTTTGTATCGCGAGGTTTTTGACCCGGTGCCATTTTACGTATTTCTCTTGCAGTCAGTTTACTTTTTATTCCTTCTTCAATGTTTTTCTTGGTCCCAGGCGATGTTCTAAAATATTCAGAGCTTTCATGTTTTGATTTACCATGAAATGATGGAATATGCTCCGGGTACTGACCTAAATATTCAATAGTTATCCTCATTACGCAAAAATATTTTCTCCAATTTCACAGCCTGGTCTAGAAAACCGAGACTATGGGATTTGGACAACTTTGAATTCCAGAACCATAATCAAATTTTGCGTTGGGAAGTATGCAACATCTATGACACTGATAGTCCAATTGTCCAATAGTTCCTTGCAAAAACTTGAAATCTTCATTTTTTAGATTTTCACATCTGATATGAAACCAAGACTCACATATACCACAAGCAATGCTGTTGCCTTTGCAATTTTTGTTGCTAACGCCACATGGATATGGAACATTAGAAGATGCTGACATTTTCAATCTTACCTTCTTAAACATAAAAGGTTATATACACTTTTTACTTGCGTGATGATAGCAAATTTTGCTATAAAAGCAAATAAGGCGGTTTTATGAACAATTGATGAAAAATGTAAGAAATGAAAATCAGAACACTGCAATAATCACTAAAATAATTAATATATACTTACAGTATACTTACTTTCCAAGGATGGAATAATTATCCAAAATATCCCACCCTTAATTATATCCCAGAGTATTTTGTAAAAACATGTAAAATATGTTTTCAACTGTATTCGCTATTGTCGGCATTTTCTTTATTTTTTGAACAACAATTGTTTTAATTTTGTAACAAAATTCTTCATATTTCCATATTTCCAGTAATTTCGTTCATATATCGGCAATTATTAAAGATTAAACATATGTTCATAATAAAATAATAAAATTTTGTCAGTTATTTGTCGGAAAAAGTAGCGGAGTTTTATTGATTCCGTTAAAGATAGAGTTCAATTTTCTTCTGATAATGCCAGGTGATATTACTCTGGTCGGCACTTTAGTGACCCATGCCGACGGTGATCTATAAGGTGTCATCGGATAATTATCCTATTAACTTAGTAACAACTCCTCACAATACCTGCCATTGATTATGTTGGCTGGTACCTTTGAATTCTTTCCCGTGAGGTGTGAATCGACACACTTTTACTTAGACTAAGATTGAGAATTCAGTCAGATAATTTCTAAGTATTTTATTTTGTTCACACCCGACTATAAACAACATTTAGACCAGTGTTTTATAGGCTGTATATTTTTTTTAGGTTTGCGTTTTGATTCTTTTAGACAAGACTCCGAATTTAATTATAGTTTTAACTTTTCAAAAAAAAATATTGTAGTAGTAGAAGTAGTAATAGTTATAATAACTATAAACACTAGTCAGAGACATATAATGTCTCTGCACTAGTGTATAAAAACAATTAATATAAAAACACGTAAATGAATGGCGATAAAAAAACTAACTAAATAATATTAATAAATAGAATAATAATGTTAAAAATAAATATTCGAGAATTATATTAGAATAAAATCAATAAGTTTTCTTAAATATAAAGAAATACATTGAATGGATGATATAAACAAAGTTAAAGTATTTGCTGTTCTCTTGCTCCGGTGCTGCCATAAATTCCGGATTCATTTCACCTTCCTGATCCAATTTGGATTGTATGCACGCCAATAGAATTGTCGGATAGAGAAAAGCTGGTTAATTTAATATTTTTTACGACAACACAGGTTTAGATCCCTACAAAAGTGTCAGCGAATTAATGTTATACCATCATCAAACTCTGTCAGTAAAATAGTTCGTCCCCAATATCATAATTCTTTACTTTGCATCGTGTGCATACAGCTGTGTGGTCATTGACCGACAATTCCTGGTTTTGACGGATCCTTTCATCAAATATGTTCATCTTATAGACTTCATAATCACGTGAAATTTTGTCTAAAGTAAGTTTATACTCATATTTACTTAAATCAATGCAGAAATAATTGTTAAAAGCCTTATTTTTATTACTTCGCACTACTCCGCACTACTTCGCACTAAAAAGAGCCACCCGTGTTGTGTTGACTCTGGCTAAACTAATATGGGAGAGGTTTCCTCATTTTTGGGGAATATTTCATAAAGAAAACTCCAGTCTAACCCTATTTAATGATGTTAGCTGATTTATCCAATGATATGTACTGATATGACAGCCAGGTCCTGTTTATATTTTTCCAGCAAAGCAAAATCAGTTGGTAATTTCAGTAATTCTGAGTCCCTAACTAGCCCTACATCAGCAGGTTGCACTGTACACTGCAGTGGCACATATGCGTAAAATTAGAACACATGCGTAACTTATGTGTTCGACAGCCATGCAAATCAATTATACATGACAAATAAGGCAAAAAAGCTCGACTATTTTGTCAAAAATACACGATGACATTTTCTGCATGCTAAAATTGTGATCGAAGCGGGACGAATGCTAATCAAATATGTCCGACTGGAAGTAGTTCCAAAAAATCGGCAGATTAGACAAGAAATGGAGAAAAATCCAATATTTTTAAGGAAAAACTTACTTTATTTCAACAAAACTATCACCACAGCGTCTCTCGATTATCAAATTTATACATTGCATACAATAAGGAAGCTGTCTAAGCATTTTTCTGTGTCCAATTAGCCGGAAAGGGGGCGGCCCATGATCGAGAATCCGACAATGTCATCGATTTTTTCGACATTTAAAACTGCTACGTTTTTTGTGTAAAGAAAATTATTTGACAAATTATACATCAAAATAACCGTGAGAAAAAGTTCTTTCCGTTCATGTAAAAACATCTTTGGTGCATGAGGAACTGCGTGTACAAAATGATATTTTTTAAAGTTTCAATTTTCAATTTTTCGCCGGTGCCTAACATTCAATCGCGATTTATATTGTTAAATTCTCGCCGACTTTGATAAAAATCGTCTTTATTTACTTTCTCAGTTACTTTTGTCCTAAAAATACGATAAAATACTGCAAATAGTATTAAAAACTCGCAGTAAAATAAATATTATGTAATTTTACCGCCTCGAGTGAATTTAAATTTTTTACAATTTTTTCACTTTGTCTGCGTGTGAAATTTTGTTTGATGAATCAATGCGCTGGCCGAGTTGGCTATCCTACTGGTATGCTTTATAGGCTAATTCAGATTAAAATTTATTTCCACGCTATATGACACATTTTATGTGATTAAAATGTTGATTGGGGAACAGCATATTTTTAAAACGTAGGTGTGATACTACATATGTTGTAATTAGTACATGTATATAAATAAAATAAAAATAACTTACATTTACTACTCTCCACCACTTGATTGTAAATTATAACCGGAAGGAAAAGAGCCAGAAAATATTTCAACATTGTTCGACCTTTGCTCCTACCAGTAAATCTGAAAATTAACAATTACATTAAAAATACTTCGCGATATAAAGGACATAAAAATACTTAGACAATTTAAGTCGCCAGCTCTTATTTTAATTTCTTAAAAGAAGCTTACAATTATAAATTCAACGATCTCAGGATACTTAGCTTCCATAAAAAAGAAATAGATCAATTCATGTCTACCATGTGTGTATTTAAACATACATCTACATGTAATTTTTTTTCGTAGATACCAAATGGAAAGATAATTCCAATCAAACTAGAGATGGTATTCTCTTGTTTAAAATTATTTGTTATTTAATTATCAACTTTTTTCAAACCTTCGACATATTATTAATACTGTTTTCATCATAAACATATCAGTCCAATTAAAAATAGCAGACGTTTCATACTACATTCAAAATAATTCTAAAGAAATACGAGCTATATTTTTGTAAAATTATTTGTTACATTTGTTAGACTGTCAAGAATTTAGTTAAGGACATTGTGTTTAATATCCCAGTCAAGAATATTTCACTCATATCCAGTCGTCGCCAGCTATAGGCAAACGTGCAGAATTACTTCCTTGCGTTGCGCTGATGATTTAATACGACAGGTTTCTTTATCGTGCAAAGCCAACCATGACCTCTATTTTTAGTTCCCGTTCCCATCCAAAAAACCACCGTGATTTTCATTAAGTAATGCGAAGCGCTTTGCGAAAGAACAGAAACTACCCATTTTCAAGTCTTAGGTCACACCTTGTCGAATTTCGAACACATGACCTACCAGTTACAAAGCGAACATTCTACGAACTGAGCTACTGCAGTTGTTGTAAAAATTGTATTTTGTTTAGTAAAAAGTGTAGATAATTTTTAAACTTGCCGACACCAAATTTATAATTTACGACATCCATCGTTTTAATGTATTTTCCCTGATTTTTTCACACCTATTGTGAATCAAAATAAAACCGGAATTCAATTTGAATGGTTTAACGTTAACCATCTGGATGCTTCGCAAATGTAAAATATTCGGAGAAAGAATTAAAGTAACATTACCGATTATATGTAGTTGGTCATCATGTCCAAGTAAATAAGGACTTTGCAGTTTTGGGATCCCCTCGAATTCAGTTAAAGTAAAAGTTGTATTATCAAATCTTTGAAGAGGTAGTATAATAATAAACTTAAATAAAACTTTTGATATATTCTTAGAGATTAAAAAGTATAAAATGATAATACTTACAGTTCAGTAATGAAAACTTGAAAGTTTCACCAGTGCGCACCGTTACAATTCGGAACAGCTACAGCTCTTGGGTAAAACAGACCACTTAATTGTCAATCATTTCGCCCACTTATGATCCATTGCACATCTTTCAATAACTTTAAAAAAATCGGACAAATTTATCTCTTTTGATATATATAAAACATATTTATTATTTAACAACATGTGTTATTGATACAATACGTAAACATCTGCCTCGACAATAAATTCACAAAACTGGGCCAATGATCACGTAGTGCTTCTGAACATCCAATAGGGGTAAGTGCAAATTAAAACTTTTTTTCGATTACAAAATATGCTTATTTTATGTGGAAAAGTTGCTTTTGTTTGATAAAAAATATAAACAATAAACAGCATTCAAAATCAGCACATGGCAACTTGTTGTCATGTGCTGATTTTGAATTCATTATTTTAATAAAAATTCAAAATCAGCACATGGCACCACTGAAAAAAAGATTATATAACTTTCCTGTGTATCAAATTTGGAGAAATATTTCCCATGGAAAATAATTTTATTTGATTAAAATTTAAATGTTTAATGAAGCCAATTTTTACATAGATTTTAATTGCCATTAGATATTGCAAAATAATTGAAACAGTTGAAATTGCACCCTAATAAAACAGATGATCTACAGGAATTTTTAAGAACATTTTTGCATATGTTACTAATTTACGTTCTTGATAGTTTTTTTTTTTTAAATTTCCCTACATTAAAATGAATATCAATCAATAAAACAGTAAAATCACTTCATTTTTATTCGAATACATGCAAGAGACAGTGTAAACAAGGGAGATAATCATCATACGGAAAACAAAACAAAACAAAGGTAACACCTGCTGATTTCTTAACTGACAGAATCGCATCCCACATCAATTTCGGACAGGTCTTTCATATGAATGTGTTCAGAAATGAATATATTTTCAGAATTGAATTATTAGAACCCGTCATTTGTCCTAATATTTAATAATTTGTGTCTGAAGCACAAATGTCGGCCGACAGACGTGAGCCAAACCCCGCAAAAGGAGCCTCACCTGCCGTTTTCTCAACTGACAGAATCGCATCCCACACCGATTTCGGACATGTCTTCCATATGAATGTGCTCAGAAATGAATATATTTTCAGAATTTAATTATTAGAACCCATCATTTGTCCCAATATTTTAATAAATTGTGTCTGAAGCACGAATGTCGGCCGACAGCTGTGAAGTAACCCCCACTTTCAAGACGTATTTCTCGTAATTTTCTGTATATATTTGATTCTTTTTTAGATAAATTAAAGGGAAAAATATCTGTTGTTAAAAATATTTGGTCATTTCAAGTAATAACGATCCCATTTGATAGTATACTTAAATTTTCGAGACCTACTACCATTTCCGATCGCGTACCAAAATTTGAACTGAAAGTCACGAGACTAAAGCGATTAAAAATCAGCCATATTGGAAGCTGGCCTTTCAACTGTAATCAGGTATTTTCACATTGTCCCAGTTATTTGGCCTCGGTAAGCCATATTGGTCGACACACCAAATAACTCGGCTAATATGAAAATGCCTGATCAATAATATATTAATATTTGATACTGTTATAGCAAAATTATCAATATATATAACATATTGACTAAAGAATCAATAGCAATTGCAGATGTAATTTGATGACTAAAATGTTCGCCAACGGGGAGAAGCAGGGGGGATGGGGTAACAGAGCAAGTGGTAAAGACAGAAATTACACAAATCGGGTTAACAAAATATAAAACTGCTAAATTTTGACGGACACTCTAGTATATGCCAAACGGTGAGATTAAAAACCTATTATACAGTAAACCAACAACTATATAGTTTGCCTATAGAAATTCAAGAAAAAAATAATGTAAGTATTTCAGTGTAACTATATAAACCCTTCAAATGCTAATGATATTGTATCGTAAATATGCAAAATAAACACTAAACTACAATGTTTTGAAACGCACATAATACTAAAAATCAAAGCAAACATACTGATCCATGTCCACATCGCAATCGTGAAGTAAAAACTTTCAAACTGACAAGTTAGGCCAAACACATGATCTTCCACCAGGGTGGTTAGGCTGGGTGCACCGGAAGGAGCGAATAATTATCTATTATTGAAATAATAAGGGTTCGCTATTTATCTAATGGTGCTACACACGTATATGTTATTCATCTAAAATTGACATAGTACTTGAAAAATAGCCAAATCTACTAAGAATACGACGCTTTAAATATGATATTTATACCCTCTGCAAACAAGTTTGATGGGGTATTTAGAAATCTGTCCGTGTAAAATCGTATCAGGGCTATATCTCATAGCTACTTTGTACGACTGTCATAAAACTTCACATGAATACTCTTCATGATCCAAAAGTGTGTCATGACCTTGAACCCGATTCATATAAAAAAGGGGAAGGTCGCGCGGGAAAAGTATGTTTGATAATCATACCCATGTCATATCTCATATCTGCTTTAGACGACTGTTATAAAACTTTACATAAATAATCTCCACGGCCTATAGGTGTGCCTTGAACCAAGGTTATATCAGAAAGGTCAAGGTCGTGGGAAACATTAAATGATCGAGAGAGGGTATTTAGATCTAGTTTTATACTGGTACTTCTTATTATAAATGAAGAAAGTGTTTTGTAGCTGGTATCATATGCCTTGTAGTAATGAAACACAAACATACTTATCCATGTCCGAATCACATTCCAGAAGCAAAGTAAAAACATTGGAACTGACAAGTTAGGCTAGACACGTGAACTTCCACCAGGGGAGTGAGGCCGGGTGCTCCGGAAGGATAAGCACGTCCTGTTTAGCTAGCTACACCCGCCACGTGTGTAATCAAAATTGTGTGAAAGCAACATGGAATTATGAGTTGTCAAATATATCCAGGGCAATCCGGGACACAGAGATATCAAACTTATCAACAATACTGTGATGACGGCCATAAAACTTTTTGAGGGCCTTGATAAGCCTAGGCTTGCAATATTCCTGAGTCAACAATTTATTTGCAAACTTGTAATATTTCAGAGTCCTAGTCATAAGGGAAATTGTAATTCTGAAAATGTTTCAGGCATTGCATTGATGTACAAAATGATTTGTTGGTTTTTTTTATTAAGGGCATTTAGAAATATCTTATGATATGTGGCAGATATGGACTGTGACTTCATGGAATGACTCCTATTTAGAAATATCTTATGATATGTGCCAGATATAAACTGTGACATCATGAAATGACTCCTATTTGGTAATATTTTAATATATGTGGCAGATATAGACTGTGGCCTCATTAAATAACTCCTTTTTGGCAATATCTTACGATATTTTGCAGATATAGACTGTGAAATCATGAAATGACTCCTATTTTGGAATATCTTGTTATATGTTGTATGATAATATCAATCTCTCCTCTGTTTGTCCTATATTTCTGACACAGTTGGAAACCTAACATGATGTCAAAGTGTTCCCTGAAATAAAAAAAAAATGTTTGTTTGCTGTTGCCAAATACCCATTGAATGTGACTATTACTAATGACAATGTATATGCCAGAGACTGATATCACGATGTAATGATTGTCGTGTAAGTATCGACAATACATCACTCAGTATAGCCTTGTAACGCCACATAGCAGTGTTGCCGCATAAACGTGTTCCAACATGTCTATGCAGGGAATTTCAGCGCATAAAGAGAGCGCTTTTATGCGACAAAAAGGCTACCTTCGGTAGCATAAAGAAACATTTAAAGCACGATACCAAAATACCCTTCGCCATCATCACATTTACCTCCATCATCATTACCACCTTCACTAAGAACACCAAAACCATAACTACCATCATGATGGTGATAGTAATAGTGATGATGGTGATAGTAATAGTGATGATGATAAGCATTATTAGTATTGTTATTATCTAGATATTCCAATACCACAGTATTTATGGACAGACTAGCGAAAGAGGACGGAAAAGCAAAAGTCAAAATTTCAAAATCACAATTGAACGACCATAAACATTACAGTTACCGTTGTCGTCGTCGTCGTCGTCGTTGTCGACGGTAACATCGTCGTCGCCCTCTCATCGTCCCGCACTCCGCCTCCTCCTTACAAATATAATTATTATCGACAACAACATAAATTTTCACTTGTCACCATCGTCCTCATCATTAATGTCACTTCCGTCGTTTAGCTCTTTTTAAGGTTTACACTAAGTCGTTAAAATTAGTCCTCTTTATGCGTCAAAAAGCACCTTGCGCCGCTTATAAGCAACACAATCTTTATGCGTTGAATGCCGCCGCATAAACGCGGTCGACCTCTTTATGCATTGGAATTCCCCGCATAGACGTGTCGGGCACGTTTATACGACAAAACCGCTATGTGGCGTAACATAGCCTCATAGAATGTATTATTGATATCAGTTTCTATCTACTCCTATATGGGATCATATTACAATGCCACATTACACTAGGTATAGCCACAAACCAGGAGTATATTGATCACAATGTCTATGTCTGTCATATATTACATATAATTTCAAATTAAATTATGATGTGGAGTGATTAGAATATCATGAAACTAAAGCAAATTGTAATGCAACTATGGATTTGATAATGATATGTTTATTTTTATTGATGATTTGAATTTGTATTAACCATTGATTATACTTAATCAATTTTCTAACAATCATCACTAGGTTTAGGCTGTGGCATCATATGTGAATATGTCTCTGGTATGAACAAGGACATATTTGAATGACGTCATATCCGACTATATACTTCAATACGGAATAGGGATGCAAAACCAGAAATAGATACATGTATGTAGCGGAAAAAAACTTATCGTGACTAAACTGATACACACTGTATGTATACGCACTCTCAGGGCACGGTGTGTGTGTGTGTGTGTTCCCATACCGTGCATTTCTCCTTATAAATTTTCCAATACCCTTCAAAACTACAGTGATTTCCATGAGTACTACCAAATGTGTGCCTTTTTGTGCGGAGAAATGTTACAGCAGCATTCTTGTTCAAAAAGGACTTTCCTCCACTAGCATGTGACTCTATTCCTGAAATAATAGATGGACAATGATACTGTGCAAGTAAAAATATTTAAAAATTCACTATGTTCGATGCTTTACCTTCATAAGCAAAAACAAACATACTAATCCATGTCTGAATCACAATCCATAAGCTAAGTAAACACTTTGTAACTGACAAGTTAGGTAAGACACGTGAACTTCCACCAGGGAAGTGAGGCCGGGTTCTCCGGAAGGGTAAGCACCTCCTGTTTAGCTAGCAAAATTGTGTGAAAAGAACATGAAACTATGGGACGTCAAATATAACCAGGGCAATCCTGGACACAGAGACATCAATTAATTTTAAGGGAATTTTATACCTCATTTTACAAGCGAACACGTTCTTTATATAAAAAAGCTGTGAAAGTGTATACATTAAACAGGTAGTGAGGTTTAAATACACATTTATTCTTTTTATCTTGCTCAGTCTATTTCAAATCGCTTCAAGTTGAAAGAGTCCTCTGAAGCGGCCATAGGTGACCTACCATTTTTCAAATTTTACAGCGTGGTTTTTAGCATGCATTAAGACATTGGACCTCGGTTTTGAGGCTCATCCGAAAGACTATTGTAGTAGTTAGCCTTTTACAGTCAAGTATGGTGTGTATACATGTGTGTGATGAGCCGTAAGTTCTAGCTATTGATATGACTGTTGATTATGTATCGAAATATTTAATTTTTATGTGGAGTGATATTAAATTATTTGTGGGCTTTATCTACGTGTCCCCATTCCGGATAAAGGGTGAGGGAAGCAAAAATTATTGGTCACATCTCCGAACATAATCGTCAAATGTGTTCCGTAAACGCTGTTTTTTAATATAGCAATCTTCCAAATATCTTATATAATGTATTTACTATACTTGTTTGAAGGTTTAAATTTTAGGTGAAATCCGTGTTCATCTCTCAGCACTCTCAATAAAGCGAGGTAGTTGGGTACTATTTTGGCGCAAAAGTAATAAGGGTTTTATTGAAATTGAAATACATACTGCGATATAAAATATCTTCCAATAGCTTGTAATATATCTTTTTAGATGTTTTCAGGTATGAAAAAACCCATTTCTGGTACATGTATTAATTTTTACATACGGAACACTTAACTCGCACAATAAGCTGTAAATCCAAGATGACCGACGGATGTCATCTTGAAATATCGATTTTATACAAAAAAATTATAATAGACTGTAATATACAAATGTATCTTTGTAGGGTATTTAGGCATGGGCAATTCAATTCTGGCATTAGTTTTACATTAAATATCATCATGTCTATAATGACTGACCATATGTGTCAAATAACTATTCATCCTAGGATAGCCATGGGTAATCTCATTTTTGTGTAAAAAATTAAACACTCTCTCTCTCCAGAATTGTTAAAAATATGTACAGGATTTAGTTTTTAAGGCAAGCATGTCCTTGTGTGTTGCACTTATGATTTTGTACCTTACATTTACAAAACAAGACAAAAAAGTTCTTGTGGCACCAGGTATCCTTTCACTACAACATGTAATGAGAATCGATCTTTGAATTTCAATCCGAAATCTGTTATAATTTCATACTCTTTAGGGGGGTCTTGACCGCGGTACCTTTAAACATCAACTAAAGGTGACACAGCAGTAAATGGTGTTTGAAACAGATCAGAATTATTAGGCTTTGATGTTCTTTATGAAGAGCCCGAGGAAACGTCAAATCTTTCCTGCTGACTGTCCATACAGAAAAAAGAATGGTTCAGATCCCACCAAGTTATTTGTGATCTTTGTTAACCAGAACATCAGCTAAATGAGGAGAAAAAGAGTTTGTAATTAGGATGCTGTATCACAACTACTAAGAACATGCATGCCTGGCAGCCCAAGATATCTCGTACGAAGATCATGCCCCTAAGAGCATGCACGCTTGGTCGTTCAAGACATCTCACACCAAAACCATGACACATAAAATGCATGCCTGGCTGTTCAAGACATCTCAAACCAACACCATGACACTAAGAGTATGCATGTCTGGCAGTTCAAGACATCTCGAATCAAAACCATGGCACTGATAGAATGCATGCCTGTCAGTTAAAGACATTTCAAACCAAGAAAATGACACTGAGAGCATGCATGCCTGGCAGTTCAAGATTTCTATAACCAAGACCATGCCACTTAAAGCATGCATGCCTGGCAGTTTAAGACATCTCAAACCAAGACCATGACACTTAAAGCATGCATGCCTGGCAGTTCAAGACATGGTTTGTTGTATTGATGTTCAAAACTTCTATCCTATCACTCCATCTGTACATCACATTGTTTTAATGCTTATACACCCAATACACTAGGAAAACAAAAACATCTGTGTCGTCAAGTAGCACACAAATGCTATCATGAACCGTTTTTGCAGCTGGGAGACATAAACGATACCATATTTATGCCGGATACATCATAGCAAAATCCATATGCCAAATCCACAATCGTATACATATTGCTGTTTTGTTTCCTCTGTCCTGGTCCTTGGAAGATATGAGGTGGTATTTGTCACAAAAACAAGATTTTCTTTGACGTGTCTAGGTAACAATATGACCTGTTTTTGGATTGATGCAATGAAATCTGATGGGTTATCGCCGTATGATCAAGGGATGCGGTAGAAAAACTGAATCGTGGTGATTGTTTGTGAGTTTTGGGTGAACTAAACCCAAAAAGCGATTTGACTATATCTGACTTCATGCCTTTCCAATAACAGCCATTTTCAACTACTTTCAAAAAGGAACAGAACCGAAATCAAATACAAGCAGAAGCTAAACTCAAACTCCCCTTGCTCTCCAAACAACGGTAAACAAAGAAACATGTTTCCAAGATTAACAACTTGCTTTGTTTTTGCATTTTCACAGCTTTGAAACGTATTGCATTTATAGAACTATGATGGCATTGAAAAACTCATCAGTAAGACTGGATTGTACTTGTATTCTATCTACTCATACATTACAACTGAATCCACCACATTGACACATTCGAAGCAATATTGCGAGCAATTGCCTTATGACCTTTTTTCATTTAGATGGAGTTTGAATAAGCAATGAATTTTGGTTATATATATTCAAGGAACACCGAGGATTGAACTAATTGAGTTATGGTCCGTATCACACTCAGAATATATTCATTCCAATCGATCAGAGAAGCACCAATCTACCACTAAAAGGACCAGGCTAAAGAGTCATGCCTTTAAAGGCTCATTTTTCAAATTTGATAGCAGTTTGTTCTCCAAACTGGTTAGCCAAGACAACATCCTAATAATCACCATGGTGTCGACATGCAAGATCTTTGACAGGACACGCATGTGCTTATAGCAGACACTGAGAAAGTTTGCTAGCACATTGTACATGTCCAGCATCCAATAAAATTATTTGTTGGGTGTGTTAACATGATACAAATAGTTTTGATGGTAGACAGTGCAGGGGTTTTATTTTCTATGGTCCAGTATAATTTAAAAGTGAAACAGCATTGTCAGATCTAGATGTTAGATGTTGCTTAATGGTAACTTGGGTAAGTTGAGACACCAAAAGTAAGCCAAATCTAGACTGTGCACTACCTTTTCACTTATACCACATGGATGAACATGGAAGTCTGTAGTTATAGCGTGTGTCTTAAAGCGGTCATTTGGAGTGGAAATAGTAGATCAAAATATCAAAACTATCATAAAAACAAAAAGATGAGTTCTACTGTTCAACTCCAGCCAACCAATTTGTGGAAGATTGCGCATTACCAAAACCAAAATACTTCATTATATGACGTAATGTATAATGTTCATGTAAAAATCGAATCAATTCACTGCTTCCAAACTTACTATTTAGTTTCAAAAAGTCCCAGCATTGTTTGGTTTTCATTCGTGGTAATATATATATATATGTGACTGGATTAACTATGATAGCAATAATGTGGCTTTGAAAACTTCTTCGTTTGATACTTGCTTTAAAAGAAACCTTAGCAATTGGAACTAGCCTTTACGCTAGATTTAGTAAAGCTGAAATCACTTACATCATGTTTTAATTTCTTATTAGAAGGAATCGTTGGAACCTTATTTATGCCCTTTAAATCAAAATGGTTAAGTTACGCAGCATTGAATGTGATATGTTGAGTTACCTCTAATAATAAAAAAAAACCTGTTACTTCTACCCTTGTCTGGTCAAAATTGTTAATATATACTTTTAAATTGCCCCAAACACAACAACGGAAATGAGTTCCTCATTCCTGAAAACATACAAAACGGTATATTACAAGCTATTGTAGAACAATTCTTACGAAAGATAGATTTTCAATATGGCGTCAGGCAGCCATCTTGGATATATGCAAATTATGCAATTTGCCCAATGTTGCCTGTAGGACAACTAACCTTATTTTACTCTAGGGACCCTATAGAATACGAAACAGCAAAAAAAAAACTTCATAGGAAAAAACATTTCTAGGTTCAAGTATTAGTATATGGGAGTGTCAACTCGACTAATTGCTATGATTTAAAAAAAACGCGTTTACGAGACACATTTGAGAATTATGCACTGTAAGCTTCAATAATGTTATGCAAATGAATTGCTATCTCAGGGAGTTTGAACGGTGATATAAAAATATTCAAACTTGGTTGCAAAAGAATTTAAATATACATGGTGCATGTATAGGCAAACAACTTTGACCTGTCCGCTTGAACTTTCATTTAAATATTTATCACGGACCAAGTACATTCACAGGTATTTATTCTGTATACATTGTGAGATATACTCACCTCATAGAGTAAACCTGTGTATTGTGTATTCATTAACTTGAATCTTAACACTACATATTTATTGGGTGGACCCTCCTATATGAATATTCCTAATGAAAGGTCAAACGGACAGGTCAATGTTGTTCTCATTATAATTATGAAATGAACAAGGTGACGAGGTAACATATGACAGGTCTTAAATAAAGATAATTGATACCGATAGAGTTTATTGTATAGGGGATATAGCTCAGTGGTAGAGCATTCGACTGCAGATCGAGAGGTCCCCGGTTCGAACCCGGGTGTCCCCTATTATTTTTCTTACGCTCATGATACATTCTAACGTCGAGAAATCTACTATACCATATTTACTGTAATAACTAAAACCCCGTTTTGCAGAGATCATGGCCACATTTTACAAATTTTTTACAATTATTTCTAGTTGTATAAAAATCTTATTACAAAAGTCTGCACACTCCGTAAATTGTTTTAAAATTTCATTTCAAACTGAAAAAATTTTTGTCCAACAACGCCACATTCTTATCCTTAAAAGGTAAGGGAAGTAACTGAAATATTGAATATTACGCCCCGTCCATTTATTAAAAAAATTGTGTATCTAATCAAAAACAAACATACTAATCCATGTCCGAATCAAAAACCAGAAGAAAAGTAAAAACTTTGGAACCGAGAAATTAATCTAGACACGTAAACTTTCACCAGGGAAATGAGTCCGGACGCTCCGGAAGGGTAAGCTCCTCTTATTAGGCTAGCTACACCCCCCACGTTTGTAATCAAAATTGTGAACTATGGGACGTCAAATATATCTAGGACAATCCTGGATCAAACTTATCAATAATACTGTGATGACGGACATAAACATTTTTGAAGGCCTTGAAAACCTAGGCTTGCAATAATTTGATGTACCCAAAATAAGTGTTCATATTCGATTTGTAATTATCAAAACAATTTGGATTGGAAATATGTTTAACCAGGGCTTGTAAAATAAAACAAAAGTGTGGTGTTCGTTGATCTTTTATTCAGTACTAAAACTCTAAAACAAATATAAATACCTATTAAATTTACAATACCAGCAAGAGTTGAACATTTTAACAATAAATTCAATAAATTTGAAATAAAGCGACCGTTAATTTCAGAAATACAATATTAAATGTCTATATATAAAAAAGTTCTTAACAGATGTTCCTATTACATTTTTCAAGTACATGTTATGTCATGAGGCGCCGGTTATGGCATGCAGAAAATGAAAACGTTTATTTAAAAAGAAAAGTCAGGGCGTTGGACCATCATGCAATAGAAATCGTGCTGTGTAAGGAAAACTGTTCATCCTTGCTTACACACATACGAGACAATACCATATTTGGGATATTCACTCACCCATGAACACGCACGCATACATAATTTCATTCAACTCACTATACAAGTTACCAGTATAAGTTACAGTAAACAACACACAGAAAAGACAAAAACGAATATTTGAGACACCACATTTCTTAATTAAACTAACTAACCAACCAAAAAAACTAACTAACTAACCCCATGTTACATATGTAATTTGGTTTACTTGAAAACAAAATAACAATACAAAAACCCGGATGTAGCGAAAACCTGAGGTCATTTTGACAAGTAAAATACTGTAAAACGTTGAAAGAGGATGTATTAATCAAAAAAAGTGTGTCCCAACCTGTATAACAATAAACCACTACGATGTCTCTGTATCCAAAATTATCCTAGAAATATTTGACGTACCATACTGAACCGTGTTCCTTTCATTCTCAATTACGATTTAACACATGGTAGGTGTAGGTATTGAAACAATAGACGCCTACCCTACCGGAGAACCAGTGTTCCGTCCCAAGTGGATGTTCACGCTTTAAAATTTAAATTGCCAGTTTTGCTTTGATTTGGACATGGATTAAAACAAACAAAAGTTATTTAAATATAAATATTAGGCGAACATGCATAAATAATTAAATAAATAAAAACTATTGTTTTAACGACTTGTTTTTACCTAACGTTTTGGTTTTGCACCTTTTTACTGATGAATTTCATTATATTTTAAAATCTAGTCATTTTTTGGAATTTAGAAAGCTGTTTATACGTTGTAAATTTTGAATTAAGCTAAATATTATAGCTTTTTTTCAAATATTCATTAAAAATGTATCTGTTATTAGCAATATATGTAAGTTCATCAAATTAATTAATGAGAGAGTCAGTCCTCCAGCTTAAATTAAAATATATAAATATATATTCTTCTGTTCTCAATATTGTGAAATAAAGAAACTTGAACTGTTGCTATAGCTGAAATCACAAAGACACAACAGAGAGAGAGAGAGAGAGAGAGAGAGAGAGAGAGAGAGATTTACTTGGAATACACAGCGCTGAAATGGACATAAATATATTTCCTTGTCTATCTGTAAATTTCCTATAAATAGAACAATACATTTGATTATATCGATACACATATATTATAAAAATGTTTCACTCATTGGATTCGTGTGCATGTCAACGAGAGAGAGAGAGAGAGAGAGAGAGAGAGAGAGAGAGAGAGAGAGAATTTGGTTAAGAATAATTCACAAATTAAAAAGATGATATTACCTTCGAGTGTTAATGTTATGAATTTGATGCAATGTTTCTAATCTACCTCTCTCTCTCTCTCTCTCTCTCTCTCTCTCTCTCTCTCTCTCTCTATATATATATATATATATATATATATATATATATATAGTATAAACTTAACACTTACTTGTTAATATACAGTTACAAATAACGAGACTTTAATTTCCTCCTATTACAACTTTTAAATGCAAGGCGAGTATTGACAGGGTATTCATCCAACTTTAACTTTTGACATATAGAAATAAATATTTCTTGTTGATATGCAGTCACTGCTCTCACTTCTGACATGCAGTACAGTCCTGTCTAAAGATTAACACTAAGCTCACGAAAATGGGGTGCCACGCGGCTGTTGAAATATTTGATATGGATAGTTAGTGGAAAAAAGTCTGACAAGATAAAAAAAGCAGCTACCGAAAAGCTGTCTAGATGTAGATAACGACGGACCGATCGCGACATTAGCTGTTAAATTGTGCTTATTTCGTTAGCCTAGTGTTAAGCTTTCGACAGGTCTGTAAAAAGTACGGTACAACCATGACTTTTGAAGTTCCGAGATTTGATATATGAACATAACGGGTTATTTGAACAAACGCAACCAAATAAAGATAAAGGTAAATCCTTGTGAAATTAAACTTTAAAGAATTTAAAATTCTAATAATTTACAATATTTATCAAGTTTTCAAAACAAGCGACCGTCCTTTGAGGAGTTAAAAATCTTAAAAAAAGAAAAAAAACCCACACATTTATGACCATAATTTTCATTGTCATTCAATTAATATCTTTGGCTGAGAATAACTACACTGAGGACACAAATTATATTGAATATTTTACAAACCATAGTTTCGTGTTTCTTTAATTTCAATTGGGTAATTCATTTAATTGACTAGCTACGCGTGAAGGGACGCGACCTTTCTCATCTAAAAGATATTTACGCGTGTAACTTAATTTGTCAGTTTTCAAAGTATTTGGTGCTTTGGTTTCGAGATGGCGAATTGGGCATGAAACCAGTAGAAAAAATTCATTTAACTTGCGTTGTTACGGTCTATGTACAGGTGGAAGTTCTCTTGACTATGATGTCACATTCACTGACTGTAGGGGTAGTTACTACTTAAACAATCTAAATGTATTCACAATAATTTATCGTCTAATGTTTGCATAAAGTCTAACGTGAAATGAATAGTTTCTGCAAATAATTGTAATAGTAAACAAAACTGACAAAAAAATTGTCCTATACTAAATCCATTAGGACAAATATCCATTTTACCACACAAGGATGAATTTATATTTTTTTAACCCCGGATACAGCACAGATACACAGAAATTGTGTACAAATGTTAAGTTTGGATAGAGCAGTGCTATATTGATTGTCATGACAGAAAACAAAATAAAGGTAGGCGGGTGGTAAACTTGCCAATACATATCTAATTACTGCATGATTTAGTTTTATCAGATTCAAGTGCATTCATTATTCTGAAATTCGATGTTTTAAATTCCCATGGGCATCCCGAAACCTGAAACCGGTTATGCGCATGATAACATCCTGTCTTTTAGGTTTTGTGGTTACATATTTCAAATGCATTATTTAAGTTAGGTGCATAGTGACGATTCTATAACCGTTTCTTTTAGATAAATATTTAATTTTTTTCAAATGTGAAATATTTTTAAAATGATTCAGTTTTAAACACATCAGGTATTTCCAATTGATAACGCATTTTCATCATATATAATAAAACTCCCAATTTTCTATAAAAGCTTTTTATTTGTTAATGAAAGTCAAGATAACATATACGTAAATATGTACTTTATACAAATACAGTTTTAATTTTTCATGGAGATTAAAACGCTTAGTTTATTATTGTTTTTCAAAAATTATTTCAATGGATAATATTACTAAAGAATAATCAGAAATGGATTACACTCAGTAATTTGTAAAAAAAATGTTTACTGAAAATATTTTTGGTTTTCCTTGAGAAAATGTGTTTACCATCAACCGACCTAATATGCATTTTAGCTTTCCATAATGTATTCTTGCAATAACACAACTTTACTGAGAAAACCTTGACCAATTCTACATTGATTGTAACTAAAGAGTCTATATACCCCGTCTTTTCCAATGTATTCATAATGATACTCGTATGTCATTATCTTTTTTCATTCATATTATCTGTTTTCTATGCAAGGAAGGCTTATCGATCATGTGATCTTACCTGTATTAAGACAGACCAAATTATGCTCTATTTAATGATTTTCCTCTGACAAAATGCTTTCCAACTGTTTATGAGTTAAAATAAGAAGGGAAAATGTATATACATGGATGAGAAAAGTTAACTTTGTATCTGAAATTTACATTTTTTGTTAATTCAAAAAATTCTTTCGTATAAACAAAAATGTATCATGTACATTTCAAACCTAACATTGCGACTACAGTTTTAGCGTGAGCAGCGTATTCACAATTGACGTATCGGCGGCCACGCCCACAATGTTCCGACACTGGCCGCCATCACGGTAACAAAAGCAGCTTCACGGCAACTAATGGCGTTCTAGTGTCAGTGACGTCATTAAACCGCACAATTCAGACCGAATTTTCATTCTTTTTGCGTGTAATTCAAGCATGTCAACCCTTTGTCGGAACATAGTGGGCGTGGCCTGCGATCCGTCAATTCCAGTTCCACGCCAGTGTTCTTATTATTATGCATGTAAATATTAAAATTTGCATCAATTGGAATTTGTTTGACAATCGTTTGTTCAAATTGTACACTCTCTGTAAATATGAATACACAGCTGTGTATTTTCTCTTGGCCTAATTGTGTTGTTACCACAATGTTGTCCAGTCTTTCAGTCAACCACCAGTGACACCTTTTGATCTTTCAATGGAATCCAAAGTAAAAGGGATTGAGTTGTCATAAGAATTCCAGTTGAAAAGTTAGTTTTTGTGCAAGATTACTATTCTTGATAAAAACTGTACACTTTTCATATGCGGAGATAAAGTAGAAAATGATGCAAATCTTAAACAGTCATAACAATATGCTAGGTCGAGTGTTTTTACATAGAGACTTTTTATCTAGGTTTTGAGAAAATATCAGAGTGTAATCTATTTCTGATTATACTTCAGTAGCTACTTTGTATTGAGAATAAGTACAGCCAGTATGGAATCTAAACAAGAAATTTTTAGTCAGGATTTCAATCCTCGATAAAGACTTAGCTATCGCAACGAAGGTATTGAAAAGTAGCAAGTGAAAACATGCACTAGGTAATAGACAGCTGAGCCAAAACATGACATTAATAACACATTTTGGAAAAATACACACCAGAAAAAAGACCATTACATTTTAGAATTACTGGTTATAATACCTCTGTCTTTGTACGGAAGGCAGATTTGTATACAATGTTTTTTTTACTGAACAATTTCTAATAGATAAGTTCAACTTTCAAAGATTAAATGCGTGTGTTGAAATAGCAGTTGCATGTTATAAAGGATGAAAAAACTGTGTTGTCGTATTATCTGATGTAGCGTTAAATATAAAAAACATACTATCACATGTCAAAATAATAATATCCAAAAACAATATTTAAAACATTTGGAAACTGAAAAACTACGTTAAGCATGTAAAGTTGTAGCAGGAAAGTGAGACCGGGTGCCTCGGTAAACAAGCAAAAAAGATAAAGATACATGTATTTATTTGGACCACTGATTAATTTAGACAAAAATTGAACTTTATGACAAAATTTATTGCGCGCGCAATGTTATCAAATTGACGTCAGAAGCATGCATGAAAGGTAAAATTAGCTTCCAATTTACCTTTACGTGAAAATAGTTATTAAAATTGCTTTGAAATCTACCATGTACCTTGCCTGTAACTACAATAGTAGTTTTAGATTGGCTAAAACGTTTTGACACAATTTACGAACAACATAAATTTATCCTATGGACTTATTGGAGATGATCATTTCTAAGCATATCTTTACAAATCAGTTGTTACAACCAGTTTTTAGTCGTGATCAGAATGTTGTTGATGCATGACATACCTGTACAGCAAAAATTAAATCTTAAAAATATTTGCTGTCACATAGTTCAATGTTCTTTGGGTCTTCGAAGTACCCAAACTCCTGATGGAAGTTCACTTGTTTAACAAATATGGTAATTTTTTACTTTGATAGTTGGATTGTAGTTTTAACATGGATCGGTATATCTGTTTCACTTGATTTCACACGTGTTAGAGGTATCATTCTGGCACCCCAGATAGAAAAATCCATAAAAAGACAGGTGCAAGATATCTCCATCTTGTACCCCCTTGTGCAAGATAGCCTACACGCTGTTTTTCCCGCAAAATTTTATCAACAAAATCAGAGGTGTATCGAAAGTTGAAATTGATTTAAAATTGAAAAATTGTACTTTCTGATGCAAGAAATAGAATCAATCACTACTTGTGGTGCCAGATAAGGAACTCTCAACCCTCGTTCTAATATATTTGGTCCAGAACTCGGGTTGAGATTTCCCTATCTGGCACCACGAGTAGTGATAGATTCTATTATTCCGAAGCTTCCGGCTTCAATTCCTTGACGGAAGTTCACTAGTTTGAGGCAATGTGCCTGTTTTCAAATTCTTTACAATGCTTTTCAGATTGTATTAGTAATTTGAAATCTATCCCTGTTTATATCTTATTATTACAATATTAATATTGAAACAAATTTGCTTTGCTTAATCAACAAATTGTAACTACCACACATGTACTTCTAAATATGGATTGCAGCAAGGAACATGAAACTGAAAATAATGGAAAAAAGAAACCATATATTGATTCCACTGAGAGAAAATGTTTTCAATTTTGACACAGGATCTTATACCACAAAGTTTTCCATTTTAGAGAAATGATGAATGATATTTTAGACCTCCGTCCATATCGGCTACTTTAAAAAATGCATTGATCTATGATTGTTTCTGCAACTAACTTTGTAGTATGAAAATGTGTTATTTTTTATCACACTTCATATTTCACCAGTGTTTGTATTGAACAAGCTTTATTTAGTGAGATGTTACCGCAATTTGTCTTTATGTCCTGACTTGACTGGAACAAAACGCAAAATGTCTATGCTAGTACACTGAAACATTCGTTAAAAATACTGATCTGTCAATTATCCCGACACTGGTTTAACCAGACAGTTGATTTCAATGATACCCTTTGACTTAAAGAGTAACTTGTCAAAAGGTTTTAACTTAGGAGTTAACACTGGTTGAACCATGCAGTTGATTTCAATGATACCCTTTGACTTAATTAAAGAGTAACTTGTCAAAAGGTTTTAACTTAGAAGTTAACACTGGTTAAACCATGCAGTTGATTTCAATGATACCCTTTGACTTAATTAAAGAGTAACTTGTCAAAAGGTTTTAACTTAGAAGTTAACACTGGTTAAACCATGCAGTTGATTTTAATGATACCCTTTGACTTAAAGAGTAACTTGTCCAAAGGTTTTAACTTAGGAGTTAATACTGGTTAAACCATGCAGTTGATTTCAATGATACCCTTTGACTTAAAGAGTAACTTATCAAAAAGTTTTAACTTAGGGGTTTCTTTTAAAATTCAAATGACAAAAAGATAAACCCTTGTTTTGTACAAATTAATACAGGAACATACTTGGTTGACCTTATATATCATCTTGAAGACATCACAATATTTATGACAAATGTGATATCTTTATATCCAAAATTACCTTAAATATGTTTTTGACGTCTCATACTTCCATGTCCCTATCAAATCTCAATTTTGATTACAAACGTGGTGGTGTAGCGAGCTAAAAAAGAGTTGATTACACCTCAGAGGAACCGGCCTCACTTCCAGTTTAACCTAATTTGTCAGTTTTCGAAATTATTTATTTTGCTTTGCATTATGATTATGACATTGTATACCATGTTTGTTTTTATCTTAACGTCCACATTATCTCCAAATTGTAATATCTATTGCATTTGAATGACGCCATTTAGGTCTTTATAAAATTTGCCCTAAAAGAGAAATGACAGTATCTATCCAATAAACACATGAATGAACAGTAACTTTTATTCTGAATTCCAATAAATTAATTTGAAGCCTGAAATCACAATGTTATAACTGTTGTTATATAGGTAAATATTCATCGTCATTGTCACACAACAATTACAACAAATTAAATACAATACATAATTTCAATTACAGATAAGTAGGTTTACATTTATTATAATTCCTATTGTATTTCTAACATCATTCTCGTAAACAAAATATGGTTAACATATGGAGGCAAATAATATTTATTTTCTTAATTTGGTTTTAGTTAAAATTTGAAATTCCTTAAAACCTAAGTTATACTCCCTCATGCAAAGTTTTTTCCCTAGCTAAATTTATGTTTATAGGTAAAATATAACTAATACCTTGGACATCTTTTCAACATCTCAAAAATATAATTTTCTTCTAAGCGCTACTGATGAGGAATGTTATTCCGAAACGGCCGTTTAGTGGTGTAAAATTGAAACCAGTAGAACTTGTAAATATTTAGCATCATCAGTAATAATGTTTTTATGTCTGGATTTTTGATTATGTTTCTAAAATAAACTATTAAAACATATATTTGATAAAAGTCAACGCAGTGAAGAACAAAACATAATACAATTTAATGAGAGATGGCCTCTACCTAATTATAGGAAGGAATTTTCTGCACAATTGAATTAAAACATTTTTCTTTGACATATAAAACCTTGTGTATTATCACAATTGTTGTCCTTTAAACGGTTCTTTACAAATCTTAAGCAATCCCCATCTTTCGTCGATGTTTTCCCGACTGCATTGTCCAGTACAACTAAATCCCAAGAAAATGAGACAGTGTCTTTAGATAATATGCTTTCATCCACCCATTTCCATTTACCTTCCTCTACCATATCTGTTGCACCAACCCACTCTGAATATAAAAAGTCAAGCGTTATAACTGCTACGTGCTTAAAACCTATTTACATAAACAAAAAAGTTCTGAAAATATTTGATAGATTTTTACATACAAGGGACTTGGAAAACAGTGATTACAACTGTTCGAAGTAAACTTGTTATATATTTTTCAAGGTTATATTTAACTTTTCTATCTAGGACCATGGCGTTGTTTACATTAAATTATTTCTATAGTAACCAACAAATCGGATATGATCAATTGATTAAAATATTTAACTTATTACATTTATACAGTGTGTTTAAGATGATTGTCTCCAAGTTGGGTGTTCATTAAAGTAATAAGGGACGTACACTTCAAATAAAACATGTGTTGTAAAAAAGGTATTCATTATATCATTGTATTAATGACATTACATGTATTAATTTGTATCAAAAAGACGGCGCGATGGCCTAATGGATAAGACGTCAGTCTTCAAATCCAAGGTCTCTCATCGCTGTGAGTTGGAGTCCCGCTCGGACCACATGTGGGAAAGTGAATTTTCCTTACCGTTGGCCTTTACTGATTCACCTGGTATCAGTATAATGGACTGGGGCAGTGGTTCGCTTGTCTGCGGCGTACTGACTCTGTGAGCTAGCACGGTAAAGTCGCCCTGAGTGCGCGCTAGTACAAGGCAGACCATACAACACACTCGCACTTCACATGCATACACAAAATTGTTCATAGATTAATAAATAGTTCTCGTCGCGAATAGCTGAAAAATTGCTGATGCGACGTTAAGCAACATTCAACAACAACAACAATGTATCAATTAAAATCGCAATCACAAAGCAAAAACTTTGAAATTGGCAAATGACGTTTGTATAAGAATAAAAAATGTCGATGATTACATTATTACAAGCGCATAAAAATTTATAGTTATTAGAAAACTGTGGTCTTGTTACAATTTGTAAACCATTAGCTCATTGGCTGAACATAAAAAGTATTCGAAAATCTTAACCATATATAAATTCATATTTAGATTCATCATTAGAGATTGATAAACTTCCTACTGTCAAAGAAAGGCTTAAATGATTAATTCGACGTTGAACATCATTATAATAGCAAGAAAAATATTATGTTTACTTACTTGAATTGAGATTCGTCGCATTGATGGTTTTATAGATCTCTGACGTATTGATGATGATTAAATCGGCATTTTCTCCTTGACATATTTTTCGAGCGTCTGTCCAGTTTTTAAATTCATTATGGACTTTCAAACATAAATTGATATCTTCTTTAAATTGGTATCCTGCTGTTTGGCATATTTCTTTGAAACTATTACCTGAAAACATATAATGAGAAACAGGTTTAAAAGCAATACCAAAATCTAATATGCAGACAATGCCGTTATTATTCGTCTTATATTACATACTTTCTATAACAATCGAAAATAATAACTTTCCAAATTAGTATCTAAGCACATTCCTGTTTTATTCCTACAGTCAATATTAAGGTTAAATGTTTGTTTGCATTTGTTATTAAACAGCAACCATAGCACCTACATTCTAGAACCAAGCGGTAAAGACTGGTTCCAAACCCAGAAATACTATATTACCAATTGTATGTATAGATCAAAAGCTTTTATATCTGTCCGCGTTCAAATTGTAATCCAAAAAGCAAAGTCAAACCTATTAAAATAAACACGTTCACTTCAACCAAAGAATTGAGGCCGATAATGTTAGCTAAAGCTGCTTATAACGAAGTTTATAAAGCTGAGGATTTGACTTTGTTATAGCCAGACTCTACTATAAATCTGTATTATGAGCAATGTAAATTTACCTTTATTGCACGTTAAGTTGAGAGTTGACCATTGTCCGTTAGGTTGGCAATAGACAGTACTTGTGATGTCAGTCATTTCATCACAGCTGTATGTTCTGTGATAATGTATACCAATGCCATTCCCGTCTGTTTGTGATGCAGCGCTAGTAGTTGGAATATTTAAACCACAGTCTGAAATAGCAAAGAATACATAGTAGTAAAACATAAACGACAAATAAAACCAAGGGTAAGAATAACAAAAATTATATGAAACTTAGTTTGGAAAAAAATTAATAAAATTTTTGACTCAATAAAAATACATGATTCTCAATAGAAGGTCGACATTTTCAACTGAAAATCTTGGTCATTGCAACTGTTAATATTACGAAAAAGTCAAGAAAATCTTAATAAAGATGAACATAGGGAAAAAAACAACACCTTTTTTCTAAAACAAAAAGCAATCATACCAATCCATACCCATATCGCAATCCCAAAGTAAAAACTTTGAAACTAGCAAATAAAAACGCAAAGTTCCGCCACGGAACTGAGACCGGATGCTGTAAATGGGAGATCCCTTATGTCACTCGATTGCTACACCCATAACGTGTGAAATCAAAATTGAGACTAAAAGAAACATGGTACCATGGGGCATCAAATATATCAATGGAAATGTTGGGAGACAGAGGTATCATAAAACAAAATATTATTAGCGGCGTGGCTATTCCATTCTAGAACTTTCTTTAATCGGATTTTAGAACGTGTTGGAGATAAATAGTTACATTAAATGAATAGAAATATTAAAAAAGCACATGTTTGTTTTTTTTTCAAGGCCAGCCTTGTTCCCATGACTACATCACAACAAATTGATGTTATATTAATAATGTTTTGGATCTTACTATGTTACTAAATCTTAAGAAAAATCAAGTTTCATTTATTTAAAAATAGTTTATTTACTTTGTTTAATTGAAATAATAAAGTAGATTAATTTCACATACGTTAAAACAAAAACACGAATTATGGACAGTCAATATACATATCGGTAATGTTACCTACGTTTATTTTGAATCTATGGTGATAAAGAATATTATTATGACTGAAGATTTTGACTATTTGTATAGTTAATTGTGAAGTGTAAAATTCAAATAAATTAATAATCATCTATTTTAAGTTGGTTGATCATTTTGAGAAAGTTCAGCTTTGCACTGATGGAAATCAACTTTCAGTCTTTGTCGCGAATTACATGATGTGTTGTCGATAATTTCGCTGTTTTAATTTTGAATAAAATATGACTTTGTGAATCATCATCAATAATATACTGATATCGTTTTTTCAAACATTTAAATGCATCGATGAAAGTAGACGATCGATCATTAGCAATGCCTTGAAAGCTGTAATGTAATGAATAAGTTGTTACTAGGGCTTAAATGTTGTCAAACACCACCCTGTCAGAACACAGAAAAAACTCGAATGCTAACACTGATTTTTGTAACATTGAGTTCTTGGTACTTAAAATCCAAAAATTTAAACGAGAATGCTTGTAATTGGCCATTGTAATCAATATTATACCAGTTTTAATTTTACAGCATTAGACAGTCGTTTCGGAAAATAATTCCCTATCAGTAACTTTGAAAACAAAATTGTTTTTAAGATGTTGAAAAGATACCCAAAGGACAAACATATATTTTATCAAATAAAGCTAAAATATACTTTGCATGAGGGAGTATACCTTAGTTTTTGTGGAATTTCAAATTTTAACTAGTAGCATTTAGACAATAGTGTATTTCTGACAATTTTACACAATTATTGCCTACTGGGTCTGTCATATCCTCGGGATGCCAGCCACCAGCAGAGATTCCGGCTCAGGTATTTAAAGAAAACTAAACAAAATCCTCTTACACAATAGATTAACATACATGCACCAAACTGTTTATAAAGTCGTACCAATAATTTTACCCCGTTTTCTTTATTGTCACGCTTGACTGATATTGCAAGCTAAACAGGAGTACTTGCTATTACGTAGCACCCGGCTTCCCTTCCCAGATGAAGGTTCGGATGTTGAAATTAATTTGGCATTTTTCAAGGGTTTTGCCTTGCTTTTTAGCTTGTTATTTGAACAAACAGTTGTAGACTGGAGCGTTTGTTTTTCATATCTGTTTCATGTTTCGAACTCTATTGTCATATTTTAAAACGGAACATTTCCAAATCCGTTTTGTTTTCGTTTCAAGTCCGAAAATGATCTCAAGACTCAACAGACAGAGATGGAGTAGTCCGATTTATTTACCCAAATCTGATTTAGTACATGTCATAAATTAAACTAAACAATTTCCGCAAATGGATAGAAATGCCGTTTATTATGAAAAACACCTTAAGGGAAAGTTTTACTGTTGAACGTAATTAAAATTTATGTTATATCCACATGCAAACCGTAGACAATTTGTTTTAAATTTTGCAACACTAGACGTTTAAGGTTTATATTTATATATTTCACACATTCTGCTAAACATAAGTTTATTTTAAGGAACCATGTGCGCGTTCTCTCTCTCTCTCTCTTTTATCTCTCTTTCTCTCGTTCACAAATTATCATATAATGACAAATTTTTTGACGGATAACATTTATTTGGATGATGTTTTTAGATCCATATTTACAAATTTAAGTTAAAGTTTGTACTATTACCTGAAATTTCACACCATCCCATCGTACTGTTTTCTCTGCATCTCTCATTCATTTGACATTTGATACCGTTACAAAACGACCTAAAAATTGTCTAGAAAGTAAAAACAAAATTCAATTAATGAATTATTTTAAGATTTTCCAAGAAATAATTTTCTAAAATAATTAGTGAATCGGAACGACACAGTTTTTAATAAAAAGATTTACTGTCTCATATGATAATATATTGTTTCCAAACTATTTCAACCTTTACCCGTATGAATCACCTGGCCTCATTTCCCTGGTGGAAGTTCACGTGTTTTACTTTATTTGCAAGTTTTTAAAATTTTAAGTTTGCTTTATGATTATGATTTGGATATACATTTGCATTTTTAGGTTGTTTATTTATATACATATGTTTTTGCAATATTGATTCCTCATGAACAAACCCATGACAACATAATTAGAAAGATATACTGTATACATATATTTTATCACTTTAAATAATAGTGAAACTACCATAAACAACATCTTGATTTCTGGTAATATATTTTGTATACAGAAGTTTAAAAATATGCAAACCGCAACAAATTTGAAAAAAATCCTTTACAGTCAAACCTGTCTATAAAGACCAACCAATGGAACCAGTAAAATGGCCTTTATTGACAGATGTCCTTTATATACAGGTTCAAATAATATGAATAAAGAATAATTTTGATACAATTCCACTGGCCTTTATAAGCAGGTAGTCATTATAGGGAGGTGGCCTTTAAGACAGGTTGGACTGTACCAGTTTGAACGTTTTGCTTTGCTGTTTTTTAAACATTACGATGGTCGTTATTAGCGTTGCCTACTATTACTAAATCTGTTTTAATTTTGTAGAATCAAATGGCGGTTTCGGAATAGCAATCATCATTAAAAGTGCTCGATTGAAAATTGTGGAAATCAAAGTTCTTTTAAGATATTGAAATGAAAAAATAGAAGGGCCAAAATATGTTCTATCAAATTCATCTTGATGGCAATCCAATGAACGATTTAGTATAGCTTAGTTTTTGAGAAATTAGAAGAAATGAGAAAGCAGAAAATTTTGATGAACAATGCTTATTTGACAATAATTTGTCTTGCCTACTGGGTAAAGTATATTAAAACAGAATATAAGTGGTCTCTATCATTATGAACAACAGTAATACTGGTGACATAGCAACGCATGCAGATGTGAAATCTTCTATAACGTCTTTATACCTTAAATCATCTTAGATATATTAGACGTCTTATGGTTCAATTTTCCTTTCATTTTGAATTTTAATTTCTCGTTGTTATTTTAATTTTAATTTTTTCCCCCTTTTTCAACGTTTCTTAGTTTTTTTTAAAGGTGATAGATTTGTGATTGGCTGAATATTGTTTCGATACTGCTGGTGGATGTTTTCCCTAGTATATCACAAACTCAGTAGGCAATAATTGTGTATTATTGTCAGAAATACACCATTGTCTAAATTTGCTGCTGGTTAAAAAGTTTAATTCCTCAAAAACTAAGATTAACTCGCTCATGCAAAGTATTTCCTAAGTTAAATTTGGTAAAATATATTTGGTCCTTTGAGTATCTTTTCAACATCTTGAAAAAATTTCGATTTCATTATTTTGGTCAAAGCACCACTAATGCCGAGGAATAGTATTCAGAAATGGCCGTTTAGTGCTGCTAAATGAAACTTGTATGATATGTTGTTAAAACCATTGATATGATATTATGCTGGTGGACGTTTACTTGAAGATATCACAAACACAGAAGGCAATTATTGTGTAAAATTGTCAGATATAAACTATTGTCTTATTTGCTGCTAGGTATAATTTTTGTCCAAGCACTACTGATGAGGATTCGTATTCTCTACCGAGTACTGCTGGTAATTTAAGCTGGTATAATATGTAATTAAACCCACCGAGCCTGTATTTATGTTGGTGGATGTTTCCCAGAGGATATCACAATATTAAATTTGCTGCTAGGTTAAATTTGAAATACTTCAAAAACTAAGGTATACTCCTTCATGCAAGGTATTTTCTTAGTTTTATCTGGTAAAAAGTTTTTTTAGATGTCTTTTCAACTTTATGAGAAAACTTTCGTTTTCATAAATTTGGTCCGAGCATTACCGGTGAAGAATTGTAATTCCGAAAAGGCCGTCTAGTTTTGTTAACTAAATATCTACAGACTATACCCCACTTGAACAAGCATAGAAAATCCGAATGACTTATTTAAAAAATCGTCATGGCTGACAAAAGAAAGATATCCCATCAAACCGGAGATACTAAAGGTGTTAATGCAAATTTTTTTGTTGTGTGCTGTTATTTATTTTTTTTTCTTTTAGGCATTTTTCTTTCATGTGATATAAACTATTACCTACTACGGTATTTGAAAACCACATTATTGAAATTATGATCGCAAATCATCATTTAAATATTTTTCACAAACATTAACCACAAGAAGAAAAACGTGTGTCATTTTTCAACCACTAAAATGCTTCTTTTTTCTTGACAGAAATATTGAACAGATAATCATTCTGTCATATAAATATAATAAAGCATTTTAAAGGAGTCATTTACATCTTAGACAACTGTTTCGGTTAAAGTTAACTTGTCTAAGAAGATAACAGAAGGGTCAGTTGTTCGAAGCCTTATTGGTATTGGTTAAATCAATGATAAACACCTATTCAAAATATTAATAAAAATAAACACATCCTTATTAAATTGATATTTTCATATTGATCAACGTGTTTTAATTTTTTAATTTTGTGAAATTCCTTTTTTTTCAATTTTCATATTTAAAACTTTGCAAAATTTAAAAGTTGAATAATCGACTGATTTAGGTAATCAAGGTTTGAACAGCTTGTCCTGTTCTCTGAAAGGAGCGATATTGCATTTACTAGTAGATTTTTTAAAAACAATGAAGAAAAGATAAAAAAAAATAAAACAATATATAACAAAATGAATGGAGAATAGTTATAAGTACTTAAATATTTATATACTGCCAACAAGACTATTATTTAACTATCATATAGCTATAATTGTTGTCTAACGTGTTTTCATTCTGCAGTATTAAAACGGAGTACATTCCTTATCAGTAGTGCTTGGACAAACAATGTAAAATCAAATAGATTTTGAAATGAGAAAAAATAGAAAAACCAAAATTTATTTTACGAAATCAACCCAAGGCAACTCTAAACAATGAAGCATAGCTTAATTTGAAGCAATTTAAGATTTACAAAGCAGCTAAGAAAGTTATGAACTATAAGCCATTTTTGGCCCCAAACCAGATTTTAACGTTTTTTCTGTAGAATTTATTCCGAGATTCAGTCTTTGTAAAAGTGAGCAAAACTTTACATTGAAACAATACATAACAAAATAAAAGAACAAAATTTAATATTTATTATGCCAACAAGACTACTATCTAATTTCACATGCGGAAGAACATATCACGAGGTGACTTTGCCACTGAGTGTTATATTTGCCGCATGTTAACGACGACCCATGTATTCTACGATATACCACGGGTAAATGTTGATCATTGCAATTCTAACATAACTTGGATAATAAGGATTAGATGAACATTGCGAACTCTTTCTTCGGAAGTACATTTCACTATCTATTAGCAAAAAGGTTCATTGAAACAATTCGGCTGTTGAGATTACCTCCAATGAAATAAATGATTTTATGAATGAAAATTACGTCACAACCATTGCTCACGACACGGAGCATGACGTCATAAGATAAGCAAGAGAATGCGTCATTAAAACGGAACAGCGATAGGTATATCGTTTGTTATACCACGGTGGCTCTCTTCATGTTTCATATTAGGAAATGATGTTTATCTAACAATCTACAATGTTTTGCCTCCTAAGTTACGGTATCCTTGTGAATGTTCAGTTCACAAACAAAGTTACCAATCAACCCAGAGGTTGTAATAATTAATAACTCTTTACAAATACAAAGATTTAAAATATAAAAATTTAAGAAACCTCTCCTTTTTCTTACATTTAAGAATTAAAGTTTATTTGTGCTTTTCTCTTTAATTTCATACATAATAGCTATATCTACAATAGTAATTGAATAAGAAAACTTACCTGATCCCAATATACCATGTCGCCATACATAGATCCTATCTCGTGTTTAATAGCATCATTTTCTGACGGTGTTCCTGATTCATAGTTTAGTTCACAAATTTGAAGAGTTGTGCTGTAGTTTATTGATTCACATCTTGTTGTGTGGAGACATTCCTTGACGCATCTCAAAATTGACCCCTCCAAAACATGTCGTATTAGGGCATTGTGAAGACGCTTGTTCCATTTCAAGCTTGCCTGACCTTCCAGAAGAGCGTTCACTTGCAACTTGTTGATTTGAACATTGACTGTAATTTGTACCAATGTAATGCTTAAACATATGAAGAACAATTGAATGTCCCTTCTTATGTGAAGCATGGTTAAGTCTAAACTGTCGAAAGCAAAATTGTTTATTAAATATTCTAAAAGTGGATTAAAACATAAGCGATTGGATGTACATATTTTGTATGACAACCTACTATATATCTGATGTTATTGAACAAAAAAAAGATTAATTATGAATGGAATCTCAAAAAAACGCGCTATGAGCATTGAGGCATATGAAACATTACAAAAATTGAACGCACAAATTGAAATCATAATAAGGCAGTTCTTTAGCTGTTTGAATAAAATATAATTCTATCTTCATGGTAAGTATTACATTACTTGGCATTATTGCATAACACGGCGTAACAGGCGATGACGTAAGGTTGTCTTCTAAAGTAAATATAAGTGAAATATTCATGATTTGGACATAAAAACTCAACTCTTTTCATATATCATATGTAAACATATATGACTACAGTACAGATCTGTCGAAAGTTTAACACTGAGTTACAGAAAAAGGGTCCAAGCTAAGTGGCTTACATATGGATAGGTAGCGATCGGAGAGCTGCCAAGGGATATTAAGCGGCTGCCGAAAATAGCGTAATATAGGTAACAAGGGGTTAAGGTGAACTGTCGATTCGGTACTAATTCGCTAGCTTAGTGTTAAATTTTCGACAAGCCTGTACTGTATCTGTGTGTGCCTGAGTGACCAAATGATCTCAAACCAATGCTTGCTATTTATCTTTGTTCATAGACCAACAATATCTGGAATAAAACAACACATTGGATTTTCGAAGTTGTTAATTCGTGTGATAAAGCCCTGGGAGCTGTGTAATAATAATAACAACGGAAAGGCTCTATTCTTCATAGTAGTTTTTATTCTGGTTGCATACTGAATCCTTGTCTGACGACCTCCAGAGTGGATACATGGTGCCTGTGTGTAGATGTACAGGTGTGTGTCTAGGTATATGTGTGTGTCGAGTGAAACCTGCGACAACCTTTTATACTATTCTGTTAGGTAACAGAAGGGAATAGCATGACCTAGCCTCTTACCAATATCATGATATGTAAAGGTTAATTAGACAATGGTGTATACATCATGTAATGACCAGGCTGTACGTTATTGAATAATTGCCTAGGGGTAAAGGCTTGCCTGACAATTGACATGAAGAGGACCTGAGTAATTAACCTTGTATAAAATATTGTAGTGACCAAGCGGTTCAGTAAGAATATCTCAGATTGTCGGGGCTCAAACTATTAATACCATAGTACATCTTATTCAGCTACTTTGAGAATACTACAACTTGTCAGGGGCTCAAACTCTAGCTAATAGTACATGTTATTCTAGCTACTTTTATGCCTGGTCTTGCAATATGAAAATTATAGTAAAATTAAGACAAACTAGTTCAATTAAGATAACAGTCAATTTATTTAATATTATTTCTTGTATTGTATTTATTTCAAGATTCACAATATTGGAATTAAGGTCTTTATATCTAAAACAAAAGATAATTTGACCTTATATTACATGAATACTGTAGACTTTGTAATGATAAAAATCATACTTCGTCTAAAAAAAAATCATGAAATTACAACAAATTTATATGTAGATAAATGAACAAATAAATAAATAAATACCACCAGAAGTATTGAAATGTCAGAAAACAGTCTGACGTCACATGAAATAAAACACTTGTCAAACTGTCATTTTTGACCTGTGTCTAAAGTACGAAAGTCTGCAGTCTGAATAATATCAGAATACCCTAAATTACTTAATTTGGAAAAATTATTCCAATTCAAAGTAAATTATTATGAAAAGTTTTGAAATTTTACCAGTACTTGTTTCTTATTTCCAAGTAATTTTATAAAAGATAAGTCTGACAATGCTCAGCCATAAATGCTGAATTTTGCCCAGAACAGGAATTCAAAATATATATTAAGCAATTCACTCCATAATAGAGGAATTGTGCTTAAAAAAATACCTTTATAATAAAATTCTAAATATTCTGATTTAATGTAAAATTCTGCCTGACAACCAGTATGTTCGAAAGTAAGTGAGAGAGAGCCCCGTGCTGGAAATTCCAGCCCTTTTTATACCCAAAAGGGGCAACAGGACAACGATAACGGGAAAACAGGACTTCCCCTGGCAACCGGAGCTCCAAAACGGGCTTAAACTATAATACTGGGTTTATAAACAGGGTTAAAACGGGACTAAAAACGGGGTTAAAACAGTGTTGAAAAACAGCTTCAAAAAACTGTAAAAACTGATATAATTATATATAAAATGGATTTGGCGGAACACTTGTATCATTTTTAAGAGTTGTTATCCAAATATTTTTCAATAAACTTACAATTCTGATTTTTCCTTAATTTTTAAAGATAGGTTGTAAAATATACGATGATGGGTTGAAATGACCTCTGACCTGGAAGTTCAATATCTGGGTCATAGGAACTCTTCAATCCCACATGTATTGTAAATTTGTAAACATTAGAAATGGCGCTAACAGTGTTGATAACTAAACAAACTTTGTTAGCAATGCCTAAAAGTCAATCTAAAGATAATAACAATGGATTCTTGGGAACAATTACTTAACAGAAATAGCTGTAAGTGTATAAAAATGGAATTAATTAATAATATGAATAAATATAGGGACCTTGTTTCATTCCATCATAACACATGGTTCAAAACAAATGGTCAATAATCTCAACTGGGATAACGATAATAACAACAAACTTTAACTTTTTAACCATAATAATGCAGTTAACAATTAAAACAGTAACTTTGTGATAACATATAAAATGTCAAACAAGATATTTAAACATATTAATGGGGTTGTCACATAACAACAAGGGGGGGGGGTACCATTTACTACAATATAGCCGAAAGTACAATTTTGAAAACCAGAAAATATTTGGGTTTATTTTTTTTTATATGATTTCTAATATCATTACATTCGAGACCATTTGTCATTCCAATACAGAGTTAATCATTATTGTTTTTTCTCAATCAATGAAACAGTCTTGGTTTTGACGACATGGATAATCCAACCAATGTTTCAGGTGCGTTCTTGGTTATGTTGATAATTGTCAAATATATTTTATCTGATAAAATTTTTCATGTTCCATTTTCATTTTATAATTGTAAATACTCGAATGAATAAAGCAGATCGAGAGGTCAACGGTTCGAGCCCGGGTCTCCCCGGGTCTCTCCTATTATTTTTTTCTTAAGCTTTCTATTGTCGGTGTTGCTTTCAAGACGCAGAATAAATTCGAACGTTTGTCATCAGCAAATCTGCAAGATATTTTATATATATAATATTCGATATTTCATTTTGTTAACATTTCATAAATATCCCCTTATTGGTGATTGGAAGGCGTAAAACTCTTCTATATAAAGTGTGGATACAATGTTTGCTTTTATTCTCCATCTCATCGTATTACTGAGTTATTGAATCGGTTTTTGTGTCCCAGTCAAGAATAGTTCACTTATATCGAAACGTCACCAGCTATAGGTGAAATTGCAGTGATTTTTGTACAAGTATTATTCAGATCGAGACCGAGGTTCGAACCCGACATCCGTATACGAAGCGAGTACTCTACCAACTGAGCTACCTTAGTTGTATCATGAATTCTTTATATTAAACGTATTAATAAGATGTCATTTTGTGAAGGATTTTAATTGTTAACGAAATGTTTATGAAAGTGTCATATACCATTTTTTGAATTTAATCATAAAATACATTCAAAAAATGGTATATGACAATATAATCATAAAATACATTCAAAAAATGGTATATGACATATTGTCATATACCATTTTTTGAATGTATTTTATGATTAAATTCAAAAAATGGTATATGACAAAAGTATAAAGAATTCCGGCGGGAAGTCAGGACTGATCGAAGGAAACTGGTTAGTGGAATGGAGTTTTACGTCCCAGTCGAGAATATACCACTTTTATCTCGACGTCGGTAAAGGTATTGACTGTGATACTGCGTATTGGACGCCCATCCATTCTTCATTTTAAAACATTTTTGTTCTATCTAAATTTTAAATTGACCTTATCATTATTCACGTTCGACCTGAATTCGGGTTAAAAATACAATGTATATACGCGGGTTTAATCGATAAAAAGTAACAATACAAGGACCCGGATGTAGGGAAAACCTGCGGGAATTTTGTTCTAGTAAACCGTTTAAATAGGGTCGTATTTATAGAAAACGTTTGTTCCAACCTATATACAATAGATCAGTATAATGTCTCTGTATCACAAAACTATCCTGCATATATTTGACGTACCATAGTTCCACGTTCTTTTCATTCACAATTACGGTTTCACACATGGAGGGTTTAGCTAGCTAAACAGGCGGTGCTTATACTTCCGGGGCACCCGTCCTCGCCTCCCTGGTGGGAGTTCACATGTTTAACTTAATTTGCCAGTTTCAGAATTTTTGGTTTGATTTAGACATGGGTTGATATGTTTGTTTTTTCATTGTATAGACCACTCACTGATCTTTAATATTTTCTTCTTTTTGGGGGTATAAAAATAAATATAAATATAAAACCTAACATAGGAATATTACACAAACCTGTATATATATTGAAATAAATAAAAAACGATTGCTGTGACGTAATATTTTTAACCAGCGTGACTTTTGGTTTTGCGCCCAATTTGGCTGTAATGTTATAGCTGAAAAACACAGAGAGAGAGAGAGAGAGAGAGAGAGAGAGAGAGAGAGAGAGAGAGAGAGTTTTACCTGGAATACATAGCACTGTTACAACGACTTTGGGACAACGGGTTTGGTACAAAAATTTAAATATCAACCAGGAACAGAATAAACGGTACTACAATATCTTTGGGAGGTGTTGGTGTGACTTCCAATACTTTTCCCACAAAAAAGTCCTCGGAAAATGCGAGGAAATTACCCATAGAAAAAATGCGTAAATGTTCAAACTTTAGAATAACTAGCTTTCAATTAACAGTTAAAATAAAACACTCACTGTATGAATATAAATGCTGATAGACTTGGATTAACAACCGACTTGGGTATTACAGTTTCTGTCATTTTCCAACTCAAAAAACCGGTACACACATGTCAAATTTTAATAATTTTTCTGTTGTTGGAGATAAGGTGCATATGTTTGGTTTTTCAAAGACCGAAGATTATAAGAGATCTGACGCATATCAAACAATTTCCGAATGTAAACAAAATAGCCGGCAAAGGCTAGGGGAAGTAACTCTTTCATTACGAAAATTATCCAAAAATGTGCACTTTCACACCTAAATACGATGTATTTTCAAATTAATAAGGATGGAAAACATTATATCATTTGAAGGAATATTTAAAGCTCTCATATTTATGCAATAAAATTAAAGCATGTTATGTTTATTTTCGAGATAAATGCATTTTAAAACATTGTGTAAAAATCTCATAACGAAATACTGTTGTCGGCTGCCGAAATGTTTTTCTTCAACACTGATTTACGAATTTGATATTTTAAGCTCACCTGACCATAGATCATGCGAGCTGGCATAGCGCAGTGTTAACGTTTATGTGCATATGTACGTGCGTCGTTAACACCTAATTTCGACTTCTTAGTTTCTCAAACTACCAGACAGATTTTTATGAAACTTGGTCAGAATAATATATGGGCTGGTGCAATTCAGATTTGTTCGTGTCGTTGCCATGGCTACCATAACTAGGTCAAGGTGACCTAGGATGAAAAAAATCTTAAAAAACCTCCAAAATCAACAATTGGAAAAAATCTGATGTGATTTTTGGCTTCTCGAGGGTCTTAAGCCTAAAGTTTGTTCATTTCATGAAATTTCGACAAAAAAATAGGTTAACCGTTTTAATGTGAATTAGCAAAGGTAACAATCAGATGTTCATTAGGCGTCTATTAGTGATAAATCAAAAATTGTTAATTTTGTTATTTCCACAGTGTTAATTTAGTTGTATTTGTCCCTTTATCAGATTGTTTCAAGTTTTTTTCCGAAACTGATGTTTTGATTTTGTTAAATTGTGTTTGCGAGTGCTCGAGAAACGTACGACACTCTCGTAAAACTAATAAAAGGCGAATTAAAAAAATCAGTGATTTTGCAAACGCAACTAGAAAATAATGCCCCCGTAATATATTGGCGAAGAAAAAAATGTGTGTGCGTAACTGAACGCGATGGAAAAGACATTTTAATGTATGAAGGTAGAGAAGTCTTCACAAAGAGCGATTTTAAAAAAAAATGTACGAAAACACGTTGTTTAAGTAAAGATGGAAATGCTCAAGCATCGAATACCATGAAACAACACTATACGGGTTGCGGCGAAGATAAATTGATGGGTCTGTTGAAAAAAGATGCAAAAAGTTGCATGCCGAATTGAGCCTGTAATGCTCACCTGGGCCATAAACAGCAGACAAACACAGGGAATACTACATCTCAGTGGCAATAACTCTGATGTGGATAAAAATATACACAAATATTAAACTTTAAGGGGCAATAACTCCTAAATTATTTGTCAGATATTTATGAAACTTCATACATAGAATTTTTGTCATGCCAATCATTTTTGAAATGAAAAAAGCATTAAATATTTTTAGTATCAGCTAATAAAGAGCCAAAAATTCAAAGGTCAATGACCTTGACCTTTGGTCTTGGCTTAATTTCGAAGGCTAAGTTTAAAGAACATTTACTCTGAAAACCCTATGTCGTTATCTTTACAAATAGTTAAAATACAACAATTTAAAACTGTTTTTTTAAATTGGCAACATTTTACGCAAAATCGCGTAACATATTTTTTAACCAAATTTTAAGGAATGAATAAACTTTAAGGTAAAGACTACGTGAAATCAAAATATCACATTAGTTTTTGCTTTCAATCAGCGGTTTAAGAAAAGAAGTTAAATTTCAGGTTTTGTCTTTTTTAGTAACAGTAATCATCTTGTATATCCTATCGCCATGATTTGAACAAACTATAGTTAGACTCAAGGACCTTCCACAGCAAATTTTGTTTCAAATGGCCCAATAGTTTCAGGGGAGAAGATTCAAGTTTACTGACTGACGTATAGACGCACGGACGCATGTTTCAACATGCCTCAATAAGAATTATTAGGGGTAGGTCATACCATCCTGAGCCAAGGAAAAGTTGAAAGACAAAACAGAACTATGATAGATAAAATCCGTTTTGATTCCTTTAGAAAGTGAAGCTGTGGTTACAGTTAGATGAAACGCCTTCCTGGTATAGCAGAGGCCATCAATAACCAACCGAAAGAAGTGCTTGCATATCGGGCACCATTTCAGTGCTATTTTTAAGCGGGGTAAAAATAACATTGTGGATGGTTTTCGCAAGAAAGCTAAAATAGCGTCTGAACGATGTCAGAAGCGCACTGTCTTACCCCAAAACAGAAAGCACGGTTGTTGAATTTACAAGAAGGGGGGGGGGGGCAGATAATCTTATCTATGTCTGAAAAGTTAACTCTCCATATCTCGGTCACTTGCGCGGATCTTCGACTCCGTTTTTTATTTTATGAGCGTTAAACTTTCGACAAATCTGTACTGTATGTGACATTCTGCAAACAACTTTGACCTGTCCGCTTGACCTTTCATTTGAATATTTATCACGGACTAAGTATATCGATGTATAGGAAGCACAGATGTTTATTTTGTATACATTATGAGATATATTCACCTCATAAAGTACATCAGGCACCGGTTTCACAATCATTTCTTAACTTAAGATTTTCCTTAACTTAAATCTGGAAAATTAAGAACCTTAATGTTTATAGTTTTGTTAACTGTTCAGATATTAGGGAATTTAAGGTGTCATTTTAAAGATTATATTAAGCTTATGACATCTGCATTTAGTTTTTACAAAAATATTTATTCATAGTCCCAAACAGAGCTTGCCAAAAGTTGCTAGATTTAAGTTAAGGAAAATCTTAGTTAGGAAAGATTATGAAACGGGGCCTGTGCATAGTGTATGTATTAACTTGGATCTTAACACTACCAATGTAATTGGTGGACCGTCCTATATGAGTATTCCTAATGAAAGGTGAAACGGACAGGTCAATGTTGTTTACCTATATGTTTATCCTGTTCCTGGTTGATTTTTAATTATTTTTTTACCGAACCCGTTCTCCTTACGAAACGCGTTGTAACATAATTTGAAGGTGTTGTAGTTTTTTAACATTGAATTAAAAAATTATTGTTCTAGGCCAAACATGTGTAATTAATGAGCACTATTCTATATTTTGATGTTTGTGCTGTTTTATCTGTTGTCTATTCATAAACAAGTGTAATGGATCAGTCCATTTTTATATTGGTTATGATAAAACCCATATCGCATGAAGTAGCCGATCAGATCCTAATTATGATTGACTAATATGAATGAAACTGCCGAAATATTAAAGGGATAAAAGCTACCTTTTAATTAAGTGCTAAATTCTGACTACTTAAAATGAAAAACTACAGAGTATATTGAAAAAAGATAGAAAGAGAGTATTTTTCAATACTTACTTTTTAATTAAAAAGAAGAATGCAAACGACCAAGAATTTATTTCTCAACAAAATTTTATCGAAAAAGTTTATTAGAATTTATTCATATAAATTTAAATAAAAATTGAAAAAAGCTGAGAATATTTGCAAAAATCATTCAAACTCTGAAAAAGATGTTTTTTATAACACATGTGACGTGAAATTTCATGTCTATTTAAGATGTATCAAGTTTGAATTCTCTGAAAAAAAGTGTATCCGGTATGTCGTCACAGTTGGTAACTTAGATAAATTGCTGTGAACGTCCAGGGCCTTGTCGGAGTGAGTTGTCTATAGTCCGATTACATTTTCAGTGAGCAAAAAAGCATGTTTGGAATAGGTGGCGTAATTCAAACTTGATACATCTTAAATAGACATGAAATTTCACGTGCGCTTCTGAAATTGTTCAGACGCTATTTAAGCTTTCTTGCGAAAACCATCCACAATGTTATTTTTACCCCGTTAAAAATAGCACTGAAATTAGTCCGTGGGCTAGGTGGACCCACCGTGCACCCCCCCCCCCCGCCCAGGATCCTCCGACACCACTTTTTTCTGGTACCTAGGGTGTCTAGTAATGGAATCGGGGTGTTTCCCAGAAATAAATTGGGATGCTCTTCATGAAAAACTTCAATATTTAAGAGTACCTGAAAGTTTTCAGTAAATTTCTCTATTAGGGGTAGGGAAAGTTTTTATCTTTGTTTTCAATATTATTATGTAGATACAGATCATATTTGTACCATTGTAAAGGGAACATGTTCAGCTTTTATAAAATACAAAGTTGTTGATGATGTAGCTGCTTCTATGTCGTCACCATGACGTCATAAAAACAAGTTTTGAGGAAAAACGTCAATTTATCCTTTATAAAATTATTACTGTACAGCATAATAAAACACATTAAGACAAAGTATGTTTTCCATTTACTTAATGAATTGTAGTTATAAATGATCATATATTCTCATCTTCGATAAAAGACACCACTCTTTTAGAAAAAAATATATTAAAGATAGCCATTTTAAAAAAAATGATCGAAACGGGGTAGGGGAACGTTTTTATCTTTGTTGTCGATGATATTATGTAGATATAGATCATATTTGGTATCATTGTAAAGGGAACAGCTTCAGCTTTATAAAGTACAAACTTGATTGGTGTAGCTATTACTGTGACGTTTCTATGACGTTATAAACTGAATTTTTGAAGAAAAACGCTATAGAATCATTTGAAATTATACTATATGATTTTAATTCTGTTCCACCCAATAAAACACAGCTTGAGACACTGTATGCTTTTCATTTACTTCATAAATTGTTGTTATAGATGATCATAATTCTCATTTTAAAGAAAAGACGCCACTCTGTTATGAAAAATATATTGATTTAAAGATACCTTTTATTTAAAGTTGATCGAATCTTAAGATTAATAGTTTTCACGATTAAAGTGACCCAGTATGTTTCTTTGTATAAATAATAATATCATCATCATCATCATCATCGTCATCATGGCATCATCATCATGGCATCATAATCATCATCATCAACATCAATTTTTCATACATTCATAACAATACAAATTTACAAAAATGTCCAACATCTCACCCATTATTTATAGCTAACAAAAAGCTAATTAATAATCTTAGTTTGAGAATGACTTTTAGTTCAAGCATTACCAATGGTGATTTAGTAGGTGTTTTAATGGTAGTCATATGCCACAGAATTGTTATATGCAGCTAAAGCAGTGGAAACCTAAATGTGATTTCTGCCATAGACTAGTTGTAGGGAATAGGAAACATCAAGAATAAATCTTTTACTTTTTCGCCAACTGTATATCCTACTAACCCAGGGTGAATTTGTGCTAGATTTCGGAGCAGCTACAGTCCCAGAGATGCAGTTTATTCATTTTTCAAACAGATATGAGCAAAATCATAGAAATTTTCTAAAGATATTATTTATTATCTTTATGCTTTATCACTACAATGAGGTACATTATTTCGACACAAAGATTGCCATAAAGTAACATCGGTATCATCAGAAAAATTATTGACCATATAACTATAGAACAATGTAGGAGATTCTATTCATTGTCAGGGCAATGCATGGAGCAGATGTCATCTCGAACCACCAATTTATCATGACAAAGATAAAAATTAAAGCAGCCAAACAAATCCTGGAAAAAAAACAGAACATGAATTTAATGTTAGAAAATTGAAACAACTGGAAAAGAAAGAAGAATTAAGATAAGTCTGAAGAACAGGTTTTATGCTTTAACAGCTATGGGTGATAATAATGAGAGCTGGGATGTCATAAAAAGGGCATACCGGTATATCGACACAGAGAATATGGTTGTCAGAGGAAACACGGGACAAAATATCCCAAGGAAATACAAGAGAAATAACAAATAACAAAACCAGATTAGCAATATATTAGTATGAAGGGAGTATGAGGAGCCAAAGGAAGAAATATAAAGGAACACAAACAAGTGATGAACGAAAATATATGTAAGATGGAAAATATTGTAACCGCACAAGAAATAGTAGCTAATGAAACTTAGAAAATCTATACCTAAAAACAAAGAAACACACAGGTAAACCAGCAAACACAGACAGGCCGATGTAAGGAAAGGATGAAAAAAGATCACAACAGAGGAAAGATGGGCTGAACATTTTAACTATATACCAAAAGACCAGCTCCATAAGAAATATTGGACATAACACCACATACTTTTGATAATAAAATAAGGAAGGGTGCCAACAAAAAAGAAATAAAAAAGAATAAATCAACTTGAAAAAGGAAAAGCTATAGGACCTAAATAAATATCTAAATTACTGTGCATCATCTGGATAAGAGAAATTATTCCAACACAATGGGAGATGGACTATCTCATTAAACTACTCAAGAGGGTAGATAATGGAGATGTAAGAACTAGAGAGGCACCATACTACCCAATGTAGCTGAGAAAATACTCTTGTTAGTGAGGCAAAAGAAATATTATATATGTTTCATTTTCGCTACAACTAGCCTATGGCAGAAATCACACGTATATATATGTAGGTTTTCACTGATCTAGATGCAAATAACAACCCTGTGGCATATCTCCACCATTAAAACAACTGCTAAATCACTATGGCAATGATAAGAACTAAAGTCATTCTCAAACTTAGTATATTAATTAAGCTTTTTGTTAGCTATAAAATAATGGGTGATGATGATGGGTATTTTTGTAAATTTGTATTGTCATGAATGTATAAAAAATTGATGATGATGATGATGATGTTGATGATGATGATGATGATGATGATGTTGATGATGATGATGCCATGATGATGATGATGATGATGACGATGATGATGATGATGATGATGATGATGATATTATTATTTATACAAAGAAACATACTGGGTCACTTTAATCGTGAAAACTATTAATCTTAAGATTCGATCAACTTTAAATAAAAGGGTATCTCCAAATCAATATATTTTTCATAACAGAGTGGCGTCTTTTCTTTAAAATGAGAATTATGATCATCTATAACAACAATTTATGAAGTAAATGAAAAGCATACAGTGTCTCAAGTGTTTTATTGGGTGGTACAGAAATAAATTCATATAGTATAATTTCAAATGATTCTATAGCGTGTTTCTTCAAAAATTCAGTTTATGACGTCATAGAAACGTCACAGTAATAGCTACACCAATCAAGTTTGTACTTTATAACAGCTGAAGCTGTTCCCTTTACAATGATACCAAATATGATCTATATCTACATAATATCATCGACAACAAAGATAAAAACGTCCCCTACCCCGTTTCGATCATTTTTTAAAAAATGGCTATCTTTAATATATTTTTTCTAAAAGAGTGGTGTCTTTTATCGAAGATGAGAATATATGATCATTTATAACTACAATTCATTAAGTAAATGGAAAACATACTTTGTCTTAATGTGTTTTATATGCTGTACAGAAATAATTTTATAAAGGATAAATTGACACGATTTTATAGCGGTTTTCCTCAAAACTTGTGTTTATGACGTCATGGTGACGACATAGAAGCAGCAACATCAACCAACTTTGTATTTTATAAAAGCTGAACATCTGAACATGTTCCCTTTACAATGGTACCAAATATGATCTGTATCTACATGATAATATTGAAAACAAAGAAAAAAACGTTCCCCTACTCCTAATAGAGACATTTACTGAAAACTTTCAGGTACTCTTAAATATTGAAGTTTTTCATGAAGAGCATCCCAACTTATTTCTGGGAAACATCCCGATTCCATTACTAGACACCCTAAGGTACCAGAAAAAAAATGGTGTCGGAGGATCCTTGGGGGGGGGGGTGCACGGTGGGTCCACCTAGCCCACAGACTAAATGATGCCCGATATGCAAGCACTTCTTTCGGTTGGTTATTGATGGCCTCTGCTATACCAGGAAGGCGGTTCACCTAACCGTAACCACAGCTTCCATTTCTCAAGGCATAAAACGGATTTTATCTATCATAGTTCTATTTTGTCTTTTAACTTTTCTTTGCGGCGGCTAAAGATGGTATGACCTACCCCTAATACTTTTTATTGAGGCATGTTGAAGCATGCTTCCGTGCGTCAGTAAACTTTAATCTTCTCCTCTGAAATTATTGGGCCATTTGAAACAAAATTTGCTGTTGAAGGTCCTTGAGTCTAACTATAGTTTGTTCAAATCATAGCGATAGGATATACAAGATAATTACTGTTACAAAAAAAAGACAAAACCTGAAATTTAACTTCTTTTCTTAAACCGCTGATTGGAGGCAAAAACTAATGTGATATATTGATTCCACGTAGTCTTTACCTTAAAGTTTATTCATTCCTTAAAATTTGGTTAAAAAATATGTTACGCGATTTTGCGTAAAATGTTGCCAATTTAAAAAAAAACAGTTTTAAATTGTTGTATCTTAACTATTTGTAAAGATAACGACATAGGGTTTTCAGAGTAGATGTTCTTTAAACTTAGTCTTCGAAATTAAGCCAAGACCAAAGGTCAAGGTCATTGACCTTTGAATTTTTGGCTCTGTATTAGCTGATACTAAAAATATTTAATGCTTTTTTCATTTCAAAAATGATTGGCATGACAAAAATTCTATGTATGAAGTTTCATAAATATCTGACAAATAATTTAGGAGTTATTGCCCCTTAAAGTTCAATATTTGTGTATATTTTTATAGTTTTGATTATTTTCTTGAGGATTATTAGAGAAAGATAAATAGTAAAAATTGCAAAAATGATTGACATGACAAGATCTAAGCAAGTAGCACGTTTCATAAATATCTAAATATCCACATCAGAGTTATTGCCACTGAAATGTAGTATTCCCTGTGTTTGTCTGCTGTTTATGGCCCAGGTGAGTATTACAGGCCCAATTGGGCCACTTGCTGCATCTTTTTTCCACAGACCCATTAATTTATCTTCGCCGCAACCCGTATAGTGTTGTTTCATGGTATTCAATGCTTGGGCATTTCAGTCTTTACTTTAACAACGTGTTTTCGTACATTTTTTTTAAATCGCTCTTTGTTTAAGACTTCTCTACCTTCATACATTAAAACGTCTTTGCCATCGCGTTCATTTACGCACTCACATTTCTTTCTCGCCAATATATTACGGGGACATTATTTTCCAGTCGCGTTTGCAAAATCACTGATTTTTTAAATTCGCCTTTTACTACTAGTTTTACGAGAGTGTCGTACATTTTTAACTCGAGCACTCGCAAATTCAATTTCGGAAAAAAAACTGGAAACAATCTGATAAAGGGACAAATACAACTAAATTAACACTGTGGAAATAACAGAATTAACATTCTTTGATTTATCACTAATAGACGCCGAATGAACATCTAATTGTTACCTTTGCTTATTCACATTAAAACGGTTAACCTATTTTTTTTTGTCGAAATTTCATGAAATGAACAAACTTTACACTTAAGACCCTCGAGAAGCATAAAATCACATCATTTTTTTTAATTGTTGATTTTGGAGGTTTTTTAGATTTTTTTCATCCTAGGTCACCTTGACCTAGTTATGGTAGCCATGGCAACGACACGAACAAATCTAAATTGCACCAGCCCATATATTATTCTGACCAAGTTTCATAAAAATCTGTCTGGTAGTTTGAGAAACTAAGAAGTCGAAATTAGGTGTTAACGACGCACGTACATATGCACATAAACACTGCGCTATGCCAGCTCGCATGATCTATAGTCAGGTGAGCTTAAAATATTAAATTCGTAAATCGGTGTTGAAGAAAAACATTTCGGCAGCCGACGACAGTATTTCTTTATGAGATTTTTACACAATGTTTTAAAATGCATTTATCTCGAAGATAAACATAACATGCTTTAATTTTATTGCATAAAAAAGAGGGCTTTTAATATTCCTTCAAATGATATAATGTTTTCCATCCTTATTAATTCGAAAATACATCGTATTTAGGTGTGAAAGTGCACATTTTTGGATAATTTTCGTAATGAAAGAGTTACTTCCCCTAGCCTTTGGCGGCTATTTTGTTTACATTCTGAAATTGTTTGATATACGTTAGATCTCTTATAATCTTCGGTCTTTGAAAAACCAAACATATGCACCTTATCTCCAATGACAGATAAATTATTAAAATTTGACATGTGTGTACCGGTTTTTTGAGTTGGAAATGACAGAAACTGTAATACCCAAGTCGGTTGTTAATCCAAGTCTATCAGCATTTATATTCATACAGTGAGTGTTGTAAAAGAATATTTTCACTTTTAATTGAAAGCTAGTTATTCTAAAGTTTGAAATTTAACATTTACGCATTTTTCTATGGGTAATTTCCTCGCATTTTCCGAGGACTTTTTTGTTGGAAAAGTATTGGAAGTCACACCAACACCTCCCAAAGATATTGTAGTACCGTTTATTCTTTTCCTGGTTGATATTTAAATTTTTGTTACCAAACCCGTTGTCCCAAAGTCGTTGTAACAGTGTTATGTATTCCAGGTAAAACTCTCTCTCTCTCTCTCTCTCTCTCTCTCTCTCTCTCTCTCTCTCTTCTCTCTGTGTTTTTCAGCTATAACATAACAGCCAAATTGGGCGCAAAACCAAGTCACGCTGGTTAAAAATATTACGTCACAACAATCGTTTTTTATTTATTTCAGGTTTGTGTAATATTCCTATGTTGTGTTTTATATTTATATTTATTTTTATACCCCCAAAAAGAAGAAAATATTAAAGATCAGTGAGTGGTCTATACAATGAAAAAACAAACATATCAACCCATGTCTAAATCAAACCAAAAATTCTGAAACTGGCAAATTAAGTTAAATATGTGAACTCCCACCAGGGAGGCGAGGACGGGTGCCCCGGGAGTATAAGCACCGCCTGTTTAGCTAGCTAAACCCTCCATGTGTGAAACCGTAATTGTGAATGAAAAGAACGCGGAACTACGGTACGTCAAATATATGCAGAATAGTTTTTTGATACAGAGACATTATACTGATCTATTGTAAATATAGGTTTGAACAAACCTTTTCTATAAATACGACCCTATTTAAACGTTTTATTAGAACAAAATTCCCGCAGGTTTTCCCTACATCTGGGTCCTTGTATTGTTACTTTTTATCGATTAAACCCGCGTATATACATTGTATTTTTAACCCGAATTGAGGTCGAACGTGAATAATGATGAGGTCAATTTAAAATTTAGATAGAACAAAAATCTTTTAAAATGAAGAATGGATGGGCGTCCAATGCGCAGTATCACAGTCACTACCTTTACTGACGTCACGATATAAGTGGTATATTCTTGACTGGGACGAAAAACTCCATTCCGCTAACCAGTTTCCTTCGATCAGTCCTGACTTCCCGCCGGAATTCTTTATACTTTTGTCATATACCATTTTTTTCAATTTAATCATAAAATACATTCAAAAAATGGTATATGACAATATATGTCATATACCATTTTTTGAATGTATTTTATGATTAAATTAAAAAAATGGTATATGACACTTTCATAAACATTTCGTTAACAATTAAAATCCTTCACAAAATGACATCTCATTAATACATATGAAATATGTTTAATATAAAGAATTCGATGATACAACTAAGGTAGCTTAGTTGGTAGAGTACTCGCTTCGTATACGGGATGTCGGGGTTCGAACCTCGGTCTCGATCTGAATAATACTTGTACAAAAATCACTGCAATTTCACCTATAGCTGGTGACGTTTGATATAAGACAACTACATGTATTCTTGACTGGGACACAAAACCCGATTCAATAACTCGGTACATGTAATACTATGAGATGGAGAATAAAAGCAAACATTGTATCCACACTTTATATAGAAGAGTTTTACGCCTTCCAATCACTAATAAGGGTATATTTATAAAATGTTAACAAAATGAAATATCGAATATTATATATAAAATATCTTGCAGATTTGCTGATGACAAACGTTCGAATTTATTCTGTGTCTTGAAAGCAACACCAACAATAGAAAGCTTAAGAAAAAAATAATAGGAGAGACCCGGGGAGACCCGGGCTCGAACCGTTGACCTCTCGATCTGCTTTATTTATTCAAGTATCTACAATTATCAAATGAAAATGGAACATGAAAAATTTTATCAGATAAAATATATTTGACAATTATCAACATAACCAAGAACGCACCTGAAACGTTAGTTGGATTATCCATGTCGCCAAAACCAATGCAAGACTGTTTCACTAATTGAGAAAAAGCAACAATGATTAACTCTGTATTGGAATGACAAATGGTCTCGAATGTAATGATATTAGAAATCATTTAAAAATCAACCCAAATATTTTCTGGTTTTCAAAATTGTACTTTCGGCTATATTTTATATAAGGTTAATTACTCAGGTCATCCTCATGTCAATTGTCAGGCAAGCCTTTACCTCTAGGCAATTATTCAATAACTTACAGTCGGGTCATCATAAATAATGTATACATCATGATATTTGGTAAAAGGTTAGGTCATGCTATTCCCTTCTGTTACCTAACAGAATAGTATAAAAGGTTGTCGCAGGTTTCACTCGACACACACACATACCTGGACATACACTTGTACATCTACACACAGGCACCATGTATCCACTCTGGAGGTCGTCAGACAAGGATTCAGTATGCAACCAGAATAAAAACTACTGTGAAGAATAGAGCCTTTCCGATGTTATTATTATTACACAGCTCCCAGGGTTTTATCACACGAATTAACAACTTCGAAAATCCAATGTGTTGTTTTATTCCAGATATTGTTGGTCTATGAACAAAGATAAATAGCAAGCATTGGTTTGAGATCATTTGGTCACTCAGGCACTCACAGATACAGTTCAGGCTTGTCGAAAATTTAACACTAAGCTAGCGAATTAGTGCAGAATCTGCAGCTCATCCTAACCACTTGTTACCTATATTACGCTTATTTCGGCAGCTGGTTAATATCTCTTGGCAGCTCTCCGATCGCTACCTATCCGTATTTCAGCCACTTAGCTTGGACCCTTTTTCGCTAGCTCAGTGTTAACCTTTCGACAGGTCTGTACTGTAATTAGATAATTTACTATTATGGTATATGAAAAGAGTTTAGTTTTAATGACCAAATCATGATTATTTCACTTATTTACTTTATAACAACAACCTTACGTCATCGCCTGTTACGCCGTGTTATGTAATAAATGCCAAGCAATGTAATACCCACGTTGAAGGTAGAATTACATTTTATGCAAACAGCTAAAGTACTATCTTATAATGATTTCAATTTATGCATTCAATTTCTGTAATGTTTTATATGCCTCAATGCTCATAGCGCGTTTTTCTTTGAGATTCCATTCATAATTAATCTTTTTTTGTTCAATAACATCAGATATTTAGTAGGTTGTCATACAAAATGTTCAATAACATCAGATATTTAGTAGGTTGTCATACAAAATATGTACACCCAATCGCTTACGTTTTAATTCACTTTTAGAATATTTAATAAACAATTTTGCTTTCGACAGTTTAGACTTAACCATGCTTCACATAAGAAAGGACATTCAATTGCTTTTCATATGTTTAAGCATTCCATTGGTACAAATTACAGTCAATGTTCAAATCAACAAGTTGCAAGTGAATGCTCTTCTGGAAGGTCAGGCAAGCTTGAAATGGAACAAGCGTCTTCACAATGCCCTAATACGACATGTTTTGGAGGGGTCAATTTTGAGATGCGTCAAGGAATGTCTCCATACAACAAGATGTAAATCAATAAACTACAGCACAACTCTTCAAATTTGTGAATTAAACTATGAATCAGGAACACCGTCAGAAAATGATGCTATTAAACACGAGATAGGATCCATGTATGGCGACATGGTATATTGGGATCAGGTAAGTTTTCTTATTCAGTTACTATTGTAGATATAGCTAGTATGTATGAAATTAAAGAGAAAAGCACAAATAAACTTTAATTCTTAAATGTAAGAAAAAGGAGAGGTTTCTTAAATTTTTATATTTTAAATCTTTGTATTTGTAAAGAGTTATTAATTATTACAACCTCTGGGTTGATTGGTAACTTTGTTTGCGAACTGAACATTCACAAGGATACCGTAACCTAGGAGGCAAAACATTGTATTGTTAGATAAACATCATTTCCTAATACGAAACATGAAGAGAGCCACCGTGGTATAACAAACGATATACATATCGCTGTTCCGTTTTAATGACGCATTCTCTTGCTTATCTTATGACGTCATGATCTGTTGCGTGAACAATGGTTGTAACGTAATTTTCATTCACAAAATCATTTATTTCATTGGAGGTAATCTCAACAGCAGAATTGTTTCAATGAACCTTTTTGCTAATAGATAGTGAAATGTTCTTCCGAAGAAAGAGTTCGCAATGTTCATCTAATCCTTATTATCCAAGTTATGTTAGAATTGAAATGATCCACATTTACCCGTGGTATATCGTAGAATAATACATGAGCGTCGTTAACATGCGGCAAATATAACACTCATAGGCAAAACCACCTCGTGATATGTTTTTCCGCATGTGAAATTAGATAGTAGTCTTGTTGGCATTTAATAAATATTAAATTTTGTTCTTTTATTTTGTTATGTATTGTTTCAATGTAAAGTTCTGCTCACCTTTACAATGACTAAATCTCGGAATAAATTCTACAGAAAAATCGTTAAAATCTGGTTTGGAACCAAAAAATGGCCTCTAGTTCATAATCTTTCTTAGCTGCTTTGTACATCCTAAATTGCTTAAAACTAAGCTATGCTTAATTGTTTAGTGTTATTTTAGGATGATTTCGTCAAACAAAGTTTGGTGTCTCTATTTTTCTCATTTCAAAATCTATTTGATTTTCACATTATTTGTCCAAGCACTACTGATAAGAATCTTATCCGTTTTAATGCTGCAGAATGAGAACAGGTTAGACAACAATTATGGCTATATGATAGTTAAATAATAGTCGTGTTGCCAGTATATAAATATTTAAGTACTTTTAACTATTTTCAATTCATTTTGTTATGTATTGTTTTATATTTTATTTTTTACCTTTTCTTCATTGTTTTTAAAAATCTACGAGTAAATGCAATATCGCTCCTTTCAGAGAACAGGACAAGCTGTTCAAACCTTGATTACCTAAATCAGTCGATTAATCAACTATTAATTTTTGCAAAGTTTTAAATATGAAAATTGAAAAAAAGGAATTTCAAAACACATTGATCAATATGAAAATATCAATTTAATAAGGATGTGTTTATTTTTATTAATATTTTGAATAGGTGTTTATCATTGATTTAACCAATACCAATAAGGCTTCGAACAACTGACCATTTTGTTATCTTCTTAGACAAGTTAACTTTAACCGAAACAGTTGTCCAAGATGTAAATGACTCATTTGAAATGCTTTATTATATTTATATGACAGAATGATTATCTGTTCAATATTTCTGTCAAGAAAAAAGAAGCATTTGAGTGGTTGAAAAATGACACACGTTTTTCTTCCTGTGGTTAATGTTTGTGAATATATTAAAATGAAGATTTGCGATCATAATTTCAATAATGTGGTTTTCAAATAATGTAGTAGGTAATAGTTTATATCACATGAAAGAAAAATGCCTAAAAAAAAAAAAAAAAACAGCACACAACAAAAAAAATTGCATTAACACCTTAGTATCTCCGGTTTGATGGGATATCCTTCTATTGTCAGCCATGACGACTTTTTAAATAAGTCATTCGAATTTTCCATGCTTGTTCGAGTGGGATATAGTCTGTAGATATTTAGTTAACAAAACTAGACAGTCTTTTCGGAATTACAATTCTTCACCGGTAATGCTCGGACCAAATTTATGAAAACGAATCTTTTCTCATAAAGTTTAAAAGACATCTAAAAAATCTTTTTTACCAGATAAAAATAAGAAAATACCTTGCATGAAGGAGTATACCTTAGTTTTTGAGGAATTTCAAATTTAACCTAGCAGCAAATTTAAAATTGTTATATCCTCTGGGAAACATTCACCAGCAGAAATACAGGCTCGGTGGTATAAATTACATATTATACCAGTTTATTACCAGCAGTACTCGGTCGGGAATACGAATCCTCATCAGTAGTGCTTGGACAAAAATTATGAAATCAAAATTGTTTTCATGATGTTGAAACGTTTCTCAAAGGATTAAGACATATTTTACCAAATTAAGTTAAGGAAAAACTTTGCATGAGAGAGTATACCTTTGGTTTTTAGAATTCAAAATGAAAGGAAAATTGAACTATAAGACGTCTAATATATCTAAGATGATTTAAGGTACAAAGACGTTATAGAAGATTTCACATCTGCATGCGTTGCTATGTCACCAGTATTACTAATGTTCATAATGATAGAGACCGCTTATATTCTGTTTTAATATACTTAACCCAGGAGGCAAGACAAATTATTGTCAAAAAAGCATTGTTCATCAAAATTTTCTGCTTTCTCATTTCTTCTTATTTCTCAAAAACTAAGCTATACTAAATCGTCCATGGTATTGCCTTCAATATAAATTTGATAGAACATATTTTTCCCTTCTTTTTTTTTGTCATCTCAACATTTTTAATGTATTTTGATTTCCACAATTTTCAACCGAGCACTTCTAATGATGATTGCTATTCCGAAACTGCCATTTGATTCTACAAAATTAAAACAGATTAGTAATAGTAGGCAACGCTAATCACGGCCATAGTAAAGATTAAGAGACAACAAAACGTTCAAACTAGTACAGTCCAACTTGCCTTAAAGGCCATCTCCATATAAGGACTACCTGCTTATAAATGCCAGTAGAATTGTATCCGAGTTATTCTTTATTCATATTATTTGAACCTGTATATAAAGGACATCTGTCAATAAAGGCCATTTTACTGGTTCCATTGGTTGGTCTTTATAGACAGGTTTGACTGTAAAGGATTTTTTCAAATTTTTTGCGGTTTGCATATTTTTAAATTTCTGTATACAAAATATATTACCAAAAATCAAGATGCTGGTTATGATAGTTTCACTATTATTTCAAGTGAGATAAACTTATTTAAAAATGTATACAATATATCTTTCTAAGTATGTGTTTATGAGTAATCGATATTGCAAAAACATATGTATATAAATAAACAACATAAAAATGCAAATGTATATCCAAATCATAATCATAAAGCAAACTTAAAATTTTAAAAACTTGCAAATTAATTAAAACACATGAACTTCCACCACGGAAATGAGGCCAGGTGATTCATACGGGTAAAGTTTTCAAATAGTTTTGTGAACAATATATTATCATATGACAGAGACAGCCAGCCCTTTTATTAAAATTTGTGTCGCTCAGATTCACCATTTTTTTTGAAAATGATTTCTTGGAAAATCTTGAAATAATTCATTAATTGAATTTTGTTTTGTTTTTACTTTCAAGGCAATATTTAGGTCGTTTTGTAACGGTATCAAATGTCAAATGAATGAGAGATGCAGAGAAAACAGTACAATGGGATGGTGTGAAATTTCAGGTAATAGTACAAACTTTAACTTAAATTTGTAAATATGGATTTAAAAACATCATCCAAATAAATGTTATCCGTCAAAAATTTGTCAATATATGATAATTTGTGAACGAGAGAGAGAGAGAGAGAGAGAGAGAGAGAGAGAGAGAGAGAGAGAGAGAGAGCGCGCACATGGTTCCTAAAAATAAACTTACGTTTAGCAGAATGTGTCATATAAACCTTAATCGTCTAGTACCGCAAAATTAAAAAAGAAATCTACAGTTTGGATGTGGATATAACATTTGCTCTTTACTTAAAATTACGGTCAACTGTAAAATTTCTTCTAAGATGTTTCTCATGATTAACGGGATTTCTATCAATTTCTATGGATACAGATTTCCTATTACGACGAGGTACTAGTAAGTGAAAAATATCAAACTTTATTCAAATTTATTTGATTTTCTATAGATATAAAGAGTATTTCACTGTCACAGTCACAGTGGTTTCTACAGTAGAATGAATTATAGCCACGCCGCTATTAATTTTTCGTTTTTTCTATCTTTGTCTCCAAAAATTACCATAGATATATTTAATGCCCCATAGAACCATGTTCTTTCTGTATGAATTTTGATTTCACACGTTATGGGTGTAGCAATCGAGTGACATAAGGGATTCCCCATTTACAGCATCCGGTCTCAGTTCCGTGGCGGAACTTTGCGTTTTTAATTTTCTTTGCTAGTTTCAAAGTTTTTAATTTGGGATGTGATATGGGTATAGATTGGTATGTTTGCTTTTTGTTTTAGAAAAAAGGTCTTGTTTTTTTCCCCTGTGTTCATCTTTATTAAGATTTTCTTGACTTTTTTTCGTAATATTGACAGTTGCAATGACCAAGATTTTCAGTTGAAAATGTCGACCTTCTATTTAGAATCATGTATTTTTATTAAGTTAAAATTTGTATTAATTTTTTTCCAAACTAAGTTCAATATAATTTTGTTATTCTTACCCTTTGTTGTATTTGTCGTTTATATGTTTTACTACTATGTATTCTTTGCTATTTCAGACTGTGGTTTAAATATTCCAACTACTAGCGCTGCATCACAAACAGACGGAAATGGCATTGGTATACATTATCACAGAACATACAGCTGTGATGAAATGACTGACATCACAAGTACTGTCTATTGCCAACCTAACGGACAATGGTCAACTCTCAACTTAACCTGCAAGAAAAGTAAATTTACATTGATCATAATACATATTTACAGTTGAGTTTGGCTATAATAAAGTCAAATTCTCAGCTTTATAAACTTTGTTATAAGCAGCTATAGCTAACATTATCGGCCTCAATTCTTTGGTTGAAGTGAACGTGTTTATTTTTATGGGTTTGACTTTGCTTTTTGAATTAGGATTTGAACGCGGACAGATATTAAAGCATTTGATCTATACATACACTTTGTAATATAGTATTTCTAGGTTTTGAACCAGTCTTTTACCGCTTGGTTCTAGAATGTAGGTGCTATGGTTGCTGTTTAATTACAAATGCAAACAAACATTTAACCTTAATATTGACTGTAGGAATAAAACAGGAATGTACTTAGATACCAATTGTGAAAGTTATTACCCTCGATTGGTATAGCAAGTATGTAATATAAGACGAATAATAACGACATCGTCTGCATATTCGATTTTGGTCTTGCTTTTAAACCTGTTTCTCAATATATGTTTTCAGGTGATAGTTTCAAAGAAATATGCCAAACAGCAGGATACCAATTTAAAGAAGATATCAATTTATGTTTGAAAGTCCATGATGAATTAAAAAACTGGACAGACGCTCGAGAAATATGTCAAGAAGAAAATGCCGATTTGATCATCATCAATACATTAGAAATCTATAGAGCCGTGAGGGCAATGAATCTCAATTCAAGTAAGTAAACATAATATTTTTCGAATTAATCCTTTTAGCCTTTCCTTCACTAGAGTCTAGGTTATTAATCTCTAATGGTGAATCTAAATACAAATTTATATAATGCTTGAGATTTATGAATACTTTTTATGTTGAGCCAATGATCTAATAGTTTACAAATTGTAACAAGACAACAGTTTTCTAATAACAATAAAATTTTATGCGCTTGTAATAATGTAATCATCGAGATTTTTTTATGCTTATACAAACGCCATTTGCCAGTTTCAAAGTTTTTGCTTTGTGATTGCGATTTTAATTGATACATTGTTGTTGTTGTTGAATGTTACTTAACGTCGCATCAGCAATTTTTTAGCTATTCGCGACGAGAACTATTTAATTAATCTATGAACAATTTTGTGTATGCATGTAAAGTGCGAGTGTGTTGTATGGTCTGCCTTGTACTAGCGCGCACTCAGGGCGACTTTACCGTGCTAGCTCACAGAGTCAGTAAGCCACAGACAAGCGTGCCACTCCCCCAGTCCATTATACTGATACCAGGTGAATCAGTAAAGGCCAACGGTAAGGAAAATTCACTTTCCCACATGTGGTCCGAGCGGGACTCGAACTCACAGCGGTGAGAGACCTTGGATTTGAAGACTAACGTCTTATCCATTAGGCCACCGCGCCCTCTTTTAATTGATACAAATGAATAATGTCAATAATAAAACGATATAATGATTACCTTTCTTGCAACACATGTTTTATTTTGAAGTGTGCGTCCCTTTTTACTTTAATGAAAGACCCAACTTGGAGGCGATCATCTTAAGCACACTGTATAAATGTAATAAGTTAAATATTTGAATCAATTGTCCATATCTAATTTGTTGGTTTTATGGCCGTCATCACAGTATTGTTGATAAGTTTGATATATCTGTGTCCAGGAATGCCCTGGATATATTTGACGTCTCATAGTTCCATGTTCCTTTCACACAATTTTGATTACACACGTGGCGGGATAGCTAGCTAAACGGGAGGTGCTTACCCTTCCTGAGCATCCGGCCTCACTTCCCTGGTGGAAGTTCGCGTGTCTTACCAAACTTGTCAGTTCCAAAGTCTTTACTTTGCTTCTTGATTGTGATTCGGACATGGATTAGTATGTTTGTTTTTAATTACTACAGAAATTATTTAATGTAAAAACGCCATGGTCCTAGATAGAAAAGTTAAATATAACCTTGAAAAATATATAATTTTACTTCGAACAGTTGTAATCACTGTTTTCCAAGTCCTTGTATGTAAAAATGTATCAAATATTATTAGAACTTTTTTGTTAATGTAAATAGGTTTTAAGCACGTAGCAGTTATAACGCTTGACTTTTTATATTCAGAGTGGGTTGGTGCCACATATATGGTAGAGGACGGTAAATGGCAATGGGTAGATGGAAGCATATTTTCTTATGACACTGTCTCATTCATTTGGAATTTAGTTAAACTGGACTATATAACCTGGAAAACGATGAGCGATGGGGATTGCTTAAGATATGCAAACTTCTATTTAATAGGCAACAATTGTAATAATGCACAAGGTTTTATATGTCAAAGAAAATGATTTAATTCAATTGTGCAAAAAATGTCTTTCTATAATTAGGTAGAAACCATCTCTCAACAAATTGTACTATGTTTTGTTCTTCGCTGCCTTTACTTTTATCAAATATATGTTTTAATAGTTTATTATAGAAACATTATCAAAATCCAGACATAAAAACATTATTACTGATGATGTTAAATATTTACAAGTTCTACTGGTTTCAATTTTACACCACTAAACGGCCGTTTCGGAATAAAATTCCTCATCAGTAGCGCTTAGAAGGAAATTATATTTTTGAGATGTTGAAAAGATGGCCAAGGTATTAGTTATATTTTACCTATAAAAATAAATTTAGCTAGGGAAAAAACTTTGCATGAGGGAGTATTATTTAGGTTTTAAGGAATTTCAAATTTTAACTAAAAGCAAATTAAGAAAATAAATATTATTTGCCTCCATATGTTAACCATATAGTGTTTATGAGAATGATGTTAGAAATACAATAGGAATTATGATAAATATGAACTTACTTATCTGTAATTAAAATTATGTATTGTATTTAATTTGTTGTAATTATTGTGTGACAATGGCGATTTACCTATATAACAACAGTTATAACATTGTGATTTCAGGCTTAAAACTAATTTATTGGAATTCAGAATAAAAGTTACTGTTCATCCATGTGTTTATTGGATAGATACTGTCATTTCTCTTTTAAGGCAAATTTTATAAAGACCTAAATGGCGCCATTCAAATGCAATAGATATTACAATTTGGAGATAATGTGGACGTTAAGATAAAAACAAACATGGTATACAATGTCATAATCATAATTCAAAGCAAAAGAAATAATTCGGAAACTGGCAAATTAAGTTAAACTGGAAGTGAGGCCGGTCCCCGAGGTGTAATCAACTCCTTTTTAGCTAGCTACACCCCTACGTTTATAATCAAAATTGAGATTAGATAGGGACATGGAAGTATGAAACGTCAAAAATATATTTAAGGTAATTTTGGATATAAAGATATCACACTTGTCATCAATATTGTGATGACTTCAAGATGATATATAAGGTCAACCAAGTATGTTCCTGTATTAATTTGTACAAAACAAGGGTTTATCTTTTTGTCATTTGAATTTTAAAAGAAACCCCTGACTTTAAACTTTTTGATAAGTTACTCTTTAAGTCAAAGGGTATCATCGAAATCAACTGCATGGTTTAACCAGTGTTAACTCCTAAGTTAAAACCTTTTGACAAGTTACTCTTTAAGTCAAAAGGGTATCATTGAAATCAACTGCCTTGTTTAACCAGTGTCGGGATAATTGACAGATCAGTATTTGTAACGAATGTCTCAATGTACTAGCATAGACGTTTTGCGTTTTGTTCCAGTCAAGTCAGGACATAAAGACAAATTGCGGTAACATCTCGCTAAATAAAGATTGTTCAATACAAACACTGGTTGAAATATGAAGTGTATTCAAAAATAACACATTTTCATACTACAAAGTTAGTTGCAGAGACAACCATAGATCAATGCATCTTTAAAGTAGCCGATATGGACAGAGATCTAAATTATCATTATTTCTCTAAAAGGAAAACTTTGTGGTATAAGATCCTGTGTCAAAATTGATAACGTTTTATCTCATTGGAATCAATATATGGTTTCTTTATTATTATTATTTTTTTTTTTTTTGTAAATTTTTTCAGTTTCATGTTCCTAGCTGCAATCCATATTTAGAAGTACATGTGTTGTAGTTACAATTTGTTGATTAAGCAAAGCAAATTGTTTTCAATATTAATATTGTAATAATAAGATATAAACAGGGATAGCTTTCAAAGTTACTACTACAATCTGAAAAGCATTGTAAAGAATTTGAAAACAAGCACATTGCCTAAAACTAGTGAACTTCCGTCAAGGAGTTGAAGCCGGAAGCTTCGGAATGATACCTCCAACACGTGTGAAATCATATCGGTCCATGTTAAAACTACAATCCAACTATCAAAGTAAAAACTTATAACAAATTGCAATATTTGTTAAACAAGTGAACTTCCATCAGGAGTTTGGGTACTTCGAAGACCCAAAGAACATTGAACGATGTGACAGCAAATATATTTAAGATTTAATTTTTGCTGTATAGGTATGTCATGCATCAACAACATTTTGATCACGACTAAAAACTGGTTGTAACAACTGATTTGTAAACATATGCTTAGAAATATCATCTCCGATAAGTCCATAGGATAAATTAATTTTGTTTGTAAATTGTGACAAAACGTTTTAGCCAATCTTAAACTACTATTGTAGTTACAAACAAAGTACATGGTCTATTTGAAAGCCATTTTAATAGCTATTTTCACGTAAAGGTAAATTGGAAGCTACTTTTACCTTTTATACATGCTTCTGACGTCAATTTAATAACATTGCGCGCGCAATAAATTTTGTTATAAAGATCAATTTTTGTTTAAATTAATCAGTGGTCCAAATAAATATCTTTATCTTTTTTGCTTCTTCACCGAGGCACCCGGTTTCACTTTCCTGCTAAAACTTTACATGTTTAACGTAGTTTTTCAGTTTTCAATTTTTTAAATATTGTTTTTGGATATTGTTATTTTGACATGTGATAGTATGTTTTTATATTTTAACGCTACGTCAGATAATACAACACGTTTTTTTATCTTTTATAACATGCAACTGCAATTTTAACACGCGCATTTTAATCTATGAAAGTTAAACTTACCTATTAGAAATATGATCAGTGAAAACCACAGTATACAAACCTGCCTTCCATACAAAGACAAAGGTATTATAATCAGTAATTCTAAAATGTAATGGTCTTTTTTCTGGTGTGTATTTTTCAAAAACGTGTTTTTAGTTTCATGTTTTGGCTGAACTGTCTCTTGCCATTTACATGTTTTTACTTGCTGCTTTTCAATTACCTTCGTTGCGATAGCTAAGTCTTTATCGAGGATTGAAATTCTGACTGAAAACTTTTTCTTGTTTAGATTCCATACTGGCTGTACTTATTCTCAATACAAAGTAGCTACTGAAATATATTCACAAATGGTTTACACTCTCATTTTTTCTCAAAACCTAGATACAAATGAGAAACAGAATGTCTCTATGTAAAAAAGACTCGACCTAGCATATTATGATAGTTTAAGATATTCACCATTTTCTACTTTATCTCCGTATACGAAAAGTGTAATTTTTTGGTCAAAAATGGAAACCCTACACAAAAAATAATTTTTTAACTGGAATTCTTATGACAACCCCATCCCTTTTACTTTGGATTCCATTCAAAGTTCAAAAGGAGTCACAGGTGATTGAATTAAAGACTGGACAACAGTGAAGTCACAACACAATAAGGACAAGAGAAAATACACAGCTGCTTATAGAGAGTGTACAATGTGAACAAACGATTGTCAAACAAATTGCAATATGAATAAATGCATTTTAATATTTACATGCATTATAATAACACAAACATGGAACTCGAATTTGTGAACACGCTACGCTGCTCATGCTATAAGTAAAACGGTAGTCGCAATGTTAGGTTTATGTACACGATACATTTTTGTATATACGAAAAAAAAATTTGAATTAACAAAAATGTAAATTTCAGATACAAAGTTAACTTTTCTCATCCATGTATATACATTTTATCTTCTTATTTTAACGCATATATAGCTGGAAAGCATTTTGTCAGAGGAACATCATTAAATAGAGCATACATCTGGATTGTCTTAATTCAAGCCAGATCACATGTTGGATAAGACTTCCTTGCGTAGTAAACATAATATTTGAATGGAAAAAATAATGATATATCATCATTGTGCCTATATGAAAACAGCGGAGCACATAGACTGTATATTTACAATCAATGTAGAAATGGTCATATGTTTCTCAGTAAAGTACTATTATTGCAAAATATACATCATGGAAAGCTCAAGTGCATATTAGGACGGTTGATGGTAAACACATTTTCTCAAGGAAAACCAAAAATATTTTCAGTATTTTTTTTTAAATTACTGAGTGTAATCCATTTCTGATTATTCTTTAGTAATATTATCTATTGACATATTATTTGAAAAACAAAAATAAAGTAAGCGTTTTAATCTCGATGAAAAATTAAAACTTTATTTGTATAAACTACTTATTCACGCATATGTTATCTAGACAGATTCATTAATTAATAATTACCTTTCATTGAAAATTGGGAGTTTTATTATATATGATGAAAATGCGTTATCAATTGAAAATAGCTGATGTGTTTAAAACTGAATCAATTAAAAAATATTTCACATTTAAAAAAATTAAATATTTATCTGAGAGAATCGATTATAAAACTGTCACTATGCATATAACTTAAATAATGCATTTGAAAATATGTAACAACAAAACCTAAAAGACAGGATGTTATCATGCGCATAACCGGTTTCAGGTTTCGGGATGCCCATTGGGAATTTAAAACATCAAATTTCAGAATAATGAATGCACTTGTATCTGATAAAACTTAATAATGCAGTAATTAGATATATATTGGCAAGTTTACCATCCGCCTACCTTAATTTTGTTTCTGTCATGACAATCAATATAACACTGCTCTATCTGAACTTAAATTTTTGTACACAATTTGTACACAATTTCATAATGAATGTCCCATGACCGTCGTTACAGTGTTGTTGTGGGCGTGCTTTTATATCCGGGGTTAAAAAAAATATAAATTCATCCTTGTGTGGTAAAATCGGAGATATTTGTCCTAATGGATTTAGTATAGGACAATTTTTCGTCAGTTTTGTATATTATTACAATTTATTGCAGAAACTATCCATTTCACGTTAGATTTTATGCAAACATGAGACGATAAATTATTTTGAAAACATTTAGATTGTTTAAGTAGGAACTACCCCTACAGTCAGTGAATGTGACGTCATAGTCAAGAGTTGAGTTGAGTAATGGTGCTTAACGTCCTAGTCAAGAATATTTCACTTATATCGAGACGTCGCCAGCTATAGGCGAAGGTGCAGAAATTTCTCCTGTGCGTTGCGCTGATGGCATTATACAGCAAAGTTCTTTATCGTGCCAAGCCCACCGTGATACGGGATCTCGTTTATTTTAAGTTCCCGAAAGAACTGTGACTTTGATTTCGTAATGCCGAGTGCTTGGCGAAAGAACAGTCACTAACCACTTTCAAGTCGAACCCACGGCCTCCCACTTACGGAGCGAGCATTCTACCGACCGAGCTACCGCAGTAGTTTCATAGTCAAGAAAACTTCCACCTGTAGATAGACCGTAACAACGCAAGTTCAACGCTGCGTGTGATAGAGATTAAATGAATTTATTAAACCAATTTTTTCTACTGGTTCCATGCCCAAATCACCACCTCAAAACCAAAGCAGCTAGCAAATACTTTGAAAACTGACAAAAGTTAAACGCGTAAACATCCATTAGAGGAGAAAGGCCGCGTCCTCTTCATGCGTAGCACCCCCTGTATAGCTAGTCACATTAAATGAATTACCAAATTCAATGCAATTGAAAATGAAAGAAACACTGAACTATGCTTTGTCAATATGGTTTGTGACCTTGGTATAGGTATTCTCAGTCAAAGATATTTATTAAATGATAACAAAAATTATGCTCATAAATGTGTGTTTTTTCTTTGTTAAGATCCTTTACTCCTCAAAGGACGGTCACTTTTTTGAAAACTTGATAAATTCTGTAAATTATTAGAATTTTAAATCATTAAAGGTTTAATTTCAACATGATTCATCTTTATAGAGAGCGCAGAGAAGCTTGCACCGAAGGTGCAAGCTCGCGAAGCGAGTTCTTTAGATATCATGTACATAGAGTAAATGAGTAGTCACTCAAGTTTAGTTTTGGGTGCCATGTTGATGACGTCACTTCCGCAGTCGTCTGGGAAAAACGGAAGTAAAATATGTGATTTTTTTTTTTTTTTTTTTTAAATCGTTTATGGCTAATTATAAATAAAAACACCAAAAACAAAACAACTGTTAATTAAAAATTAACTCTAGACGCGAGACTTACAAACACTTGCAATGTCTATTTGTACATGATGATGTTACGGAAACAAGCGAGTTACAACGAACACGATAATGGCTCCAATCGAATGAATTTCGGGAAATAACAGCTTGGCGAGAAAAAAAAAACTTTAAGCCCGCAGCACACGAGTGATGAAAAATCGCTCGTCGCTGTTGCGAGCGACAGAAATCTGGTCGCCGTGTGTGCGGAACAAGTGACGATTTCTCGGCGATGGTACAGCAGCCTCGGTGAAAGTGCGCGCGCATCTTTGTTCATGTGATCTCTTCTACACTAAAAAATGTCATCTGATTGGCTGAACATTTAAGTTGGTTTTGTCGCCGATCGCAGTGCACAGCACACACGCCGATTTTCCTGCAACTCTGCGATTTTCATCGCTCAATATCAAACCTGCTTGATATTGGGCGACGAGTTGCCAGCGATGTAAAATTGTGTCGCCGGCCACCGCACGCTGGGCGATTTTGTGGCGATTTTCCCGGCGACGGCGACGAGCGATTTTTTATCGCTCGTGTGCGCTAGGCTTTACGACTGAAATGATTATGAAGACACCCTACACCTAAAATTATCATTGAAACAATAAATCGTTACATCGCCAGGAACAGACTGCCTGTGTCCCATGGTCATGTCATGTTCAATGTTTCCTCAATCTTGTTATCATTTTGAAAACGTAAATAAACACTAAAACATAAATTACTGCATCGACTCTAACAGTTTATTATGCAAGATTATCCAGAATCTGACAGAAGCATGAACGTAATGATCAGATGAATATAGTCAGACTCAAAGTGAGATGGTGTTTTCGTCCTGTAAACCTATCGTGATAATGCTAAAACAGTGTAAAGACATGAAAGGTTTATTATACTGGATAGGGAAACCCCCTATGTTTCACTTACCTGAGACAAATCGTTACTATATATCCAATAAAGTGCTTCCATACCATGAAAATAAAACAGATCGATCCAGTGAAAGTCATCATTACATCATAGTGTCACATGGCATACTGTTCAAAGCATCTCTCTCTCTCTTTTCTCTCTCTCGTCTTTTTGCAGACCTTTTATCTGCCATTTTAAATATCATCAACACAAGGGGTAGATTGCACTGACAAAAACCTATAAAGTTCAAAACCTTAAAAACCTTAAAACTACGTGCGACTCAATTTATTAAGCAATTATATTGACCACTATGTTAGCTCAATTGGTAGAGTGCTCGCTTTACAAGTATGTGGGAGGTTGTAGGTTCGAACCTCAGCTGGAGTCTGACCAAGACTTGAAAATAGGTAGTGACTGTTCTTTCGCCAAGCACTCGGTATTCAGAAATTAATGCCACGGTTTCTTTTGGAAGAGGCATTAAAACTTGGTGTCCTGCTACAGTATAATACTGGTCATAAGACCTTTTACCAGTCAAAGAAGTAGAATTAGGACACGCCAGGCGTGGCACGCTAACTTAAGCCTCCCTGCACTGCAAAGATAAATATTGATGTATACATATTGGTTGACGCCTCGACATTCTGTGTAAAATAGTCTTTAGTGAGACGTAACGCTCCATTTAATCAATCTTTAATTTTGTTTGATATGTTGTTCAAGAACTATTCCCTACAGTTCCATTTAAACATCTCGTGTAGTCAAATGTAGAATCAGATTTCAAAAACGGTGCCGTGCATGTGAAGTGTACATATAGTATTTCATTTTCCTAAAGGACCATTTTTCAGTGGTACAGTTTTGCCACTTAAACTTGCCCTTCACCAGCTTTAAAGTTAAAACATCCTTGGTCCTGTGCGAACACTGTTAGAAATTGTTACTGGACATGATGCACATAGCTGCCTCTCACTGTTCTGTATAACACCCCTGCTTCCCAACACTGCCTTGTGGATCACTGACTGGATCTCTGGTGTGCCCCCAACACTAGAATGTGGCACACTCCTGACAATTGTAAGTGGATTTTAAGTAGCTCTTGGGTCAACACTACTTCTCTGTATGACACTGTTGAAAATTACTACATGGATTTGTTGTGGCTCTCAAACACTGCCCTGTTAGCCACAATTCACAACTGTTACTGTATCTAACCTGGCTCTCCGACACTGTCCTTTATGATGGCACTGACAATATTGTTACTATGTCTTGAGTGGTTCCTAAACACTGTCCTCGGGGACACTGCCAATAACTGTTACTGGCTCTGAATTAGGTGGCTCCCAACAATGCTACGAGGGACTTTGCTGACAACGGTTGCTGGGTCCTAAAATGGTTGCCCGATGATACTGGATAGGCTTCCAATTAACTTTATGTCTTTTTCAACTAATTACAGAATTCATACAATAAATACACTATTAACAGGTTTTTAATTGTTTAAATTGAAGTTAACTGTCAGTCAGTAAATTTAATCATGTCTACTCCCGTGACGTTGAAAATAAAAGGACTACTTGGTTATCACTTATCACCGATAGATTCTAGTATGAGAAAGTGCCTTCTGAAAAAGTTTGGCGAAATTAATCATAAGCTTTCCATCCGCAGACTGTTGAATTTTTACGGTAAGACTTACTGTAGTCATTTATTAGTCAATGACATCTTTACGAATATAAGTTAAATATAATTATAAGTACTGTACTTGGAATTGAATTTTATAAAATTTATAAACAACTAGCCTAAAATTAAATTTCAATTAAAATATCAAAACTAGTACAAATGTAAAATCATTTTATGGCTGCGCTCTCAGCATAGGCCGTGCCTACTATCATATTCTTTATTTGGTTACACTTGTTCAAATAACCCGTTATGTTTATATATCAAATTTCGTAACTTCAAAAGTCACATGGTTGTACTGTACTCATTTTCTCCTAGTACAATTTTTAAAATGCAAGGTAAGTATTGACGGGGTATTCTTTCAACTTTGACTTTTGACATATAGAAATAAATATTTCTTGTTGATATGCAGTTACTACTCTCATTTCTGACATGCAGTACAGACCTGTCGAAAATCTAACACTAGGCTAACGAATTAGTACCAATTTAACAGCTAATCTCGGTCCTTCGTTAGCTATATCTTGGCTATCTCATATCTCGACAGCCGCGCTACACCTCATTTACGTGAGCTAAGTGTTAACCTTTTGACAGGACTGTACTGCATGTCAGAAATGAGAGTAGTAACTGCATATCAACAAGAAATATTTATTTCTATATGTCAAAAGTCAAAGTTGAAAGAATACCCTGTCAATACTTACCTTGCATTTTAAAAATTGTACTAGGAGAAAATAAGAGAGAGAGAGAGAGAGAGAGAGAGAGAGAGAGAGAGAGAGATTTTAAGGAAAAACAGGAAGTTTAAAAACATTGTATCAAATTCATAACATTAACATTCGGAGGCTATATCATCTTTTTTAATTTGTGAACTATTCTTAACCAAAATCTCTCTCTCTCTCTCTCTCTCTCTCTCTCTCTCTCTCTCTCTCTCTCTCTCTTTAACATACATACGCATCTGATGAGGGAATCGTTCTTGTAATATATGTGTATCGATACAACCAAATGTATTTATTTATAGGAAATTAACAGATAGACAAGATAATGCTTCTGATATTTATGTCCATTCTGGCGCTGTGTATTCCAGGTAAATCTCTCTCTCTCTCTCTCTCTCTCTCTCTCTCTCTCTCTCTCTCTCTCTCTGTGTGTGTGTGTCTGTGTTTTCAGCTATAACAACAGTTCAAGTTTCTGTATTTAACAATATTAAGAACATATATACGTTTATGTTTAAATAAAAAGAAAAAAAACATACACAAATAGAAAAATATATATTAATATATTTTAATTTAAGCTGGAGGACTGACTCTCTCATTAATTAATTAGATGAACTTACATAAATTGCTAATAACAGATACATTTAAGGTGAGAATATTTGGAAATCATTAGCCAAATAGGTGCAAAAACCTCAGGTTTTCGCTACATCCGGGTCCTTGTTTTGTTACTCTTTTTCGAGTAAAGCCAATTATATATTTTCAAGCTGTTTTTATAATTACAAGTCGATTGTGAACGCTTATTTTTAGAACATCAAATTTGGATACAGAATTATCCAAATAAATGGATGAATGCGTAATATGCAATATTTCAGTTACTTCCCTTACCTTTTAAGGATAAGAAGGTGGCGTTGTTGGACACAAATTTTTCAGTTTGAAATGAAATTTTAAAAAAAAAATTACGGAGTGTGCAGACTTTTCTAATAAGATTTTTAGCAGAGACTAACTTTATACATTAGGTTACTTTCAAATAAAATGTTACAACTAGAAAATAATTGTAAAATTTTGTAAAATCTGGCCATGATCTCTGCAAAGCGGGGTTTTAGTTATTACAGTAAATATGGTATAGTAGATTTTTCGACGTTAGAATGTATCATGAGCGTAAGAAAATTAATAGGGGACACCCGGGTTCGAACCGGGGACCTCTCGATCTGCAGTCGAATGCTCTACCACTGAGCTATATCCCCTATACAATAACCTCTATCGGTATCAATTATCTTTATTTAAGACCTGCCATGTGTTACCATGTCATTGATCGCTGTTACCTTGTTCATTTCATGATTATAAGGTAAACAACATTGACCTGTCCGTTTGACCTTTCATAAGGAATATTCATATAGGAGGGTCCACCTAATAAATGGGTAGTGTTAAGATTCAAGTTAATGCATACACAATACTCTTTGAGGTGAGTATATCTCATGATGTAACCAGAATTAACACCTGTGAATGTACTTCGTCCGTGATAAATATTTAAATGAAAGTTCAAGCGGACAGGTCAAAGTTGTTTTCCTATACATGCCTCATGTATATTTAAATTCTTTTGCAATCAAGTTTGAATATTTTTATATCACCGTTTAAACTTCCTGAGATAGCAATTCATTTGCATAACATAATTGAAGCTTACATAATTGTCAAACGTGTCTCGTACATGGTAAACGCGGTTTTTTAATCATAGCAATCTTCTTAATTTTTTTTATATAATGTATTTATTATAGATTTTGATGGTTTAAAATTTGAGGTGAAATCCGTTTGCGCCAGTTTAGCGTCCTTTTCCGTCACAACCTATTTTCGCCAGTATATCATTTCCTCCACTAGCTTTTTTTCCCCTTATTACGTTTGCGCCAATATAGTACCCAACTGCCTCAATTTATTGAGAGTGCCGAGATATGAACACGGATTTCACCTCAAATTTAAACCTTCAAACAAGTATAGTAAATACATTATATAAGATATTTAGAAGATTGCTATGATTAAAAAACAGCGTTTACGGGACATAATTGACGATTGTGTTCAGAGATGTGACCAATAATTTGGCTTCCCTCACCCTTTATCCGGAATGGGGATATGTAGATAAAGCCCAAAAATAATTTAATATCACTCCACATAAAAATTTAATATTTTGATACATAATCAACAGTCATATCAATAGCTAGAACTTACAGCTCATCACACACATGTATACACACCATACTTGACCTGTAAAAGGCTAACTAGTACAATAGTCTTTCGGATGAGCCTCAACACCGAGGTCCAATGTCTTAATGCATGCTAAAGACCACGCTGTAAAATTCGAAAAATGGTAGGTCACCTATGGCCGCTTCAGAGGACTCTTACAACTTGAAGCGATTTGAAATAGACTGAGCAAGATATAAAGAATAAATGTGTATTTAAACCTCACTACCTGTTTAATGTATACACTTTCACAGCTTTTTTATATAAAGAACGTTTTCGCTTGTAAAATGAGGTATAAAAGTCCCTTAAAATTAATTGATGTCTCTGTGTCCAGGATTGCCCTGGTTATATTTGAAGTCCCGTAGTTTCATGTTGTTTCCACACAATTTTGCTAGCTAAACAGGAGGTGCTTACCCTTCCGGAAAACCCGGCCTCACTTCCCTGGTGGAAGTTCACGTGTCTTACCTAACTTGTCAGTTCCAAAGTGTTCACTTAGCTTATGGATTGTGATTCGGACATGGATTAGTATGTTTGTTTTTGATTATGAAGGTAAAGCATCGAACATGTAATATATTCTCGTGGTCAGGGTGTTATATATGATACATGAATGATTAAGACAACACGTCTATTCATGTAGGTGGACATTTTTTAATACTCACAACCATTCTGACGTCAGATAATGCATACGTCATAAACCTATAAATTGGGGTTTACATACAGATATTCATGGGGTATTCATTCATAATTCAAAGAGAAATAACTCTAAGTCTTATTAGTCCATAATATAACATCCCCTTCCTTTTAAACTGAATAAAAGTCACTGAAACACATTGCCACATCTGATATTAATGTCACTAATTTGTGAAACTTGAAATAAAACGTCAACGTAATAAACAAGAACAAAGTAAGTATTTACATGGATGGAATAATCCTGGGTTTAACCTCACGACCAGAGCGTGTTATATATGGCTGTGAGGGTAAGTTGGACATGGTGATAGGCCCAGGTGATTTAACTGGATCCGACACTGATTTAACTGTCTCCGACACTGGTGCACTTTGAGAATTTATATTATCCGCGAGCGTGCGATACTCTGGTTCTGTAATTTGTTCGCGTTTCTCCGCTGTTGGCAAGATGTGTGATGTATTGCGGCGATAAATCGTACCGTTTTGATCTAGCAATGAAAAAGAACGACCGTTATGTTTGTTAACTATAACGGCTGGATTCCATTTTTTGTCAAACTTTTGAAAGCGAACAGATTCTCCAACTTCCGGTGTTTTTCTTGGTTTAGCATTTTTATCGTATTGTTTTTTCGCACGCATTCGGCTAGATATCATTTTATCACGCGCATTAACTGGTATTTCCGGAACCATGTGCTGAACGGTAACTGGTAATGCGGCACGTAATCTACGTCCCATCAGAAGCTGAGATGGTGATGAGCCTATATCAAGCGGTGTTGTACGATATTCAAGCAAGCTAATAAGTGGATCAATGCCTGATAACTTCGATTTTGTAAAAAGACGCTTAACAGTTTGAACTGTTCTTTCGGCAAGACCGTTACTTTGTGGATATCTCGGGCTTGAGGTAACATGTGTAAAATTCCATGTTCTGGCGAAATCGGTGAATTCGCTCGAAGTATACTGCATCGCGTTGTCCGAAACTACCTTTTCCGGGATGCCGTGACGCGAAAAAGCATTCTTACACTTACTGATAACAGTGCTACTGAGAGTATTACACAGCTGGTATACTTCGAAATACCTACTGTAATAATCGACTATGACCATATAATCTTTGTGATCCCAATAAAACAGATCTGTAGCGACTACCTGCCAAGGGTAATCTGGAACATCTGAGCAAATCAGAGGTTCTTTTTGAGGCGAGTTCCGGTTCTCCTGACATACAGCACATTGCTTAACGACATTCGTGATATCGTCGGTCATTTTCGGCCAAAATAGTACATCTCGAGCTCGTTGGATAGATCTTTCGATACCCATGTGACCACTATGTATTGCATTGAGCATGTAAGACCTCATGCTAAGCGGTATCACTATTTTATCGGCTTTGAAAATTATACCATCTATGACAGATAACTCGTCTCTGTAATTCCAGAACTCAATAACGGATGAATGGCATTGACGTCGGAGGTGTGGCCAACCTTCATCGATGATTTCCATGAGTTTGCTAAGTATCTTATCTTTTTGTGTTTCGGTGCGGATTTCGTGTAAGCGACAATCGCTAACCGGTACGTTAGCTAAGACAAAATGTACTTGTAATTCTACCTTGTCCGATAAATTTACTGTAGTGTCTTCCGAATAGTTACGGCTTAGCGTATCCGCGACAGGTATGTCCTTTCCGGGCTTATAGCGAATGTCCAAGTCGTATTTTTGTATGCTGAAAAGCATTCGCTGCAATCTTGGTGGCGCGACATGTAATGGTTTCTTAGCAATGACTTCGAGAGGCTTGTGATCTGTTTCGACGGTCACTTTCCGTCCGTAAACATACTCATGAAACCTATGACAACCAAATACGATTCCAAGCATTTCGCGTTCAATATTTGCGTAATTTTGTTCGGTAAACGTCAACGATTTCGATGCGTAACATACTGGTCTTCCGTCTTGAAGTAACGCAGCGCCCAATCCGTATTTGCTAGCATCAACCTGTAACGTAAGCTGTTTCTGCGGGTCAAAATACGCAAGGACAGGACTCTTGGTAATAATGTCTTTGACTCGGTTAAACGCTTGTGACTGAGGTGTATCCCATACAAACTCGTTGGTTTTTATAAGTAACTGACGAAGTGGTGCGGTTACTTCTGAAACGTTAGGCGCGAATTTGGCTAGATAATTAACTAGGCCAAGAAATGTCTCTAGTTCGCCCTGGTTCTTCGGCGGTTTCATGTCGTGTATAGCAGATACTTTGTTAGGATCTGGTTTGAGACCAGATGATGTGAGCAAGTGACCGAAATAGCGAACTTCCGTAACGCCTACCTCTAACTTGTCTACATTGAAACGGATGCCCTTGTGGCGACTTCTATCGAGCACTCTTCGCAAATTCAGGTCATGTTCCAAACGTGTACTACCATATACAAGGATATCGTCAACGATTGTGACAACTCCTTGAATACCTTCGAGGCATTCATCAACCTTTCGCTGGAATTCGTCTTGTGAAGATTTCAATCCGAACGGTAAGCGTAGATAACGGTACCTACCGTAAGGCGTGTTAAATGTAGTAAGTAACGACGATTCGTGATCCAGCTTGATCGCCCAGTAGCCTGATCTGGCATCTAATTTCGTAAAGTACTTGGCGTTTGTTAATTGTGGCAATATGTCGTCTAGTGTACGGAGCGGGTAATGTGGCCTTTTGATTGCCTTGTTTAAGTCTTGCGGATCAAGACATACGCGCAGATTTCCGGAGCTTTTCTCCACAACTACAAGAGAATTAACCCAATTAGTCGGTTCGGTTACCTTGGTAATGATATTCAGACTTTCCATTCGATCTAGTTCCGCTTTAAGTCTGTCGCGAACAGCGACCGGAACGCGTCTCGGCGGGTGAACCACGGGTTCGACCGATGGATCTACATGAATCTTGCACTCACCAGGGAAATTACCGATACCTTTGAATATATCTCCATAATCCGAGAGAACGGATTCCTTGTTCATCGGAACTCCGCCTTCGATTATCGCGTTTGGTACAGTCTCGACAGCATAGACAAATTGTATTATCTCAAATGCAACGCAATCTCCAAGACCTAATATCGGAGGTGAATCGGTGTCGATGACGTAAACCTCTATATCGCGGGTAATATCGCGATACTGGCACTTGACCGTTCCGAATCCGACAGCGCGTAGTGAACCACCGTTATATGCCGATAATGTACGATCTGACCTATGAAGTGACTTTTTGATATTTAATTTTTGATATTCCTTCAAAGGAATTATGTTAACTTGGGATCCTGTGTCTAGTTTGAACTTAATTGGGACTGAACTTGGACCAATAGCACAAGTTGCAAATGCCTTATCTTGTTGTACATTAAGTTTACCATTACTTTCATTAATGGAATCAATAAACAAGTCTGGATCTGGGGCAGAACTTGGACTATGGGACAGGGACGCCTCTGGTTGTGGGTTACCTGTAATTTCATTAACATTCACATGTTTAGATCTGCACATTTTAGCAAAATGGTTAAGTTTATGACAGTTATTACATTTTCTGCCTTTAGCAGGGCAAATGTCAGATTTGTTATGTCTATTACCACAATTACCACACTGTGAATAAGAGTCACTGTGACGTCCACCATGTGCTTTGCCGTGTCCTCCTCGGTGACCTTCATGACGACGTTTTTGAAATCTGTGTCCCGATGCGGCTGCTGTCCTAAGTGAATGCACATCCGAAGTCGATGACAATGTTGATGGCTGTCCTGACATTAACTTAAGCTGCTCTCGCGAATATTCATGTGACTGAGCTATGCTGATAGCTTTCTCAAGTGTCAATGTTTGTCCTTCCTGGATAAGCTTTTCTCTGACCTTGACAGAATTTGTCCCAAAAACAATACGATCTCGTATCATTTCATTTGCATTTGTATAATTACAGTCTTTCACTATAAGACGCAATTTGGTTACATATTGTTCAATAGATTGTGTTCCCTGCAGTTCATTACTAAATTTGTACCTCGCAAATATCGGGTTGAGTTTCGGTTGTACATGTTGCTGGAATTTATCAAGATGGGGTTTGAGCTTCTTCCTGTCATCGCCCGTTAATTCCCATGTATTGTAGATGTCCCGACCACGGTCGCCAACCCAAAGAAGTAAGTAGTTTACCTTGACGTCTTCCTCTTTCTCCTTGAGAGGTCCTTGAAAAATCAAGTTCACGTGGCATGTGAATTTTTTCCACGCCTCTGGAAGATTACTGCTGTCCCAGTCCATACAGGGAGTCGGAATACCACTAAGGTCTGTCATTTCCTATGCAATAAAGTCGCATTTACTTCTGACACCATGTAATATATTCTCGTGGTCAGGGTGTTATGATACATGAATGATTAAGACAACACGTCTATTCATGTAGGTGGACATTTTTTAATACTCACAACCATTCTGACGTCAGATAATGCATACGTCATAAACCTATAAATTGGGGTTTACATACAGATATTCATGGGGTATATTCATTCATAATTCAAAGAGAAATAACTCTAAGTCTTATTAGTCCATAATATAACAGAACATAGTGAGTTTTTAAATATTTTTACTTGCCCAGTATCATTGTCCATCTATTATTTCAGGAATACACATACTAGTGGAGGAAAGTCCTTTTTGAACAAGAATGCCGCTGTAATATTTCTCCGCACAAAAAGGCACACATGTGGTGGTACTCATGGAAATATATGTAGTTTTGAAGGGTATTGGGAAATTTGTAAGGAATGCACGGTATGGGAACACACACACACACACACACACACACACACACACACACACACACACTGAGAGAGCGTATACATACAGTGTATTTCTACAACAAAACATTAGTTTAGTCACGATATAGTGCCAATAAGTTTTTTTCCGCTACATACATGTATCTACTTTGGTTTTGCAACCCTATTCCACAGTCTATCTTGTAAACGTATTGAAATATGACGTCATTCAACGATGTCCTTGTTTATATCAGAGACATATATGTTTCTGTTCATATGATATAGTATATTCACATATGATGCCACAGTTGTTAGACAATTGATTAAGTATAATCCATGATTAACACAAATTCAAATCATCAATAAAAATAAACATATGATTATCAAATCCATAGTTGCATTACAATTTGCTTTAGTTTGATTATATTCCATGCACAACATACATATATGTATATGACAGACATAGACTGTGTGTTCATATTACTACCCGATAATAGTTTGTGGCTATATCTAGTGTAATGTGGCATCATAATATGATCCCATGTAGGAGTAGATAGAAACTGATATCAATAATACATTCTATGAGGCTATGTTACGCCACATAGCGGTTTTGTCGTATAAACGTGCCCGACACGTCTATGCGGGGAATTCCAATGCATAAAGAGGTCGACCGCGTTTATGCGGCGGCATTCAATGCATAAAAATGGTGTTGCTTATAAGCGGCGCAAGGGTGCCTTTTTGACGCATAAAGAGGACTAATTTCAACGACTTAGTGTGAACCTTAAAAACAGTGTATATTTCGACAAAAACGGCGGAAGTGACATTAATGATGACGACGATGGTGACAATTGACTATTTATGTTGTCGATAATAATTATACTTGTCTGGAGGAGATGGAGGGCGGGACGATGAGAGGGCGACGACGATCTTACCGTCGACAACGGTAACTGTAATGTTTATGGTCGTTAAATTGTGATTTTGGAATTTCGACTTTTGTTTTTCCGTCCTCTAGTCTGTCCATAACTACTGTGGTATTGAAATATCTAGATAATAACAACAATATCATCATCACTATTACTATTACTATCACCATCATGATGCTAGTGATGGTTTTAGTGTTTTTAGTGAAGGTGGTAATGATGATGGAGATGAAAGTGATGATAGTGAAGGGTATTATGGTATCTTGGTTTAAATGTTTCTTTATGCTGCCGAAGATAGCCTTTTTGTCGCATAAAAGCGCCCTCTTTATGCGCTGAAATTCCCTGCATAGACATGTTGGAACACGTTTATACGGCAACACTGCTATGTGGTGTTACAAGGCTATACCAAGTGATGTATTGTCGATACTTACACGACAATCATTTCATCGTGATATCAGTCTCTGGCATATACTTTGTCATTAGTAATAGTCACATTAAATGGGTATTTGGCAACAACAAACAAACATTTTTTTTTATTTCAGGAAACACTTTGACATCATGTTAAGTTTCCAACTGTGACTTTAGTCAGAGATATAGGGCAAACAGAGGAGAGATTGATATTATCATACAACATATAATAAGATATTCCAAAATAGAAGTCATTTCATGATGTCACAATCTATATCTGCCACATATCATAAGATATTACCAAAAAAAGGAGTTATTTAATGATTTCACAGTCTATATCTGCCACATATCATCAGATATTTCTAAATAGTAGTCATTCCATGATGTCACAGTCCATATCTGCCACATATCATCAGATATTTCTAAATAGAGGTCATTCCATGATGTCACAGTTCATATCTGCCAAATATCATAAGATATTTCTAAATAGCGGTCATTCCATGATGTCACAATCCATATCTGCCACATATCATAAGATAATACCAAATAGGAGTCATTTCATGATGTCACAGTCTTTATCTGCCACATATCATGAGATATTTCTAAATAGGAGTCATTTCATGATGTCACAGTCCATATTTGCCACATATCATAAGATATTTCTAAATAGGAGTCATTCCATGATGTCACAATCCATACCTGCCACATATCATAAGATATTTCTAAATAGGAGTCATTCCATGATGTCACAGTCCATATCTGCCACATATCATAAGATATTTCTAAATAGGAGTCATTTCATGATGTCACAGTCTTTATCTGCCACATATCATAAGATATTTCTAAATAGTAGTCATTCCATGATGTCACAGTCCATATCTGCCACATATCATAAGATATTTCTAAATAGAGGTCATTCCATGATGTCACAGTTCATATCTGCCAAATATCATAAGATATTTTTAAATAGTAGTCATTCCATGATGTCACAGTCTTTATCTGCCAATTATCATAAGATATTTCTAAATAGAGGTCATTCCATGATGTCCAGTCCATATCTGCCAAATATCATAAGATATATCTAAATAAAGGTCATTCCATGATGTCACAGTCCATATCTGCCACATATCATAAGATAATACCAAATAGGAGTCATTTCATGATGTCACAGTCTTTATCTGCCACATATCATAAGATATTTCTAAATAGGAGTCATTTCATGATGTCACAATCTATATCTGCCACATATCATAAGATAATACCAAATAGGAGTCATTTCATGATGTCACAGTCTTTATCTGCCACATATCATAAAATATTTCTAAATAGAAGTCATTTCATGATGTCACAATCTATATCTGCCACATATCATAAGATAATTCCAAATAGGAGTCATTTCATGATGTCACAGTCTTTATCTGCCACATATCATAAGATATTTCTAAATAGGAGTCATTTAATGATGTCACAGTCCATATCTGCCACATATCATAAGATATTTCTAAATAGGAGTCATTCCATGATGTCACAATCCATATCTGCCACATATCATAAGATATTTCTAAATAGTAGTCATTCCATGATGTCACAGTCCATATCTGCCACATATCATAAGATATTTCTAAATAGAGGTCATTCCATGATGTCACAGTCCATATCTGCCACATATCATAAGATATTTCTAAATAGAGATCATTCCACGATGTCACAGTCCATATCTGCCACATATCATAAGATATTTCTAAATAGTAGTCATTCCATGATGTCACAGTCCATATCTGCCAAATATCATAAGATATTTCTAAATAGAGGTCATTCCATGATGTCACAGTCCATATCTGACACATATCATAAGATATTTCTAAATAGAGGTCATTCCATGATGTCACAGTCCATATCTGTCACATATCATAAGATATTTCTAAATAGTAGTCATTCCATGATGTCACAGTCCATATCTGCCAAATATCATAAGATATTTCTAAATAGAGGTCATTCCATGATGTCACAGTCCATATCTGACACATATCATAAGATATTTCTAAATAGAGGTCATTCCATGATGTCACAGTCCATATCTGTCACATATCATAAGATATTTCTAAATAGGAGTCATTTCATGATGTCACAGTCTATATCTGTCACATATCATAAGATATTTCTAAAAAGGAATCATTTGATGATGTCAGTCTATATGATTATCTGCCATATATCCTAAGATACCGCCACATAAGAAGTCATTTCATGATGTCACAGTCCATATCTGCCACATATTATAAGATATATATTTCCAAAAAGGAGTTATTTAATGATGTCACAGTCCATATCTGCCACATATATTAAGATATTCCAAAATAAGAGTCATTTCATGATGTCGCAGTCTATATCTGCCACATATCATAAGATATTGCCAAAAAGGAGTCATTTAATGATGTCATAGTCCATATCTGCCACACATTATAGGATATTGCCAAAAAGAAGTTTTTTTATTGCTGCCACAGTCCATATCTGCCACATATCAAAGATATTTCTAAATGCCCTTAATAAAAAAAATTTGAACATCAATGCAATGCCTGAAACATTTTCAGAATTACAATTTCCCTTATGACTAGGACTCTGAAATATTACAAGTTTCAATTGAAAAACATGTACTTGTATAATAGCCGAAAGCACTCTATAAAATGCTAATAAAATGTCAAACGAATAAATTAATAAATGAATTAACAAATTGATTCTATATGGTATATCATATCTGATGTAACACGTTACATACGCGATTAATAATGTTCTAAAACAGCATTGTTATCTATAGACAGTAAGTAAAAACTGGAAAACTGTGAGCCACAAAATCACAAAAAATACCCCCCCGCTCTCAAAAAGCCATCGGATCAAATTTTTAAATAGGAGGTGCACATCTTCATTATATCACAAAGATTGTGTGACAGTTTCATGAAAATACATTGAAGGGCTTAGGAGGAGTTGCGGATAAGAGATAGGTACCCTAAGGTGTAACGGAAGGACGGACGGACACACGAACGGACACCCCTATCACTATATACCCCCCACTTTTTAAGCGGGGGTATAACAAGTATTAATTTACATGCAATAAATAAGTTTTATGTGTTCCCTTTGGTTTAAATTATAACAAAATAATTATAAATTACGCAACAGTTGGTCTGTAAAACAATAATACATCACTATAATATATAATACATATCTCTATTTTCAAAACAAAATAGTAAGTGGTCTGAAATAGATTTCTTTTTTTAAAAAAGCTCTAAAATGACCTAAAGTAGATGAACTTTGAGATTGATTGTTTTGGAAAAAGCGGGCACTAAAAAATTTTATCTTGAGAAAAACAGAATTAGATCCCTTTTTTAACAAAAGTGGTATTTCTTTTCGGTTTGTTGTGCTTCACTTAATTCTATAAAAAATCATTATTAATTATTTGACTTTTAGTCTATTAATATTATTACAATCAGCTTATATAAATATACCAGCAGATGGTCTGGAAAACGACCACCAATTAATATAAACTATTTTAAAATAACACATATAAATATATAAGTTCAATGTCAGTCCAAAATAATCAATGAACCAAATAAGTATTTATGTTGTCTTGCCTTGTCTTGCTTGTCTGTTTTTTCTATTGCTGTCTTGTTCTTGATTGTTAGTTGTGGCTAGGTACCTGTTATTAGTTATAAATTATTTAGTCGATTTTAATGATATCAAGAATAAAATACAGAAAGTTGTCGCTGAAAAATTTACAAGGTTAAAAATATTGCAATGGCATTAGTAAAAAAAAACATTTTCTCATAATAACCAAGTGTCATCCAATATCAGTATCCATCTGTTGTCGTGTTTGATTTTCCGTTTGTTGTTTGTGAACCTAGTTGTATAGTTTGCAAATAAATTGTTGACTCATGGATATTGCAAGCCTAGGCCCCTAAAACGTTTTATGGCCGTCATCAAAGTTTTATAGAAAGTTTGGTGTCTCTCTGTTCAGGATTGTCCTGGATATATTTTACGGTTCATAGTTCCATGTTCCTTTCACACAATTTTGATTACACACGTGTCGGGTGTACCTATCTAAACATAAGGTACTTTCCCTTCCGGAGCACCTGACATCACTTCCCTGGTGGAAGTTCACGTGTCTAACCTAACTTGTCAGTTCCAAAGTTTTTACTTTGCTTCTGCATTGTGATTCGGACATGGATTAGTATGTTTGTTTTTGATTACTACAAGGCATATGATACCAACTACAAAACACTTTCTACATTTACAATAAGAAGTACCAGTATAAAACTAGAGCTGTCTCTTGAGAGCTAAATACCCTCTCTCAATCATTTAATGTTTCCCACGACCTTGACCTTTCTGATATGACCTTGGTTCAAGGTAATGGCACACCGATAGGCCGTGGAGATTATTTATGTGAAGTTTCATAACAGTCGTCTAAAGCAGATATGAGATTTGACTTGGGTATGATTATCAAACATACTTTTCCCGCGACCTTCCCCGTTTTGATATGAATCGGATTCAAGGTCATGACACACCTTTGGATCATGAAGAAGACTCATGTGAAGTTTTATGACAGTCGTACAAAGTAGCTTTGAGATATAGCCCTGATACTATTTGACACGGACAGACAGGCAGATTTCTAAATACCCCATCAAACTATTTTGCGGGGGTATAAATATCATATTTGTAGCGTCGTATTTTTAGTAGATTTGGCTATTTTACAAGTACTATATTAGTTTTAGATGAATAACATATACGTGTGTAGCACCATTAGATAAATAGCGAATAGATTTGGCTATTTTACAAGTACTATATTAGTTTTAGATGAATAACATATACGTGTGTAGCACCATTAGATAAATAGCGAACCCTTATTATTTCAATAATAAATAATAATTTGCTCCTTCCGGAGCACCCAGCCTCACTTCCCTGGTGGAAGATCACGTGTTTGGCCTAGCTTGTCAGTTTAAAAGTTTTTATTTTGCTTCACGATTGTGATGTGGACATGGATCAGTATGTTTGCTTTGATTTTTAGGATTAGGTGCGTTTCAAAACATTGTAGTTTAGTGTTTATTTTGTATATTTACGATACAATATCATTAGCATTTGAAGGGTATATAGTTACACTGAAATGCTTACATTATTTTTTTCTTGAATTTCTATAGGCAAACTATATAATTGTTGATTTACTGTATAATAGGTCTTTAATCTCACCATTTGGCATATACTAGAGTGTCCGTCAAAATTAAGCAGTTTTATATTTTGTTAACCGATTTGTGTAATTTCTGTCTTTACCACCTGCTCTGTACCCCCCCCCCCCCCCCCCGCTTCTTCCTGTTGACGAACATTTTAGTCATCAAATTACAACTGTAATTGCTATTGATTCTTTAGTCGATATGTTATATAATTATATTGATAATTTTGCTCTGACAGTATTAAATTTACCATATTATTGATCAGGCATTTTAATATTAGCCCAGTTATTTGGTGTGTCGAGCAATATGGCATACCGAAGCCAAATAACTGGGACAATGTGAAAATACCTGATTAATGATAATTTTATTAATTAAGATTAATTTTCATACTCTCAATGAATTTATCAGTATCGTCGATTGTTACATCAACAAAATTATTTTGTGGCAAGTGTTGATTGGTATCAGAGAACGTTTTCTAAGTTAGAATCTTCCATTTCTGTCATCATTTCATAGTGTGATAGGTCATGCGATAAAACCTCAAGCATGACTTCCCCTGTCTGACATTCGCTGCATCACGTTGTTGTTGTGCGAGTGTTTGTAAACATACCGCGTCAAAGAAACGCTTACAACACATGAGAGACGAGCAAATGAAAATGTGTAGCTTTTTGTAATATTTTGTGAGAAACTTTTATTGTTATATTTTTTTATCAAACAAAAGCAACTTTTCCACATAAAATAAGCATATTTTGTAATCGGAAAAAAGTTTTAATTTGCACTTACCTCTATTGGATCTTCAGAAGCGTTACGTGGTCATTGGCCCAGTTTTGTGAATTTATTGTCGAGGCAGATGTTTACGTTTTGTATCAATAACACATGTTTTAATTAATAGATTTGTTTTATATATCAAAAGAGATAAATTTGTCCGATTTGTTTAAAGTTATTGAATGATGTGCAATAGATCATAAGTGGGTGAAATGATTGACAATTAACTTTCACATAAATACAGGTCTGTTTTACCCAAGAGCTGTAGCTGTTCCGAATTGTAACGGTGCGCACTGGTGAAACTTTCAAGTTTTCATTACTGAACTGTAAGTATTATCATTTTATACTTTTTAATCTCTAAGGATATATCAAAAGTTTTATATAAGTTTTATAATATTACCTCTTCAAAGATTTGATAATGCAACTTTTACTTTAACTGAATTCGAGGGGATCCCAAAACTGCAAAGTCCTTATTTACTTGAACATGATGACTAACTACATATAATTGGTAATGTTACTTTAATTCTTTCTCCGAATATTTTACATTTGCGAAGCATCCAGATGCATATGGTTAAAGTAAAACCATTCAAATTGAATTCCGGTTTCGTTTTGATTCACAATTGGTGTGAAAACGTGAAAAAATCAGGGAAAATACATTAAAACGTTGGATGTCGTAAATTATAAATGTGGTGTCGGCAAATTTAAAAATTATCTACACTTTTTACTAAACAAAATATAATTTTTACAACCACTGCAGTAGCTCAGTTGTTAGAATTTTTGCCTTGTAACTGGTAGGTCATGTGTTCGAAATTCGACAAGGTGTGACCCAAGACTTGAAAATGAGTAGTTTCTGTTCTTTCGCAAAGCGCTTTGCATTATTTAATGAAAATCACGGTGGTTTTTTGGATGGGAACTAAAAATAGAGGTTAAATGTCACGGTTGTCTTTGCACGATAAAGAAACCTGTCGTATTAAATCATCAGCGCAATGCAAGGAAGAAATTCTGCACGTTTACCTATAGCTGGCGACGACTGGATATGAGTGAAATATTCTTGACTGGGATATTAAACACACTTACTCAACTGAATTCTTGACAGTCTGACAAATGTAAAAAAACTTTACAAAATATAGCTCGTATTTCTTTAGAATTATTTTTAATGTAGTATGAAACGTCTGCTATTGTATTGCCTGTATTGTAACAATAGCTTCCCAACAATAAATACATTCTATAGAAAAAATGTGTGTGTGTGTGTGTGTGTGTGTGTGTGTGTGTGTGTGTGTGTGTGTGTGCGTGCGTGCGAAAAAAAATGTGAATTTGAATTTGAATAAATTTGAATGTGTGTGTGTGTGTGTGTGTTGTAGAGAGCGAGAGAGAGAGAGAGAGAGAGAGAGAGAGAGAGAGAGAGAGAGAGAGAGAGAGAGATGGCGCCCAACATCCTTGCGAGTTCTAACGCACTAGATCGATGTCTGCTATTTTTTATTGGACTGATATGTTTATGATGAAAACAATTTCAATAGTATGTCGAAGGTTTGAAAAAAGTTGATTATCAAATAACAAATAATTTTAAACAAGAGAATACAATCTTTAGTTTGATTGGAATTATCTTTCCATTTGGTATCTACGAAATGAAATTACATGTAGATGTATGTTTAAATATACACATGGTAGACATGAATTAGTCTATTTCTTTTTGATGGTAGCTAAATATCCTGAAATCGTTGAATTTATAATTGTTAGCTACTTTAAAGAAATTAAAATAAGAGCTGACGACTAAAATTGTCTAAGTATTTTTATGTCCTTTATATTGTCGAAGTATTTTTAATGTAATATTTAATTTTCAGATTTACTGGTAGGAGCAGAGGTCGAACAATGTTGAAATATTTTTTGGCTCTTTTCCTTCTGGTTGTAATTTACAATCAAGTGGTGGAAAGTAGTAATGGTAAGTTTTTTTTTATTTATTTATATACATGTACTAATTACAACATATGTAGTATCATACCTACGTTTTAAAAAGTATGCTGTTCCCCAATCAACATTTTAATCACGTAAAATGTGTCATATAGCGTGGGAAATGAATTTTAATCTGAATTAGCCTATAAAACATAAGATTATATAAGTTTTAAAATATTTAAATTCAATTTTTAATAAAATTGCTAAAATTAAAATAATTGTTTCAGACCTTATTGACCTAATATTTTTTCAAAACCTGTTATCTATATTGGTACTTTGAAGGTTTTAACTTCAAGTTTGCTTCTAAAAGCCTTTGAAATATATGCTCAACTCTTTGGATACTTTCATTAAAAGTGGTACATGGTGAATTATAATGTACATGCATACTAGACATTCTGACCATTGTAACCCTCTCAAAACATTCTCCATGAGCGTTTTAAAGGTTGATGGGGAAGTGGCAAGACCAAAGGGCATGACTGTAAACTGGAACAGTCCAAGGGTTGTGGCAAAGGCTGTTTTCTCTTTGTCTTTAGAGTCCATTTCAATATGCCAGAAACCGGAATTTAAGTCCATTGAACTGAACCATCTAGCTCCGAAAAGTCAGTCAAGGCAATCATCGACTCTTGGGAAAGGGTATGCGTCTTTAACAGTGACCTCATTGACCTTTCTGTAGTCAGCACAAAACCGGATGCCGCCATCTTTTTTTGTTACTAATACAGTTGATACTGCATTATAGAGATGAGATAATTGGAAGGTAATTCTTGAATTCCATGATTCAAACACCTCCAAATGTTTTGATGACATCACAATTGCAAAATACGATGTCCTTGGTTTTAGGGTACACTAAAATTCGATTTTTATGCAGATTATATAATTAAAAATGATGAATATTGTTTGCAAAAAATAAATTGCTACAAGACATAAAAATAATAATCTTTACATAAAAACAGATAGGTATTACTATGTCACTTTATATAAAATGATATTGAGACCTAAATGGGAAGTAATTTGTAATGTGAGGCGATCATGTACACATATGGGAACCAAATAAATAGTTAAAGCTTTCAATAAGCGTAATTAAAAGAACAATTATGTAACATAACAAAGTTTGACTGATTATAAAACTCAGCAACTAGCATTTGTTGCATGAAGCATGAATTAACATATGCGAAACTAAGGCTTCATAGCTCAGTATTCCAAGATGGAGGAAACTATAAACACAAATTTTAAGTTTCGGTTTACAATGTGCATTATTAGAGAAAGTGTTTCTTAAACTGACATCGAACTATGATGCTTACACTGTCTAAGTGTTACATAATGTGTACAATAATTGGGATTTAGTTGACACTCTGATTTATTGACCAAAACTTTGCAACATGCACATGTTCAGTCACAAGATCGATTTTGGCGTGACTGAAAGCAAAATCGTAATTATGGTTCAAATCATTTCACAACGAGCACATACTGGAAGAAACAGGTAAGTTTTACAACATGTAGAATGAAATTCCATGCATTTACAAGCAATGAAAACATATATTTTATATAAATGTGAAGTACTAACCCCCCCCCCAGCCCATTGTACATATGACCTCTTGTATATGGAGATTATTTCCCTTTATGGTTAAGTAAAATATATTAACATGTATTCATTACATTATGTATGACAATAGTTTTTTTTTAATTCCTACGCCATAGTGATGTTTTAATTATTACTTGCTACAGCTGTACATTTGTGGTGTTCTGTGTAAAATTATTTTTCAACTGGATATTTATAAATGAAATTATTGTATTTTCCTTTTTGTGATAGAGAAATGAAAGAATAAGGCATTTGCCACAAGTACCATACGCAAAAAATAGAATCTGTTTATATTTTATTTTTAAAGCAAAATTAAGTGAGTAAATTACCTTACGTAAAGAACGTGAAGTTGTTTACTAAATATGTCACTATGTCAGTTTTAAATTAATGTTACCTTGCTTGTGATTGTGCTTTGTCTGTGTTTATTTTATAACTTATTTTAGATATTAACAAATGTGAGAGTAATCGATGTATAAATGGAGGAATATGTGTAAACAACGTAAATGGTTTTACTTGTAACTGTGTACCAGGATATGAAGGCAAACGCTGTGAAACAGGTACTACAGATTAGTTTCGTATTATTGCACTTCGTGTAGCAGCGTAGGTCGTTATAATAATGCTGCCACTACGAGTTTGGTAGAAGACATTTCCCACTTCGATATACTACTGACTCTGACTGTATTTGATATACGATTGATTGAGTGGATGTTATTTTAAACGATTAATTGAACTTATTTTGTTGATACATAAAATTTTATATACAAAAATGATTTACTACTGAAACATTCATATTTTTTCTCCTACAAAGCAAACTAAAGATTATTTTCAATACGGTTTTAAATTTGCGTTGTGGATGATTGCAAATGTGATGTCATGTAGTATTCTTTATCCTACAGGAATGATTTTTTTTTTAAAAATTCTTTATTTAGAAAAATGGGTCATGTTATGCGAATCTTTCTTATCTTGGCCCCTCGTTAGCTCCCGACAGTTTTTAGCAGGCGCTCTCAATCTGTCAATCAGCATTTTAGGCCGCTAATTATTCATGTCTGCAGATGAGCTTCGGCTACTGTTCGTCAGCACAGGAGACTGTAATGTATGGTATGCATTAACCATACTATTTGTATTTACTTGCAATATATATATATATTATAAAATTATACTTTGCTTGATATATTACATATAGAGATAAAAATGTCAGAGCAATCCTTGTCAAAATGGTGGACAATGTCAAGACTTGATAAACCACTTTCATTGTGCATGCGGATCAGGATATACAGGGATCCATTGCGAAAACTTGCTTCCCGAGTAACATTCAAGTGTCCAGAGACAATAATAACATACGTGGAAATCTTTAAAAGTTTATTATTTACGACATTGTGAAATAAATATGGAGAACAAAAATCAAAAGACGCAAATTACAGAAAATAAAATAAAATTTATTAATGTTGATATTTTTAGTGTATTTTTAATGGTTGAAACCCCAAAAATATCCATACACTATATCACCAGGATTTTATTCATAACATAAATGGGTTCTAATATATGGTATGGTTGTTTTGAATTTTTTTGGTGTTCTTTGGTTCCTTTTCTATTGCAAAATAAAAACTTTCAATTCTCATCGTCTAAAATCGACATAGCATATTGTAACGGCGTCAGGGTGAATGCCATTATAATTTAACAGTGTTAGGTTGGATGTAATGATATGTCAGTGTCATTGCATTTTTATAAATACGTTTATAATCCTGTTTTATGCACATATTGTATGCATGTGCACATAATATTACTTGTAAACTTTACCGATATTAATATTTAATAAAGTCAGTAAAACGGCAAACTTTCTCTACAAATATCATGTGGTCTTTGTATATTGCGGATCTTCTGTGCTTAAATTTAAAAGGTAAAGATTATGCATCGTAATGATATAATGCACGGGAAATAACCTATGTCTGTGTTTTTTAATAATATAATTATTTAATTAAAATATTTACATATATTTAAGTAATTGCTGTATGTTGTAATGGCCATGCGGTCTTTCTGCTTGTAATGGCCGTCATTTTTGTATTTGATCCGACGTTCCTGACCTTTGAACCCGGTCAGAGGTTATGCAGTCTAAAAGGGCTGTAGGGATTGGTTAGGGGCCGCGGTCATTTTGCGGACTTTGGACGCGGTATAAAAGGGGTCAGAACCGCGCGGGTCGGAGAGTTGCTTTCCGTGTGTACATCAGATCGGTTACTGTAGGTCATCATTGGCTGTTGAAGACCCATTTGCCAGATTTCTAACTGTACTTTCGTTTTCACAATACCAGTGTCAGTGATAACATATCAGCTAAGGTACTAAAGTAGCTTAGGTGTGGCACCACTGTGGCGGCTCTCTCTCCCGTGCCCCGTCTAGGGCGCAGTAAGCGACTCGAAACTTTTCCAAATGACTTCTAGGGGTATACGAGTCAGTTACTGGTGAGTGAGGTTTTATATCTCCTTGTGGACCGCTGCTAGCTTATCCTTGTTTATAGAAGAACTAAACTCTCACACCAGGAGAAAAAACGTGAACCGAAACAAATCTTCAGAGTGGGTTAAGTGAAAATAAACTTATAATTGAAGGGTATGCTGCCACCACCTCACATATTCGAGGAAAACCACTTAACATGTGAGTTCGCAAGCCAATATAGCTTAAAGTATACTGATTCAATAACGAGACTAGGATCCAACCACTTCAGACAGGCTGACTGACCTAGTCAGACCCTGCAAAGGAACTGTTATAAAATATAACTGAGAAAACCCTGAGCGTAGCTCAAGTAAACATGTCAAGATAATCACCTCAACTAACAACAAGGGGTATGCAAGTAGAATTCAAACCTGGCCACTCGAGCTATATATGTATGCACGACTTGGAATGTTCAAATGTATGGTAGCTACAAATGAAATCTAACAAACCAAGCAATTTGTTATGGTGACTAACTAACAATCTCATATCACAGGATCAAATAACAAGACAAACTTTCAGCTTAGCTGGTATCGGCTCGAGATAATTAACTGAGTGGTCAGGTTATCCACTACAACTTTTCAACTATAACGAACTATAACTTGAACAAGTAGAAAACTTTAAACAATAAATTTATTTAACAAATATCATATATTGTATTTGTATTATCCAACATATAATTAACAAATGCCACAATTGCACAATATTATTCCTCACTCCTCATACTCTATACCGGTACATTTGCACTCATTACCATAAAAGTACACAAATGTTTACAAACACACACTGGACGAAACGTACCCTATCCAAAAATTACTCGAAACGGACGAAACCTATCCTATCAAAAATAACCCAATTATCTTAATCCCGGAATGGCCTTAAAAATGGATTTCCCTATATTCCCTAACTGAATCTAAAAAAACCTAACGATAGAACGTTAGAACATGCTTAATGTAACAGACTAATAAAAGAGATTCAAGTTCAATGGGAGCTTGAACTGTGGATGAATATTCTTGCCTGGTGACGGACAAGAGAATAACTGCAGAAAAATTGCTATTGGAAAAACGCTATCAGGTTAATAAAAACTACTGTAAGTACCTTAGCTGATATGCTATCGCTGACACTGGTATCGTGAAAACGAAAGTACAGTAGGAATCTGGCAAATGGGTCTTCAACAGTCAATGATGACTACAGTGGCCGATCTGGTGTACAGACGGAAAGCAACTCTCCGACCCGCGCGGTTCTGACCCCTTTTATACTGCGGCTAAAGCCCGCAAAATGACCGCGGGCCCTAACCAATCCCTACAGCCCTTTTAGACTGCATAACATTTGACCGGGTTCAAAGGTCAGGAACGTCGGATCAAATACAAAAATGGCGGTCATTACAAGCAGAAAGACCGCACGGCGATTACAACATACAGCAATTACTTAAATGTATGTAAATATTTCAATTAAATAATTATATTATTAAAAAGCACAGACATAGGTCATTTCCCGTGCATTATATCATTACGATGCATAATCTTTAACTTAAATTTAAGCATAGACGATCCTCAATATTCAAAGACCGCATGACATTTGTTGAGAAAGTTTGCCGTTTTACTGACTTTACCAAATATTAATATCGGTAAAGTTTACAAGTAATATTATGTGCACTGCATACAATATGTGCATAAAACAGGATTATAAAAGTATTTATAAAAATGCAATGACACTGACATATCATTACATCCACCCTAACACTGTTAAATTATAATGGCATTCACCCTGACGCCGTTACAATATATTTTTTCTAATACATGTACATGTTTTTAAACGGATTTTACTTTGTAAATTTACCGTAGTGTCTAAAATCCCAGTGTTGTTTTGTGGTATCTTTGGCAGTATCTAATGTATACTTCCATTGAATTTGTCAGTGACCTTAACACCGTAAAGCTCAACATTAGGTTAAAGAATTTTGCTGTTCTAGTCAATTACATTGTAAAACAGACCTCATTGTCTTAAATAAAATATGTGGAATGTGCTCTTAACATTTCTATTAAGAAATAATTGGTACAGTAGGATAGTCAACCCGGCCAGCGCATTGATTCATCAAACAAAATTTCACGCGCAAAGTGAAAAAATTGTCAAAAATTTGAATTCACTCGAGGCGGTAAAGTTACATAATATTTATTTCACTGCGAATTTTTAATACTATTTAAAGTATTTTATCGTTTTTTGAGGACGAAGCAAGTCATTAAAGACGATTTTTATCAAATGTCGGTGAGAATTTAACAATTTAAAGCGTGATTGAATGTAAGGCACCGGCGAAAAATTGAAAATTGAAACTTTAAAAAATATCATTCTGTGCACGCAGTTCCTCATGCACCAAAGCTGTTTTTACATGAACGGAAAGAACTTTTTCTCACTGTTATTTTGATGTATAATTTTTCAAAATTGTCTTTACACAAAAAACGTACCAGTTTTAAATGTCGAAAAAATCGATGACATTGCCGGATTTTCGATTATAGGCAGCCCCTTTTCCGGCTAATTTGACACAGAAAAAATGCTGACAGCTTCCTTATTGTATGCAATGTATAAATTTGATAATCGAGAGACGCTGTGGAGTTGTTTTTTTAAAATAAAGTAAGTTTTTCCTTTAAAATATTGTATTTTTTCTCCATTTCTTGTCTAATCTGCCGATTTTTTGGAACTGCTTCCAGTCGGACATATTTGATTAGCATTCTTCCCGCTTCGATCACAATTTTAGCATGCAGAAAATGTCATCGTGTATTTTGGACAAAATAGTCAAGCTTTTTTGCCTAATTTGCCTGATCTGCATGGCTGTCGTACACATTAGATACGCATATGTTCTTATTTTACCCATATGAACTGGGGATCTGTACCACAACAATGTACAGTACAACCTGCTGATGTAGGGCTAGTTAGGGACTCGGAATTACTGAAAATTACCAACTGATTTTGCTTTGCGGGCAAAAAATAAACAGGACGAGTCTGTCATATCAGTACAATTCATTGGATAAATCAGCTTACATAATTAAAGAGGGTTAGACTGGAATTTTATGAAATATTCCCCCAAAAATAAGGAAACCTCTCCCATATTAGATTAGCCACAGTCAACACAACACTGGTCTTTATTATTTAAATTTTAGTTTCTGTTCTGATGCTAATAACCCTGGCATTATTATTTTAGTACAATTTAGACATGAACAGTTTATTATTTTGCTTCATTAAAAGTTTTTAATCAACTTGACATAGCACAAATAACATTTAAAATAGACTATGTGGAAGTAGGAAATAGGAAAAGTTAATACCAATCATGTGGATGTCATTTGACTTGGTTAAAAATTTAAGTCCATATTATAATGATTAAATACTGATCTGGAAAATATTTAGGAATTTTAGTAATTTCTGTAAAATTGTAAAATTTTAATAAATAAATATCACCTTCTTTCAGGAAAATTCATGGAAACTAGTTTGATAATAACATTAAAAAAAGTTGATGCAAATGCAGTGAAATCCATGACACAACGTATCCAAATAGCCATTATTAGTTTGAAAGAATTCAAAATAATTGTATTAAACTAGGCCTATTCCAGATTTATTGATTTATCAGTTAGATTTAGAATTGATTGGTTGGTATACACACTCCTTTCAAGATTATTTCACTTCTAATCAAGAAACTAGGTACAAGGATGAAGATAAGCAGGGGCCCAGTAGCCAATGGCTTTTACAATCCAGTCTGGGTCCCTTAATGTTTACACATTTAAGCTATTTATTACTGTTACAAATTCTTTAATGAAGTGAGCTGGGCCCCTAGCTCAAAATGGTTAGGCTTCATCCCTGAGGTAAAACACAGCCCTCACCAAGAAAACTGGCAAACTTTCTGACATAGTAAGATTTTAACCTATGCTGTTACCTGTAAGCTACACTTCAGACATGGGTGCATGAAAAGCATTGCATGTGGTGAAGAAAAGAGGTATTCAGTATCAAGAGAAGCATTCGATTCATAAATGTGTAATGGTTTATAATTTCCAGTATGTTAAGGATAGTGATATGTGTTGATTTTTTAATTCTATATGAAATGAAACATTCATAAATGTCTGATGATATTTAATTCCTAGTGTATCAAAGATATTGTTATGTTTTAATTTTACATGAAATTTACAAAGTTGGTTTAGTCACACAATGCATTTTTTTTTGAAAAATGTTCCACTATGTGTAAACAGTAATAAACACTTCTGAGTGTTCATTCTAGGATTTTTTTCAGATGGGTTCATTTCTAATAAAATTCCTCTAATAACAATAACATCAATAATTTTGCATACATCTAATGTTTCATGTGTGTGACTTGTAAGTCTTTTAGGCTGGATGTAAAAGCTTTTGTTAATGAAGTATGTAATAGTTTTACATATTGTAGCTTTTATATATGACAGTGTTATAAAATATTTTGAACTTGCATTTGAAATCTAATTTCAAATGTGGCCCACTAGGGCCTTTACAATGGTGCCATTTGGCAAAATAAAGGATTAACAGCCCCTTTCTAGAATGAACACTGCCATATGATCCTGTACAGATATACACATAGTTTTTATTTTTTTGTTAATGATTTATATATTTATCACAGCCAGAACAACTAGAAAGTGTCTGACCCATAAAAATTACATATTTGTGTAGTTTCTAAATTAAATTTGATAATTTAGACAATTTTTAGTCCTTTTAAATGCTATTATGGCCCACTTGTCATTCATTTAACAAACAACAGTATGACAAAATGTCTAACTATCTGCCTGTTCATAAAAGTTTTTAACTATTTCAATTGTTAATTTTGTTCATATCAAAATATTTGTTTTATTTATTTTTACAAAAAATATCTGTTTCTTTCCATGGTAATACTTACTTATTTTTCTGTAAAATTTCTTTCTTTCTTTCTTAATTTATTTATTAACATCTCTAACCTGCTAGACATTTTGTATCCTAGCTCTAACCTAATTCTCTGTACAACTTCTGTTTTATTTATTTATTTATTTATTTATTTATTAATTGATTTATTTATTTATTAATTGATTTATTTATTTATTTAATGTAGGCCCTATTTATTTATTCCTGTTGGGGTCCTAAATAAAAAAGTTTAGGTCCATCAACAAACATATGTCCTACCAACCATCCAGGTGAGGATACCTCTTGCAAAAAAAATATCGATTAATTCAGTACAGACCTGTCCAAAGTTTAGCACCCAGCTAACGAATTAGTGCCGAATTGACAGCCCATATTGGTCCCTCGTTTCACTTTGGTGTTTATATCGACAACGGTTGCCATCTACCTCTCGGCAGCTTTTCGACCGCTACCTTTCCATACCTTAGGCACTCGACAGTCGAGCTTTAACTTCTTTTGGTTAACTTAGTGTTAAACTTTCGACAGGTCTGTACTGTACATTGCGTGTACCGTGTATACAGTAGACAGTATACTGTGGCGTTTTATCTCGGATTTTAATACATGTAGAAAGTTTAGTTAATTCCTCACACGCTTGCATCATATTCGTAGCTAGAAATGTTAATTTTATGGTATAAAAACGATTCTGAAAATGGTGAATTTTTTTTCGAGTTCAGACACTTGCCAAAAAGTAATCCCTTTTTATTTAAGGTCTTAAAAATTAAACCAATGCACAATTTGGACTTGGCTATCCTACTGGTGTAGATAAAGTTCTAGTCTAACGTGAATTTAATATTCATGTGATTTCATTTTTATGTATACTGAATTATTAATATTATATTATGGCAGGAAATACTCCAAAGGGAAGCATGAACCTTAAATGAATGTTTCTTTTGCATGTCCTGTCCTCTATATATGTCACAAATGTGTCTTTATTTATTTTTCAGACTGTCGTCGGGGTTCGCTGACATTTTTCTTATCATTGATACGTCATATAGCGCAAAGAGTGTATTCAACAAAAACGTTAAGTTTTATCGATACTTTTTTGAGAAGGCTTCCAATTGGCCCACATGACGCCGCCATTACTTTTTCTAAGACTGCAGAACTGATATTTGACTTCGATGATTATGCGGACAATATTATGGAAGACAATCCATTCTATTTATCTGTCTTCTTCAACAACTTACACAGATAAAGCATTAGACCTTGCACGAAATGTTCTTCTCGACATGATAAGTCTTCTGGATGGCGGCAAAATGCTTCTCAATACGTCATACTATTGTATGACGGCAAATAGTATGACGGCATGTCTACTAATCGGAAAGATACGTTTGTTTCAAGACAGAAGATAGTGTATGGTCTGATTGGTGCAACTATACTCACAGTTGGAATAGGAAAGCAAGTGGATCAAACATAATTATCCGGTGTATCGTCATCATCTAGACATGTTTTCTCAAGTATCAACAATGATGCACTCAACACAATTTTGAGAGAAAAAGAAACCTCTCATATTGATTGTGATGGTAATTTAATAACATATAACGTATATATTCATAACACCCGAACTCACTTGAGGTTACCTAACCATTATTGAGCTTAGTTATTACGGATCTCCACAAAACGCGCATAAACTGGGTCAAATTTGCTGACAGCTATGTGTAGCTAAAGGTCATTCCCATTTACACAAATGAATGTGTTATGACGCCTAGTGTCTCCATCAGGTAAAGGAATAGTGAATAGTTAAAGCAATGAACACACAAGATAATATCTAACTTATGAACTTCAAACTAGATTGAAGGGGCATATAGGAATCATCATGCCTGTCTGTCTATCCGTGTAAAATTATGTCCGGTCCATGTCTCATACTTGCATTGAACGTCTGTCATAACTTCACACGAATAACCGCCATGGCGCAAAATTGTGTCATGACCTTGACCCAAGGTAATATATAAGTTCAAGACCACAGTAAAACATTAAAGCCGCTTAGATTTTTGGGGTGGGTGTATTTGGCCCTCAAGACACATATGTACATGTAGTTCATGTATTAAATTTTAAGGCGTCAAGTTATTTTTGGAAAACTTCAATTATATAAGCATGTGTGTTAGAAAGTTATATTGATGTTATGAAGATTTTGATATATGGAGGAAGGTCGTAGATAACAAGGTCAGCGTCAAGGAAGTTAAAAACTATATAGATAGGAATGTATATTAGTCCTTGTTAAAAAGAGATGATATTTTGATATGTGATTTAATTTAACACAATAAGGCGGGTTATTGTTCTTTTGACCCTAAACTCACTATGGCATACACATGTAGTATTGTTGACAAGTAGTTTGAAGTCTCTACGTCTAGGATTACCCTGGGTATACTTCACGTCCCATGGTTCCATGTTACTTTCACTCAATTTCGATTACACACGTTGCGTGTGTAGCTAACTCAACAGGAGTTGTTTACCCTTCCGGAGCACCCTGGTTAAAGTTCACGTGTTTAATCTAACCTGTCGGTTTCAAAGATTTTACTTTGCTTCTGGATTGTGATTTAGACTTGGAATAGTTAGTTTTTGATTGATATAAAAAATACTTTTGTAGATAAAAACTATTTTTTTAGTTAAAACAATCGCGAACAGAGAACAAGATTAGATAAATTGTATTGTTGGATATATAAAAAAATCATTTTTCACTATAAATGTACCGTTAACTCATTTAAACCTGGTGTTAAAGACTAGTATGTATCCGTTAATGCCACCCGGTGTCCGTGTGATGTTATAGTTCTACTTTTCGATCTTTATTTTTCAGATTGCATTGGAAATACAGATACAGATTTGCTCTTTATGTTTGATATCTCTAACAGTCAGAGAATAACGGAATTACAGAGATTACAAAATGTAGCCGAGGAGTTAATAAATTACTTAGATATCAATACAAATAAAAACATAAAAATCAGTTTTGTTGAATTTGCAGAAAGTATAACAACATTTTTGTCGTTTTCTGAATTATCCAACAATAATCATCTAAAGTTTTTGATTCAGACGATAGCACCTGTAATGCAAGGGTCTGATTTAACGTCTGCTTTACGACATGCTAGAATCACATCATTCACAGTAAGTAATGGCGCACGATCAGGTGACACCAGGAAAATTGTTATCATATTCTCAAACGCTAAATGGACCAATCATATTACAGCCAAAGAAGAGGCAAAACAGCTAAAGGCACAAGGTGTAACAATAATCAATATTGGGATTGGATTGGAAACTGATGTTGATAAACTTATTGATATAGCCTCGGATCCATATTATGTTTACCTTATATTGGATCATCAGACAGAACAGTTAAAAGTGCTTGCCTCTGAAGCAATGCCAACTGTCTGTAACAAAGATATATTTCAGATTCGTGTATAAGAGGTCTGGATAAGGACAGACTATAAAATCGTGTTATTGCATTTTGCACCAATAAAATATTAATTTGATTTTAAATATTAACTTTTTAAAAACATATCAAAAACAAACATACTAATTCATGTCCGAATCACAGTCCAGAAGCAAAGTAAAAACGTGGGAAATGACAAGCTAGATTAGACACGTGAACTTCCACCGGGGAGGTGAGGCCGGGTGCTCCGGAAGGGTAAGCATCTCCTGTTTAGCTAGCTACCCTCGTCACTTGTGTAATCAAAAATGTGTTTAAGAACAATTAAACACAAACACGCTGGTCTATGTACAAATTAAAATCCGCAAAGCAAAGTAAACAATTAAATTAAAACACGTAAACTACCGCTTGAGTAGTGTTGCTGGTGCGCAAACAAAGGTGTAGGATCAGAATTTTGTTATTACCATAGGTCTATTTGTGCACCACGTGATACTTTCTATCCTGAATTTTCAATATGAAATCGGACATTTCGAAGTTTTTATGTAATATTGTATTATCCCAGAAAATTTGAATATAAATGTTTATATTTTCAGTAAATGTGTATTTGAACATCTCGTCATCATTCAAAAACAAACCTACGTATCCATGTCCGAATCAAAATCCAAAGGCAAAGCAAAAAAACTTTGGAACTGACATATTAGGTTAGGCACGTGAACTTCCATCAGGGAAGTGAGGCCGGGTGTTCCAGAATTCGTCCGTGTGGTTCGTGGTTAACGTTTAGGTACGTTTGCAATATATACTACATGGCAATTTGTTGGATATATTTGTTAAGGGTTAGTCGAAACCTGGTTTACCTACTGAATTCTGAGGCATATCTAAAATATTGTCAACTTTTATGTTATGTACAATATGACAAACAAAATTCATTTGTCTTTGATCATAATTTGATGTTTATCATATTATTTTCAAGCTTCGAACAATTGAGTCATTTATTTGTTAAAAACTATTTGTCGCTGATATTATAAATGAATGAGTGAAAATTGCATTTGTTTCTTTAATTTATTTGAAAAGCAAAAAAAAAAAAAATGACAATGTGTCGGTTAATTTGTCAAAGAACGCGTAATTTGACCACGAACTTCAATGATTCCACAGTATTTGATCCATCGTGTCGTAAAACTATACCTAATAAAAGTGTAATGAGAATGTTCAGCGGTTTGTAATTTGACAATTTTAATCATTTGACAGTTCGCGTTGGTTATCTACTGATGAGGAATTGTATTCCAAAACGGCCGTGTAGTGCTGTAAAATTAAACTGGTATAATATGTAATTTAAACCCCTGAGCTGATATCTCTGCTGGTGGCTGGTGCCCCGAGGATATCACAAACTCAGTAGGCAATAAGTTCATAATTTCGTATTATTGTCAGAAATATACTATAATTGTCTTAATTTCCTGCAAGTTAAAATTTGAAATTTCTCAAAAACTAAGGTATGCTCCCTCATGCAAAGTATTTCCTTAGCTTAATTTGGTAAATATATTTTGGTCCTTTGGGTAGCTTTTCAACATCTTCAAAATAATTTGGGTTTCATAATTTTAGTCCAAGCACTACTGATGAGGAATCGTATTCCGAAACGGCCGTCTAGTGCTGTATAATTAAAATTGGTATAATATGTAATTATCTTGGGCAAATATTTATATATTATACCAGTTTTAATTTTACAGCACTAGACGGTCGCTTCGAAATACAATTCATCACCAGTAGTGATTTCAGCAAAATTATGAAACCAAAATTTATTATGGGATTCAAAATTTCCAAAAGGACCAAAATGTATTGCACCAAATTAAGCTGAGAGTATAACTTAAGCCCCATTTATACGGCAAGAATTGCATACCTAAATATTGTTTCTCATATGTAAATTTACTCATATAAGCAAAAGTATATTTTGCTTTCAGTTCATGCATAATTTTGTACCATAAGTAGATTTGAATTTTTCGATCAATTTTGGATAATTTTCATTCTGAACATTGAACAGTTTAGACTTGATTATCAGACAAGAAGAACGTTTCCTAACCATTTAAGCACTGATTTGATACTAAGCTATTGTAAGGACAGAGAAGCAGCTCTACTTGATGATCAAGCATATCTGTCATATACCATTATCTGAATTTGATCAGAGTTAGGAGACATATCCGTTAAACACTTGGTTTCTTAAGCCTTATACAAAGCCTTACATCAGCCAATAACACATTATCTACATTCTAGTTAGGATAGAACGGAACTTGATCTTCAATCCCATTGGGTCGCTTGAAATGTAAATTGTGATGTTCAAAAATGGCCTGACGTCAATGTCGTGTTTGCTTGTTCTGTAAAAGGAGCTTGTGTTGTTCATCATAACATATATCAGGGATTAAGAATAGCAGGGTCCCAGTAGCTCATGCCTTCAAAAAATCTGGGCTCCAAAATGTTTACACATTTTAGCTATTTATTACATTAAAACTTCTTTTTTAAGTGAGCTGGGCCCCTAACTCAAAATTGTTAAGCTGCACCCCTTTAAATGAAACTACAAATTGCTAGTAATTCTTTAGAGACTGGTGGAAAAATTTTTATTGGACTTGATTCTGAAAATCATTAAGATGTTGAAGATGATGATACTTGTAATATTTTTCCTCCCAAAACACTTCGTACGATATGACATCTCCTTTCATGGACAATTCATTGTTATTTGTAAAAGTAATTTTTCTTTACCTTCTGTGGTTTGGTTTCGTTGTCCAAGCTCTTTCTCTCTGAAAACTAGTAAAACGTCAAATTTTGGTTACAGTTTTTCACTAGTTTTTGTGCTTTTGTCTAATCTATTTCATTTACAACTTTTGATCTCATTTTTACTGATTTATTACAAATCAATAAGGGTCGCGGTGCCTAATAGTGGTTAGATTCTTTCACCGCTATAAGTTCAAACCTCGATTGTAACACTACATGTGCAGAGTATGTTTCCCTTACAATTAGCACCTGTACGTGTTTGTCAGCTCGGTGTCAATACAATTTGGTGTATGTAATGTAAATCTGTGACATTGTATATCCGTGGTCCAGCACTATTGAATACTATTTTCTCTGGTACAAGGCAGATTACAAACACACCCACATTCACCCCATGCACCACATGAACCTAAATTAGCATTAATCTATAGAGATAAATAACCTGGTATCAATAGTGGAAGTCCATATGTTTAAAATAATTATGTGAGTAAATATTACTGTGCGTTCATACAACATTGTAGCATAATTTGCATACCTCAGTATAAAAAACTATAGCAAATTTGCACTTGTCCCTACTTGGTAGGGACATATACTTTGCATATACTTTGGTATATGCAAAGTTGTTCATACGACAAAATTTGCATATGCGAGTACATTTACATATGAGTAAAAAATACTAAAGCCCCATTTATATGGCGAGAATTGCATACCTAAGTATTTTTTACTCACATATGCAAATTGTGTCGTATGAACAACTTTGCATATACGCAAATTTTACTCATGTAAGTAAATTTGCACCTAGTAGGGACCAAGTGCAAATTTGCTATAGTATGTGAGTATTTTATACTGAGGTATGCAAATTTTGCTACAGTGTCGTATAAGCGCACAGTAATATTTACTCACATAATTTTAAACGCATGTACTTATGCCAGGTTATTTATCTATGTGGTGCAGGAGTGAATATGGGTGTTTGTGATCTGCCTTGTACCAGATAAAATGGTTTAATAGTGTTGTCCACTGATATACAATGTCACAGATTAACATTACATACATTCCATTGTATTGACATCGAGCTAACCAACAGGTGCCAATTGTAAGGGAAACCCACTCACCACACATGGTGTTACAATCGGGGATAGTGGTTAAAGAAGCCAACCACTATTAATCACCATGGCCCTCATTGATTTGTAATAATTATCCAACAAAGATCAAAAGTTGTAATTGAAATAGATTTATTTGACAAAAGCACAAAAACTAGTGACAAACTGTCACCAAAATTTGACGTTTCACTAGTTTTCAAAGAGAAAGTGCTTGAGCAACAAAGCCAACGACAGAATGTAAAGAAAATTTACTTTTACAAATTTGACAATGAATTGTCCATGAAAGGAGATGCCATGTTGTCACTGAGTGTTTTGGGAGAACAAACATTATAAGCACCATCATCTTCAACATCACTGAAATAATGTTACCATCAAGTTCAATAAAACATTCGACCGATCTATGAAGCTAAACTAATTTGAGTTAGGGGTCCAGCTCGGTTAAAAAAGAAGTTTTTATGATATAAATAGCTAAAATGTGTAAACATTTTGGGGCCCAGACTGGGTTTTAGGAGACCTGGGCTAATCTAAATATCTGATATTTGTTATAAACAACAACACAAGCTCCTTTTACAGAACAAGCAAACACGACATGGACATCAATACTTTTTTGCAATCATCACAATAGACATTTCAAGCAACCCAAAGAAATCCGAGATCAAGTGTCATTCTACCCTAACTAGACGGTATATAAATGTGCTCTGCTCTGGTGTAAGATTTTGTTTGTTTGTATACTTTTTAGGCTTGAGAAAACAAGTCTTTAAAGGATATGTCATATAACATTTTTAATGTATTTTATGATTATTCAATAAATTTATATTCAAAAAGTGGTATATGACATATATGCTGGATCACCAAGTAGAACTGCTCCTTTGTCGTGATAATAGCCTAGTATTAAATCAGTGCTTAAATAGTAAGGAAACATTCTTATATGATAATCAAGTCTTCAGAATGAAAATTATCCAAAATTGGTTAAAAACTTCAAATTTACTTATGGTACATAAACTACGTATGAACGCAAAGCAAAATATACTTTTGCTTACATTAGTAAATTTACATATGAGTAAAAATACTTAGGTATGCAATTCTCGCCGTATAAATGGGGCTTAAGGTAAAAGGGATGCAATTCTCGCCGTATAAATGGGGCTTTAGATTTATTACCAATGCAATGACAATAATTGTCAAGATAGTATTTATGTACTATTAACTATGTACTTACGTGGATTGAAAGGTTTAAATGTGAAAAAAGATAGAAATCTAAAATAACAACGATTTTGTCCTTTTTTAGTTTGATTTGTTAATGACTCTGGATCATCAAATATTTTAAAGCCATTGGTTAAAAATCACATGCAGTGGACATACGCTGGTGATTTGTGCCGCGGCGACCTAGTGGATAAACAGCTAGCCTTCAAACTCACCACTTAATAATCGAACCCATTCGATAGCAAGTAAGAAAGGGTATCTCTTGTCTTCAAGTTCTTGAATGTGTTGCTGTGTAACAATATAAAGGATTGTGGTCTGCGATATTTCTCTTTTTCATTGGAATCCAAAGGTTAATGTCGCCATTTGTAGTCGTCAGAAACCACAAATTATATATTATAATAGTGTTAATTTCACAGCATTAGACGACCGTTTTGGAATGCAATTCCTCAAATACAAACACAAAATTCTAAAGACTGATTGACGTTAAGGAATTGTCGATGCGAGGTATATAAACAAGATATTCGCATACGTTTGTACTAGAAATGCAAACGTTTGCATTGTAATTTATTTATTGAAATAATATAAAGTAACACAAAACGTCAACCTTTCCAATTTCAAAATGAAAATAAAGCCAAGCACATATATGTATCATGTGTTGCACAAGTGAGCCAATGGTAATATCAAAATTCTGATCCTACACCTTTGTTTGACCACCAACGACAGTACTCCAGCAAGGGTAACGCGTCTTAACTGTATTGTTTGCCAGCTGAACTTGCTTTAGCGATTACAATTTTTACATAGACCTGCGTGTTTGTATTTGGTTTATATGTTTTTATGAAGTTTATATTTTAAATAAATTTAATATTCCGGTAGTGTGAAGTGCGAGAATACGATATCATAATCTGCACTAAGCCAGACCTCTTACGCACGAATCTGAAATATATCTTTGTTACACATAGTAGGCATTGCTTCAGAGGCAAGCACTTTTAACTGTTCTGTCTGATGGTCCAATATAAGGTAAACATAATATGGATCTGATGCAATATCAATCAATTTATCAACGTCAGTATCCAAATCAACACCAATATTGATCAACGTTACACCTTGTGTTTTTAGCTTATTTGCCTCTTCTATGGCTGCAATATGATTTGTCCATTTAGCGTTTGAGAATATGATAACAATTTTCCTGGTGTCACCTGATCGTGCGCCATTATTTGCTGTGAATGATGTGACTCTAGCATATCGTAAAGCAGACGTTAAATCAGACTCTTGTGACACAGGTGATATCGTCTGAATCAAAAACTTCAGATGATTATTGTTGGATAATTCAGAAAACGACAAAAATGTTTTTATACTTTCTGCAAATCCAATAAGACTGATTTTTATGTTTTTATTTGTATTGATATCTAAGTAATTAATTAACTCCTCGGCTACATTTTGTAAACTCTGTAATTCCGTTACCCTCTGGCTGTTTGACATATCAAATATTAACAGCAAATCTGTATCTGTATTTTCGATGCAATCTGAAGAGTATAGAAAAAAATTAATGTAATAACATAACATTAAAGACAGGTGGCATTATAACACCCACACACAAACATAAACAGACACACACACAAGCGGAGGGGGGTATATGCAAGTGTTTTACATCAGGAGCAAATTAGGTAAAGCAGGATTTTATATTTAAATCTCGGTTTTTGATTTACCGGGTGATACTATTTTAGTTTAATTTATCTACAGTTTGACGTCAAACTAATTGCAACAGAATATATTTTGTAACTAACATGCTCTTATAAACATAAAATATTTATGGTAAACAAACTCTACCAAAAAAAAAGAATGTTAACAGTTCACCAACGGTGTACGACAAACGGCGCTCCGCAATAACCAAACTAATTCTTTGACTAAGCTAAGCTCAAATTCCAGTTGCTCTGAAAATTCAAAAACGATATATACAATATATAAGAGTTACCATCGCAATCAAAATGTGAAGTTTCTCTCAAAATCGTGTTGAGTGCATCATCATTGATACTTGAGAAAACATGTTTGGATGTAGACGATATCCCGGATAATTCTATTTGATCCACTTGCTTTCCTATTCCAATCGTGAGTATAGTTGTACCACTTAGACCATAAACTATTTTCTGTCTTGAAACAAAAGTGTCTTTCCGATTAGTAGACATACCGTCATACAATAGTATGACGTACTGAGTCGCGTTTTGCCGCCACCCCGAAGACTTATCGAGAAGAACATTTCGTGCAAGGTCTAATGCTTTATCTGTGTATGTTGTTAAAGAAGACAGATTGATGGAATGGAATGCGTTCCATAATGATGAATTGTCCGGAAAGTCATCAAAGTCAAATAACAGTTCTGCAGTCTTAGAAAAAGTAATGGCGGCCACCTGGAAATCATGTGGGCCAATTGGAAGCCTTCTCAAAAAAGTATCGATAAAACTGAACGTTTTGTTGAATAAGAGATCAGCAGGACCCGGTCGACAGTCTGAAAATAAATAAAAATTACTTTTGTTGACATATATAGAATACTAGTATATGACATGAAAAAAGAGATGTATTTGAGGTTCATGTTTCGGTTTTACTAGTATATTCGGACATATCTTAACCTTTTAGTATAAAGAAAAAGGATTTACGCGAATTTAATACTGGATTAACACTTTATGATTTCACCTATGCTTTTCTCGTTTACGAGTATTTAATGAGAACGAGATAACTCCTATCAAGTCCTTTGCACTTCGCCGAATCGTAGCGAGACAATGAGCAAGTTCATTCATTCTGAAGTTGTAGCTAACGTTTTCCTTTGGTTAGTACGCAAAAATACTATAGTGCAGAACACAAGTTAAAAAAGTTTTCTGTTGTCATATATCTTTTTTCTTATCAAAAGTATACAATACTCTTAATTATCAGTATTTTTTAAATTTTTTGCCGCACAAAAATCTGAAAACTGAAATATTTGAAAGCAAAAGGAAAAAAACTGTTTAAAGAATTTCCTTTTTTATCATGCTTTGTGTTTGGAAGGTAAACAATATATAATACTTGAAATTCAATGTCTAAACAACAAAATAACGAGACGATTGTATAAAACGCATTTCCCAAACTAGTGTTATATACTTATAGAAAATTCTCATAACCTAAAATCACCAAACTTTCTCCATATTTTGATTTTATGAATATGGTGGAAACAGACAGAAGATGTAACAATTATTATGTTTTGATTAAATTTAAACAATCATCGGGCAAGTATGGGCCGAAAAACTCTTTACTTTTTCATAATTTCGGGTAGAGCAAACATATTTATTTACTACCGTATTTCGGAATTTGTGTAACACTAATTTCCTCAAGTGTACCAGGGCTTTATAAAATCTAGTTTGTCAGATTTTACGCATAAATAAGATATTTACAAGAATCGAAAACTTTTGACACAAAATCGGAAAACTGTAAAAATGTTTCGCGTTTTTATCCATCGTGTACTCACAATGAAAGGTATACTTAACATTTTTGTATTGTTTTCCACAGAATATTTCGAAATCTTGACTTTTTTTTGTAAAACAGTAACTTTGCACGGATTTTTCTACAAGTCCGATCGAAATTGACGCGGTTAAATGGTTAGTGTATGGTGGACAGACGTGTCATATAACCAAAGAACATTCATTAATATGATTGTATTTTTGTATTTTCGTCACGTGACTATCTTGAATTCATAAAGGTTTGAAATCCGGAGCACTAAGTCTCCCTTCCCTGGTAGAAGTTCACGTGTCTAACTTGTCTGTTCCAAAGTTTTAACTTTGCTTCTAGATTGTGTTAGTATCTTTGTTTTTTTATTTTAATAACTATAACATATAAATCAGACATTATGTCTAAATGTAATAACACCATAATAATTCCGTTTTAGAAGTCATATCAGTGACAATTTTGAACTGTACTCACCTTTTTCGCAATGGACCCCTAAATATCTTGTGCCACATGTACAATTATAACGGTTTAGTAAGTCTTGGCATTGTCCGCCATTTTGACATGGATTACTTTCACATTCGTTTGTCTCTATAAGCAAAATGTAATGTATATAGTAAATACAAAGTGAATGGTAAAGGAAAATCATTCAGAACAAACATGTCATGATTTTAATATTGAGCTAACAGAAGCGAGTCAAACTTTGGCTGCGGAGTGTCCAAAACATGGGAAGCTAGTGACCTACGAATGATGTCGAGTGATAGAGAGCAGCTGCCTAAAAAGCTTCCGGCAGCTTACAAGATGAGCTGCCGATTCGACTTCTACTTAGCCAGTTGCTGCATTAATAGCTCAATCACATGAGTGATTAGCAACGACAAGCTGACGACAGCTTACAAAGAAACGAGAAGACGAGATAAGCTACCGATTCGACTACTACTTAGCCAGTTGTTAAACAGGTCTGTATTATAAGTTCTAAAACATGAGTGACTAGCAACTAATTAAGTACCTATTAACGATTAAAACAGTTTCTGTTAAAAACTCTTTGTGGAAATTTCCGTGTATTTGTTTTTTTAAAAATGTCCATTGAAGCGTAGAAGTATTTCCTAGTTTGTTTCTGTATTCGTATAAAGCAGAATTTATGCAGAACCTTGTGAAATTTTTCGAGAAGACTGTCACCAAATTATTCTTCTCCATAAACAAATATACAGATGACATTTTATCTCTTAATGTCATGAAGCCTATTTTGCGTAAAATTAAAGATACGAATGATTCTTCATTTTGTCTCATAAGCGGACTTAGGTCGCCCACAGAGGCTACATTAGCAGCTATATGACAAACCTGAAGGTTTTTGTATTGTATTTCTATGCAACAACATACCTGCTTTTCCTGCGTTTTATATAACTATGCTGTAAGCTTGTTGAATACAGGAATGTTATTCAATATAAGTACTGCTTGAAAATAAGTTGTTGGCGGAGATATATATTTCAACTCTAGGCTTATCAAGACTTTCAACAGGTCTTATAACCGTCATCAAAATATTGTTGATAAGTATGATGTCTCTATAATCAAAAGTACCTGTATGTATTTGAGTTCTCAGTTTCTTTCATTTTCAGTTTGATTTCACACGTGACGGTGGCAGCTACCCAAAAGGAGGATAATATTAAAGTATAAAAGGAGGGGGGTTAATTAAAAACCTTGTAGTACCTGTTTGGCAGTCTGTTCCTTCATATCCTGGTACACAGTTACAAGTATAACTATTTACGTTGTCTACACATTGTCCTCCATTTTTCATGGATCACTCTCACATTCGTTAATATCTGAAATAAGTTATTCAGAAAACATTCGTGTTCATGGCTTAACAACAAATTATAGCACTATTCTCATGCACTTCACAGGTAGAATTTCACGGGTTTAAATTTATTTGTCAGATTGTTAGATTGCAGGTTTTACTTTGCTTTTGGGATTGTGATTTGAACATCGACAGATATGTTCGTTTTTTTTAGTTGATGGCTCGATTTGTTAATTATAGCATCCATCCTTATGCACTTCACAGGAAAAGTTCTCAAATTTAATTTGATTTGCAAGATTGAAAGATTTCAGAGTTTCCACTTTGCTTCAGGAATTGTGATTTGTACATCGCCTTATATGTTTGTTTTATTGTTGATTTTAAACGCCTATACAATACCAATACGTCATACTGATGTTAAATATAAATTACCAATTGACTATAAACACGGGTATGCGTTATAAAATTGCTGTATGCTGCTTTATTTAGTTTTATGATAAAATAAACATACAAACCCGTACCAAATGAAATTGACAGCATATAAACAAGAACGGCTATAGTAGACTTACAAAATGTAGTGGTTGTAAGTGCTCACCAAAGTGAATTTCTGAACCAGTACTGTTTCAAAAAAAAATGAAGGAGTTTATTGTATACAAAACCTTTATGTAGTACCTGTTTGGCAATTTGTGTCTTTATATCCTGGAACACAGTTACAAGTATAACTATTCACGTTGTCTACACATTGTCCTCCATTTTGACATGGATCGCTCTCACATTCGTTAATATCTGAAATAAGTTATCAAATAAACATATTGAAGCATTTGTACCCATTGCTTAATAGCGGTACATTCAAGAGTGTAATTTTTGCCATTTTTTAAAGATTCAACTCTGATTTCGACATGGATAGGTATATTTATTTTTCATTTTAGATTGTACCCCTAGACAATGGATCATTAGTGGTCGTACTGTCTGATATATCATTTGTTTCCTTTTGGTATGAAAAGTAAAGGCGATTGACAATTTGCTAACTGCATAATTCTCGCATATTATGTGTGCGAAATGACAAATTCTTTCTTTCTTATTCAACAACAATTTTAACAGCAATATAGCCGTAGCAAGTAAAAGAATAAGCTATGGCGTAGGAACTTAATTATCAATTCGTCGTTCACAATAACATGACATTACTGATAACAAATCCTTTTATGCAAATTGTCCAAAACTTCTAACCAATCAAAATGTTTGAAACAAACAAGAATGAAACAATTTGATGATAAACATACTTGTTTCACATGTGCTACCAGTGTAACCAGCTTGACAGGTGCACGAAAAAGAATTAGTTGTGGTGGTACACGTTCCTCCATTTCTGCATGGTTTTGATTTACACTGATCATCTGAAGAACATCAAATTGAGTTTGTTAGCATGTTAGAACAGTTATAGTGGTTTCATAATGTTAACATGATATCAAATTGACAAAACCTATACTCCCCCCTTGTCGTATTCATTATTGTAAATACAAATGTACAATATGTAATAAAATTATTCTTGAATATCAATAGTGAATACGCGAACCTTTTTTCTATGCAGCAAAATACTTGACCCTCCTGATGTTTGGGACACAATAAGGGAATCATTAGAAGTTTAGTTGACTATTTTTTAAAACATGTGCAGTTAAGGGTACAATTTCAAGATTACGTAATGTATAAGGCTCTATATGGAACTAAAAAGATGTGCAGAAAAATAAAAATATGTTCAAAGCACTATATCGAAATCATAAAAAATATGTAGGGCACTATATGAAAATCAAAGTTGCGTAGGACACTTAATGAAATCGAAAGATACGTGTAGTGCACTGATAAATAAACATTATGAGATGCTAAAGGCACCGTATGGGAAACAAAAACTTCCTTTTTAAGTGAAATAATGAAGATCAAATAAAAAAATGTATCATATAACATACTTATGCATCTTGTTGTATAATGACATGGACAAGGTGTAGAAAGATAGCATGTTAGTCCAGAACTACAGGTGTTTGGTGAACAGTAGATCTCACGGTCCTCTTCTCTCTACAAAGCAACAACAACATCGATAATAATAATAATAATAAATTGTTTTGTGTTTAAGATTGGGGACGGTACAGATTTAGAAAAGTGTATTTATTATTATTATTATTATTATTATTATTATTATTATTATTATTATTATTATTATTATTAAGAGGAGATAGAATAATAATAATAATAATAATAACAATAATAATAATAATAATAATAACTAGAGATTATACCAGTTACGTATGATTCCCCACCATCCATAAATTATGTATCATCTAAAACATACATCTAATATGTCTGGTTTTTAATGTACATTTGCCTTTAACTGTTCCATTGGCTGACTTGGTATTGTACAGATCTATTACTTGGATTTGTTCAATTAAATTGTTCATTTACAAGATTTTATGATCGAGTGGAGTTTTTGACGGTCACTAATTGCAGTAACTCATAGGTGAAAGCATTGACTTGGTATAATTAAAGTGTCGACATAAACAGCTTATGTCAATTCAGAATTGGTTTCTTCGGGTATTTAACTACGTATTTAATTAAGCTATTTGCACCCACCAAACTTCGAGATAACAAAAATTGATTACATTTTTCATATCTAAACAGATGACAGATTATTGGTACTAAATTTCATCTTAATTCATCAAGTCGTTTCCGAAATATGCATCAGCATACTATGATAGTAGGTCTTGAGAGAAGAAGAATATCAAGAATAACAAGAATAAGAAGAAACAGAACGAAAACAATATGATTCCCCACTTTTGGTGGTGGGGAATCATAATAAACTTTTATAAATCTGTACTGTCCCCAATTTTAAACACAAATATAAAAGTCAAATAGAAAACTGCGTAGCAACATCGGCAGGGATATATAAGTTGGGGTTTGATTCTTGTTCAGGAAAGATTCAAACTTTCATGATTGAAAACTTTCATCAAAAAGGGTTGTGGACAAGAAGGGAACGTTTAAATTATCAAAAAACAATTCGGTTTGAAAATACATAATCGGTCCTATTCGCAAAAGCATGACAATACGAGTTACCGTACACAATAAAGACCTATTCATTTTGTGTTATCATTTTTTTTTAAAATTAAGTACCCTATATACGTATCGATATTTGTCTTTCTACTGTTCTCATTTCAATATCTAGAAACTAAATTGATTTACTCAATGTTTGTCCGAGCACTACTTGTTAGGAATTATTTACGAAATTCTGAACTTCCAAAATGGTCGTCTAGTGCTGCAAAATTACAACAGGTTAAATTGAAATGTACGAAGATTGTTCGTTATCTGAAAAGCATTCGACAAAAATAGTGAAATTAACATTACATCCCTTCAAAGTATTATCCGCGGTTTGAAATACATAATTTCAAATTCCGAATCCATTTCTGAAATGCGTAAATGTACGCCAATTTAAGTAGACCGAGGCACTGTCTGATGGCTGATGGTTTGTCGCGACTTGTTTAAGTTTTGGAAATAGGAAAAAGTCGCATGTGGCTAGATCTGAATAGTTTGGTGGGTTTGGCAAGACGGTAACTTTCTAAGACTTCAAAACTTGCTTCACAAGCCCAGACGTGTGTGATGGTCCCATATCGATCCCATGTTTCGTCACAAGTAATGATGTTTACAAAATGTCTTTGATTCATGTTTTGAAATATTTTAAACAAATAGTTAGCGGTTTGTACTTTCGTTTTTAGTCATCTGTCCATATATGCCGAATCAATCTAGCAGAAATCTTTTCTACTTTCAAAATCCCCTTCAAAATGAAATGCCTCCGCAATGGCTTTGTCAATATCTCAAATCATGTATCTGGCATCACCCTTATTATTTCACTGACTTTTGAGACATTTGCCTTGCCTATTACAGTAACGGGTTGGTAAGATTTTTCTGCATCTTTGGCGGACTCTGTGCCAGCTAGAAATTCCTAACTGTACTTACAAACTGTTTTAAAGATACCTTATAAGACCCCCAAACTCCCCCCCCCCCAATTAGGTAATAAATGTGTATTACAGAATGACCGAGTTTTTGTGCTTACTTTTACAGTTTATAAGCTTTAATTTCTTCAATGTTCTCAATTCGTATTTTACAACAGTTGTCAACAACTGGCTATACTGAAATAACTATCAATTTAAAACTATGTGGAACTGAAGATACGTGTTTATATTGTTAAAAAGATATTTAAGCGCACCATCATCAAATCGTGCAAAGCGTTACCGCGATGTGATACAACACACATTTCATGTATAACAATCCTCTAATATTTCCATACCGTGCATTGCTCAATATTATGTTCGCAATACCATTCATTACTACAGTCATATCCTACATCTTGATTACACGCGTGCCTTTTTGTGCGGAGAAATGTTACAGCGGCTTTCTTGTTCAAAAAGGACTTCCCTCCACTCGCATGTGATTCAACTCCTGAAATAATAGATGGAAACAGATACTGTATAAGTATTAATAATAATTATAAGAAGTTCACAATAAAAAACAAACATACTAATCCATGTCCAAATCACAATCCACTTACAAGTTAGGTTAGACACGTGAACTTTCACCAGGGAAATGATGCCGGGTGCTCCGGAAGGGTAAGCACCTCCTGTTTAGCTAGCTACACCCGCCATGTGTGTAATCAAAATTGTGTGAAAGGAACATGGAACTATGACACATCAAATATATCCAGGGCAATCCTGGACACAGAGACATGAAACAACATCAACAATACAGTGATGACGGCCATAAAACCTTTTTAGGGCCTTGATAAGCCTAGGCTTGCAATATCCCTGAGTCAACAATTTATTTGCAAGCAGCCTACTTCGATGTAGAAAGTCTCCGTGGTGGGAACAAGCTTTTCCATAGTGTATTAATTGGGAAACAAATACACCATAAGCAGGAGAAGCGGGTATATTGCTGCATAAAAAGAGAGTTGACAATAGAAAATTGAAATCATCACGTTTGTCATAAAGTTTCAAATGTAGCCTTTCGTGTGCGTTATAATTCAGGTATAAATCTAAGATCAAGATCTTCCTCTTTAAGATTGATACCGAACGAGTCGAGAACTCTCCTATGGTTTGAAAGAACTTCATCTTTGGTAAATTTAGTTCTAGTATATGCAGGGGTATTTGATATACTATCTAAACCAAGCTCCTTAATAAGACATTCAAGGTGGAATCTCTTACAAACAAAACAAATGTTGTTGAAAGCCTAATCAGCTGGGACAACGACATGATTAGTGTGTATGTCTGTTAGAATTGCCTTAATTTCTGGATCATTAAGTACTGAAGACGGTTTAGTACTCATAGACCTTTTATGTTTTGCAATCCTCGTCTTAATGAAAGATCTCACAACCTTTATCCAGTTGGATAAGGTATCAAGCTCAACATCTTCTAATTTCAACAATCTGATGGAAAAGTATACAGCAAGTAAAATTTAATGTTAGAAAAGTTGTAGAAAATAAAGCGAGAGAAGGCGTGATCATCAATATATGACTTCTCGCTATTATTTTAAGTCATGAATAATTAATGTTCTAAATACAGGGTGTTTATAATCATTAATTTTTAAATAAACAATATTGATATGTCCGCTTGGCCTTTTATTTAAATATTCATTATGGAAGAGTAAACTTAAGCAATATGGAAAACGCATATCGATGTGAACACTAATTATGGGCAATGAAATGTATAATTATGTATTTACTGCGAATCCTAATGTATTTGATTGACCCTCCTATATAAATCTTTCTAATGAAAGGTCAAACGGATAGGTCAATGTTGGTTGCCTGTAGACAATATAGACCTGTGCGCTTGATCTTTAATTTAAATATTTTAATAATGTGAACCGGTGCATTTTTATTTAGGAAGCACGTGTGAATATTTAGTCTACATTGTATTAACTGCAAATCCTAACAATACCCATGTGTTGTAAAGATCCTCCAATATGAATGATCAAGCAGACAGGTCAATATTGTTTGAAGTTTTATACATGCTATGGATATAACAGCATTTATAGGTAAACAACATTGACATGTTCGCTTGCCTTTTAATTTAAATATATATCATGGATCAGTTCATTTATGTGTAGGGGACGCAGGCGTTCATTTCGGCTACTATACCATAAGCGATACTCATAGAAAAGGCACGTGCAATGTGTATGTATTAACCTGAATCATAACACTGGCATAATGGATTACTTATGTCAATCATAGAATCCAAATTCAATAGACCCATGCAACATTCTGTTTTTAATAATGTGAGATTTTTTGTATCTTCAAAGTGTTTACTTATATAATTAGGTATAACAGAACAGTCAAAATGACTGAAAATCCAAAATTAATACAAGTTATTATAATGACATTGTCTGGCCACGGCCATAAATGAAGAGCCAAGTCTTTTTCAGCTGTATCTATGATAGGCATCATTGGAAAACCAAAATGTAAATTACAATGTATGATGGGTTTTATATGTGTCTGGTATGATGTATCCTGGCACAAACACACACATACACACACACACACACACACACACACGTGCACGCATAAACATATTTTATATTAAACAAATTAAATTAACTTGCACATTAGTCAAACAGGGACAAAAAGGTCAAACATTAATTTACTTAATTTTTTAACTAAAGCAAATATACTTTACATGATAATTCTTTTAAATAGATATGGTTTATGTATTGGGTTACAAGATGAAATGACATAGGTCAACACAAAAAAGTTCAGAAATATCTTGGTTAAATTTCTTATATTAAGTCTAAAAATCAAATAAACTCTGTTTTTATCAGACGCGCATCTGAATTCAGATGATGCGTATCACGTAGTAAAATGCATTTTCGCCAATAACTTCATCTTTTGGGACAAAATTCTTAAAGGTTTTGTAGTTTTGTAGTTTTTAAACATTAAATTACTTCTCTCTAGGTCAAACAAGTGAAATAAATGAATTTTATTCTTTATTTTGATGTTTATGCTGTTTTACCTGTTGTTCTTTCCTAAGCAAGTACAATAGGCTAGGTTGTGACGTATACTGATTAAGTACAGAAACACTTAAATAAACCCGTATCAGGTGAACACGTATTAGCCGATCGGAACCCAGTTCTGAATTACTTATATGAATGGAGCTGTCGAATATGCCATATCAATATATTAGAGGGACAACAACGACCTGTCAATGAATTGCTAAATTTTAACTTTCAAAAACTCAAAATCTACAGTGAATATTAAAATTTTAACAATGAGATGCAGAAATATAATTTTGAAATACTTACCTTTAAAACAAAACTGCAAACGATCAAGTATTTATTTCTCAACCAAATTTTATCGAAAAAGTTTTTTTTTAAATTTATTCATATAAATTAACAGCAGCAATCTAAAAAAGCTGAGCATGTTTGCAAAAAGAAAATATTTAAAAGATGAGAAAATATGTTCTCATGTTAAATTTTAAGTCTAGTGAAGTTTGAATCACACCACCCATTCAAAACATTATTTATTCTAACTGAAAATGTGATCGGTTTATAACACACACACACACTCTCTCTCTCTCTCTCTCTCTCTCTCTCTCTCTCTCTCTCTCTCTCTCTCTCTCTCTCAACCACTGCGGTAGCTCAGTTGATAGAGTGCTCGCTCCGTACGTGGGAGGTCGTGGGTTCGATTCCCGGCCGGGTCTGACCCAAGACTTGAAAGTGGGTAGTGACTGTTCTTTCGCCAAGCACTCGGCATTACGAAATGAATGTCACGGTTCTTTCGGACGGGAACTTAAAATAAACGAGGTCCCGTGTCACGGTGGGCTTGGCACACTAAAGAACCCTTCTGTATAATGCCATCAGCGCAACGCACAGGCAACATTTCTGCACCTTAGCCTATAGCTGGCGACGTCTCGATATCAGTGAAATATTTTTGACATTAAACACCATTACACACACACACACACTCTCTCTCTCTCTCTCTCTCTCTCTCTTCTCTCTCTCTCTCTCTCCTCTCTCTCTCTCTTTTTCTCTCTCTGTGTGTGTGTGTGTGTGTGTGTGTGTGTGTGTGTGTGTGTGAGATACCTGAATCCCACAGCACCAGAGTGGACATTAATATCAGAAGCATCTTGTTTGTCTTCATGTGCGAAGTTCCTGTCATTTCAAAATTATATTTGGTTGTACCGATACACATGTACATGCAGAAAAGACAAATTCAATGTAATGTTGTCAAGTGTCAAGTTAAATCTACAGGGTGTTACGTTACGGTATATAGATATTTCCAAATATATCTTTAAAGTACCTACTTGTTGAAACTCTAGGGCTTCACTCCTACTTCCAATGTTAAAATCCAACCATGGCTTTTGGCGTGCAAGGTAATAAATACAATCAATTTATTGCCAGATATGACATAAAAACGTACTTGACGGTTTATTTGAACAAACACAACCTTATGTAGATTCAGGTAAACCCCCGGTGAAATAAAACTTAAAATGTTTAAAAGACCACAGTGACCTTCTCTTCTGTGAGTAAAAGTAAACGATATTGAGAAATAGAAAAAGTAAATTATGATTATAGAGAATGTTTGTTATTAATTAGTTTACATTGTTTCTCCCATGTTATATGCCAAGATATTTTCATGGTTATAGATGGCATAATGCACGACGCGAAGGAGTAAGCACCTGTCGAGTTTAGCAAAAACCAAAAGATATTACCGCGAAATTTTTACCCACGCAAAAATAACAACTATATAGATTTATATATCATAATATACAGAATATACACGTTTCTCGGTAACGCGGGAATAACACCCAAGCGAAATGTCAGATTTTAGAAATCGCGAAATTTTCACCCCGCGAAAATAACCCCTTTTACAGTATTGTCATGGGCTGTTTTTGAATGCATTATTTTAATAGAAATTCAAAATAGCACATGACAGTATTATAATCCGATCACTTATTCATTTAGGAATACCGATGTGGCCTTAAAAGATCATGGATAACCTCAAATTTCATTAATGCTATATGTAGATCTGTTATTTTTTTAACATGTGCTGAAAAATGTTGGTGAATGAAATTTCTTATATTAAGTCTAATAAATCAAATAAAACCAGTTTTCATCAAACGCGCATCAGAGTTCAGATGATGCGTATCACGTAGTAAAATGCTTTATCGCCAATAACTTCATCTTTTGAGAAAAAAGTCTCGGCTTTGTTACATGAGCTTGACAGTTTTGTAGTTTTAAAACATTTAATTAAAAATTGTGTCGCTCTAGGCCAAACAAGTATAATGAAAAAAATTGTATTCTTTATTTTGATGTTTGTGCTATTTTACGCGTTGTTTATTGATAAAAATGTAAAAAATGGGCTAGTCCGTGCCGTATACTGGTTAGGAATAGAAACACCTGTATAAACCCGTATCGCCTGAATTCACATTAGCCAACCAGAACTTAGTTTTAAATAAAGCTGTTGATTATACCATATCAACATATCAGAGGGACAACGGCTAACTTTCAATAATTACTAAATTTTAACTTTCAAAAAACTCAAAAACTACAGTGAATATTAAATAATTAACCATGTAGATTAAAAAATGGTATTTTCATCTTAAAAACAAGACTGCAAACGAACAAGTATTAATTTCTCAAAAAACTTTTATCAAAAAAGTTTATTAAAATTTATTCATATAAATTAAAAGGAAAAATATTTGAAAAATGCTGAGATATTTGCAAAAAATATTCAAAATATGAAAAAATATCTTCTTAAAAGACAAGTGATATTTCCTGTCTATCTAAGTTATATCAAGTAAGATATCTAAGGTCGAATCATACCACCCATTCTAAACGTTTTCCTCACTGAAAATGTGATCGGACTATAAATGTATGTTTTTGTATTCAAACACGTCCACTGATGGAAATATTGTTACCTTAATGTTCTACAAGTCTATACTATGGTGCGGAGTTTATAAATTTGGACTTTTTATCATTCGTCTTCAGTAATATAGGTAAGTGAATATGAGGTTTATTTATTTATTTATTTATTTACTTTATATATTTATTTATCAAGGTTTGTATGTATGACACGAAAATAATGCAAGAAATGAAAGATAAAAACGATTACAAATTAAATGAAGTAAACTTTCATGAGTATGTGTTTTCAAAATTATAAATTATCTGCCTGCTGTCAGTTATCAATCTATAATACTTTTTTTTAAATCCTTATTTTTAACACAATTTCCACATTCATTATTTTACTGATGTGAGATAATAAAATCGGGACAAGAACACATCAAATTTATGTTGTTTTGTATTCAAGATATACCAAAAATAAATTGTCCCACCAATTACTCAAAGACCGTGGGTCCAATCTTAACCAAACTTCACATGAACGTTTATCCATATCCCCATCCCAAGAGGTCATGCCTAAAAAGTGGTTGTAAATTACTACATTACTGCATTAAATGGTTTGAAATAATATAAAATTTTTTAGCATAGTCAAAGAAGTTTATACATTAAATTGTTTGAAGGGGGGTTATTGTTGGCCATATGATAATATTACAATTACTTATTATAAATATTATAATATTAGCACATCAGATATTTATTCGAATGATGTTATTGGTATAAACCAAGAAAAGATTATTTCTTATACAACAAATATTTTCTTTCAGTGAATATTAACATACCGAGTATTGATTTGTTTGAATGGAAATTGAACCCCATATTCATGATTAAATTTAATTGGAATTAAACCAAGTATTCATAATGTGACAACCACATGACTTCTCTATCAGGATAGAATTCGTTGACGCCGGTGATTGTCAAGGTCATACTTGTCAGTTACTGAAATTTAATATATTGATAAAAAATGTCTATGAAAAGTGAGGTGTGTGTGTTTTTATATTTATAAATGTAAAAAGGAAAAAAATAAATGAAGCTATAAATGTATATAAACAGATGAACTTACATAGGTGATACATGATTTAATCCAATTTGCTGCTTAAAATTTCAAAAATGTCACCCATTGCCATGGAAACTGAAAAAGGCAGGAAAATCAAAAGCGCTAAAAATTGACTTAAATTTTACAGAAAGGTTGTAACGGAAGCAAAGAGCTTATTTTAAGGCTTGAAATGTCTTAAATGGCGTCCGTAGCCATGAGAATAAAAAAATGGATAAATAAAATAAAAGTGCTTTTAAATGAATGAATTTTCACAGAAATATTGTAAAGATTTTATGTCTTCAAATTTACAAAATAGCGGTTTCACACTTATTTGTTTGGGCTCCTTACTTGTGATGCATCCGTCATTACATTAATACTGGTTATTATTATTATAATTATTTGTTTCTCCAGGTGGGTCATTTGGGGAGGGACAGGAGGGCGGTGTCTTCTTAAAATCAGTAATCATTAATTTTACTTTTTAATTTTATCTGTATATTTTACATAATTAGTTTTTATTCAGTAAACAATTGCAGGAACTTAAAATGTAAATAAAATGATATTAAAAATTAATAAAGCATATTCTATTTTTTTGTTAAATTTAATATAACAGATATGATCAAGTAAATAACTTAAAGATAATTTTACCCGTATGGCTAATTATTGTAAAAAGAAGATTAGTTGAAATAACATCTATTGCATTCTTAAAGTAAGAGTAGCTGGAATATGAATTTTAAAAAAGTGGGAGTACATGGTATTAACCGGTGTCTTCACATTTATCCAACATTTGATATTTTGATATGGAAAAAGGTAAATTTTATGTTGGATCAATGACATCCAAGGAAAATGGAAACAATAGGTTGGCTTGGTTATTGTGAACATGGAAATTCATACCTTTACCTTTTTGAAGGTTAAATATACCTGGCTCTAGTTTCACAATAATTCATTTATTAAGATTTTCCTTAATTTAAATCTGGCAAAATTGATACATTTATGATTTTGGTAAATTTTAAAATACCCTGGAGTTTAATTTGTAAATTTTGAAGATCACATAAAGCTTTGTCAAAAATGTTTATTCTAAGTTCCAACGATTGCCAAAATTCGCTAAATATAAGTTTAGAAAAATCTTAGTAATGGAATAATTGTGAAACCGGGTCCCTGGTAAAATTAAAAAGTGAAGTTTCATTTTGAATTTTTAATTTATTTATTGATTTATTTTTTATTGTTTTTGAGAATTAAAAAAATCCAACTTACTTATTTTGGAAAACATATAAAAATAAAAGGAAAAAAAATCAAAATAACTTTTATTTGAAAATAATATCCAAATTATGCTCCATTTCAGAACAAAAACAAACAATCCAATTGGAAAATATATAAAATATTCTCCATTTTTGAAAAAAAAAACATTGCAAGAATGGAACCTTATTGGAAAAAATCCCAAATATGCTCCATTTTGGAAAAAAAGATATTCCAAGAACATAACCTTTATTAAGTACATATTTTATTTTTCCATTCGGTTAAAGCATTAAACAGGTGTCACATTTTTAACAGTAACATCATTTTTAAAACCACTATTACTTTGTAATATTGTTTTAATATATGCATGAAATTCAAACGATTAAGCAATATAATCAATTTCTCAATCAATCCAACCTCTAGTCACTCCATGATGGAAACTATATGAAAGAATAAATTAATGAGTACATTTGAGAGAAATTCATATTATTTGTCAAAATATTACGTTATCAAAATTTAGTTAGGCAGGGAAAAAAATTAATTACCTAAAAAGTGACATATTTATTTCTTATTTATAGTTATTTTTAATTCTCAATTAAGAATAAATATTATATTCTTTAAATATAACTTTATTGAAATTTATTAAGGTAGGAAATAAAACTTGAATTTCTAAAATTTAACATATTTATTCAATATTAGTTAAAATTGTGGCTATTTTAAACTTTCAATAAAAATATGAGATGTTATTACATACTTTTTAATTAAAGGAACTTTTATTCTGGTAGGGGAAACTAATTGATCACACTACAGGTAAATAATATCTTAAATCAATGGTGCGTAAACCCAATGTTGGATAAGTGTGAATAGTGATTTTTCAAATGTTGGATCAACGTGAATGAACCGTATTAACCTCTGACTATGGTAATATATAATGTCGTCACATTTTAATCTTGCGTGACTTGTGGTTTTGCAGCCATTTCGGCTGTTCTGTTATACCTGAGTAAACACTAAAATACAAAATAGACAAAATATTGAGTTTTCTCATATTATTAAAAAAAACAGAATCTTATATACGTATTACATAATAACGTTACATGTATTGAATGTAATAAAATCGCAAGACTCTTTTCATAAAATGTTATTAAATCCGTTTAATAAATCCAATATTGCGTAATCAGTCATGCAAGATCCTCTCTATATATAAGATTTATTAACTCTGTGTGTGTGTGTGTGTGTGTGTGTGTGTGTGTGAAAGAGAGAGATACCTGGAATACACAGCACCAGAATGAACATTCATATCAGAAGCACCTTGTTTGTGTCCATATGTGAAAATTCCAGTCAATTCAAAAATATATTTGTTTGTACCGATACACATGTACATGCAGAAAAGACAAATTCGATGTACTATTTTCATGTTAAATCTTCCGGGTGTTCTCAAACCTTACTGTATATATATATATATTTAATATTTTTAAAGTGCCTACTTATTGAAACTCTGGGGTTTCCGTCGTACTTCCACTGTTAAAGTGCAGGAAAGACTTCCATTTGTAGCCTCCACTAAAATTGTAATTTCGACTTAAAAGGCCTAAAACTGGCGGAATCAAGCAAATTTGAACATTTCTTTGAAAAATAACTTTTGAATTTTTTTTACATGGAATTTAATAGGTGGGGGTACAAAAGGGAGTCTTACCAAAATGCAACTATGACTTTTGGCGTGCAAGGTAATATAAATACAATCAATTTATTGCCAGATTTGATTTAAATACATGTACTTGACTGGTTATTTGAACAAACACAACCTTATGTATATTGAAGTAAACGTCGGAGAAATCAAACTTTATATGACTTAAAATGTTTAAAAAGTGATCTTCTGGGGAGTAAAATTAAATGATATTGAGAAATGGAAAAATGAATTATGATTATAGAGAATGTTTGTGACCCACAGTAAGATGTTGTCAGGTCACCACCACCTGCCAAACCAGTGTTTGTCGACGTATCGAGTGATGTTGATCTTATTGAACCAGAACAGATTTACCTGGGATTACCTGAATTGTCAGAAAGAGAGAGACAGCTATTCCCTGTGCCGCCTAGGCGTTTATCTTCCATGGATCACCTAACACCTCCGACACAAGCTGTGGCAGATATCTCCCCTACTATGTCGTCAGTCATTCACTGAAACATCATCTGTGTCTATTGATTCGCCGGGAATTCCCAGCAACCACCTCAGACAGTTTGCCCAGCCACCATGACTTCTTCTGAACAGCCGCCTTCTATAGCTTCCCCAAGAAATTCTCAACAGCCACCAGAGACACTTTTCCAACCCAGCTACCCGTGACCCCTTTTTCTAAGTCCACGTATACCATTGACACCCGTATTATAGTTGTTGATAGTCCAGCATCGCCATCTCACGAAGAGGACTATACCCCATTTACTAGAGACATCCGTATTATAGTTGTTGATAGTCCAGCATCGCCATCTCATACAGAGGACTATACCCCATTTACTAGAGACATCCGTATTATAGTTGTTGATAGTCCAGCATCGCCATCTCATACAGAGGACTATACCCCATTTACTAGAGACATCCGTATTATAGTTGTTGATAGTCCAGCATCGCCATCTCATAAAGAGGACTATACCCCATTTACGAGAGACACCCGTATTATAGTTGTTTATAGTCCAGCATCGCCATTTCATACAGAGGACTATACCCCATTTACGAGAGACACCCGTATTATAGTTGTTGATAGTCCAGCATCGCCATCTCATAAAGAGGACTATACCCCATTTACTAGAGACTTCCGTATTATAGTTGTTGGTAGTCCAGCATCGTCATCTCATAAAGAGGACTATAACCTATAAAGAATTAGACATTGGGAGAACTCCCCTACATATGTTCCCAAATATGTTGATATGTCCCATTACTAGTACCCAGATATCGGAATTGCGATTATGATTTTCTTGTTTGTGACCCCAGGACCCATTCCGTAGGAGCACCATCGTTCCATGTCAACAATCACTCTGTCATACTGTTAAGCCGAGTCAGGAATATTGCCAGACCGACAGGAACTTACGTGAACCGATTTGCACCAGAAGGTTGCCCAAATATGACTAAAGTGGAGGAAGCCACACTTCCAGATGGAACCAAATACACCCTAAGGACAACCTGGTATCAGGCCCCACCTAAATATTCACTTCCATCCCAAGTCCCAACATCATCATCGACAACAGAATCCACACCAACCCAGTCCCCGTCCATATAGTTAAAAGAGGAAGAGACCCAGACCACCTGTTGGTAATATCTGAAATATTTTTTTATTAATCTTACATGTATAATGGTAAAGTGGTAACAACAGTAGTGGTGTAATCTAATTAAAACATGTGTAATATTATTTTTTTTTTTACATTTTTATCTTTCTAAATAACATAGTGACATCTATTCATATTTCACTTATATCATAATTGAAGCCGCGGTGGCCTTATGGATAAGACGTCAGTCAACAAATCCATGGTCTCTCACCGCCGTGAGTTCTAACCTCCCTCGCTCAGACTACATGTGGGAAAGTTTACTCTCCTTACCGTTGGCCTTTACTTGTTCATAGATTAATCCAAATAGATTAATAAAATAGTTATCGTTAAAATAGCTGAACATTGCTGATGCGACGTTAAGCAACATTCAACCAACCAACCAACAAACTTATATCATAAAACTTAACATATATTTCATTATATCATATAACTTAATATATACTTGCATACTTATGCTTACTCAACATGCATTGTGTATTGACATTAGTCCTAGTATACTACATATGACATGCATTATTTAGTTATATAATATGTGAAACATACTTTGCAACAAAAGGTCAGTTTGTTGTTATGGGGGATTTTTATCTTAAATGTAATGTGTAAAGAGTTACCATTCATCATTGTATTTTATTGTAAAGGATATAGTAATTTAATGAAAATTGGTGCGAGAGATGTAATTTTGTTTTTGTCAACTATCTTATTATATTAAAGTCTGTTTACAACCAATTAGTCTCTTGGTTTTTGTCCCTTTTCATGGGGTTAACGTGTGAATAAAAATCATAGCTTTTTGCATCGTGAAAACAAGCCTATGCCGTAAGCTGGCCTGTTGTAACCGGTATCTAATCTACTCTCTTTACTTCATATAAAAACGTTTTAATATCGCCTTCGATATCGCTATGTAAATTATTTTAGCGCCATTTTCTTAACCTTTGCGGCGATACCTAAAACAGGAGTGAGAGGGTTTTTCATATGTTAATCAGTTTTTGTTACGGGTCATTTACACAATCTTCTTCGATTCTACATTGATAGTCACCCCAACCACGTGTATATTAATATCACAACCAGTTTTCCTGAAACTTTTTTTGAGTTAATGTCTCTAAAAATTTACACAGTTGTTGAATTATCGTTATTATTTAATTCATATTTTCGGCTACAACGCTCAGAAATATTTGTTACATACGCCTCTAATTATAATCCGGTTACCTAATGGCTAAAGTCAAAGTTGACCGACATTTACAACACGTGTACACCTGATCATGAATATGGTAGTTCTTGCCAACCAAGTAGATTTGACAAAGTTCTTGCAGTCTTTCTAATTATCCGTACACACGATTTATTAAGTTTAATTAGTTACCTTAATTTACCATTTTTAAAAAGGGTACAACGAGAGAGAGAGAGAGAGAGAGAGAGAGAGAGAGAGAGAGCATTGTCTCAAATAATGATTTGCACGTGAATTGTTTTAAGTTTGTCAAGGTTAACAGGTTGACAAGGTTAAGTATCACCGTTCTTAAATGAATTTCAGTAAGAATTATGGTAGACAGAGAGAGCGAGAGTTAGAGACAGACAGACAGAGAGAGAGAGAGAGAGAGAGAGAGAGAGAGAGAGAGAGTGAGAGACAGACAGAGAGAGAGACCGCTGTCTCAAGTAATGATTCGCACGTAAATTGTGGCAAGAATGCTATTTCGTACAAAAATCTTGTAAACAAAATCAATTAGTACATGACGTACTCGTACGTGCAACATTATAACACCATATGTATATTGATAACTATTGATAAATTTAAACAATTTTGGGTAATTTTATAAACAAATTTATGAAAGCAATATCCGTTCTTGTCAATCATGTGTAGTGTTGCGTATCAACATATTGTCGATAAGTATTTCTTATGCAAATTAGCTCAGTATTTCCCTGTCCGAAATGGTTAGGATTTGGACAAAATAGCCGTTGCTCAAAATTGACCAAAATTTACAGAGTATGGGGCAAAACCGAGAAAAGTTTAAGGATAGAAATATTAAAAATTAATTACAGCATGGGTTGTATAATAAATGTACGATTTTACTTTTACAATAAAAAGTTTCGTTTTAGAGAATTTTACGAAAAACTGAGAGACTAAAGGATCGTAAATGGACTTTACTGTATTTAAAAATTATCATCGACCCATCATTGTTCGAGGACGAACATTATTTTTAGTGGGGGGTTATGTTACAAAAGTGCGTAAAAAGTGGTTGGATTATTTTTCTATTTTTTGTAATTGTATGACTATTCTGTGTTACAAAAGTACATTTTTAATGTTTTAAAGAGGGTTACATTTTTGTGCACCCAGCTGCATTAATTACAGTAGTTTTTATGTTTATATGTATACTCAATTTTTGTGCAAGTTTTCCACGTTATTTAAACGATTGTCGCCATGTTTAAATACTAGATATAAACAAATTTGCTGAATGATGCTGATTGGTGTGCTTTGAAGTCGCCGACTTTTACTTTTTCCATCTTTGCAAACTACCTCAAAGGTGTGTATTTGGTAATTTATCAAATTTATAGTACTTTGTGCATTGTACCATCACTCAATATCATGTTAATCGGCACAAATGCCTAGGTATCACATTTTATTCTAATCTATTTCAAGCGTGTATATTTTTGATGCATTTTTACTATGTAAACATACACAATTCTAAAGCATGTACATTGTGTTTACAATCAAATTTTTACATACTTACCTTGTTTGTCGTCTGGCTGCATGTTCCTTAAATCCCTATATACTCGGGATCATGTACATATAATATTTTACAAACATAGTCCCATACACTTGTTTATATTTTAAATGTCCCCACTTTCAAAACTTTTTAAAGTGTAATACCAATGGCTGCCGTCCTTGTCATTTTGACGTTCGTTGATTTCCGTCAGTGACGTCAGGCAATCTGATTGGTCGACCTCTTCACGGAAACCGACACCCATCCATTTTATCTCGACACCTACCGGAGGTGTCGAGGACTGTATAAAAGGAACGCAGGTTTGGGAAATCTTTCAGTTCTTATCCGTAGGCTAAACAGTCATCATCATTCAGAACTAACATAACCAGTAGCTTTTGCTTAGGTTAGCATATTATTATTAAAACGAAGTACTTCAAACGCTGAAAGCATATACATTAATACAGTCCAACCTGTCTCAAAAGCCACCTCTATATAAGAGCCACCTGCTTATAAAGGCCAGTGTAATTGTATCTCAATTGTTCTTTATTCATATTATTAAACTTGTATATAGGGGACACCTAGTACCTGTCCATAAAGGCCACTTTTACTGGTTTCCTTGGGTGACATTTATAGATAGGTTTCACTGTATTTAATACCGTGAATTGTTTTAGAAATAATTCTGTATCCATTTTGTGAGCAGTCTTGTTTGGTTTACCGCAGTTTTGCTTTATATCATCCTACGTATTTGTTTGCCTTGGTTTTACCAATTTAGCTTAGTAGACCTTTCAGTTTCAAATTGGTCTTGAGTTTTGGGTTTATTTTGCGCCATATTCTAGTCATAGAAAGTCTAGCATTTCTAAATTAAAGAGTTGTCTGAGCCATTTTCCTCTCTACTGTTGAGTATTGATTAGCCGCATTTTAGTGTTTTTGACTTTGAATTCTATATTATAAAGTTTATGTTTACCATGTTGATATTCTAAGGTTACATTTGTTATTTATCTTGTAATATTGTAAACTAGGTTAGGTAGGATACACGCTGTATATCTAATTACCGTTAGTCTGGTCGTAGGAGTGGCAACAGTTCCAGTGTGAATGGAGATCGAGATTGTTATTGGTTAGTCTGGTCGTAGGAGAGGCAACAGTTTCAATGTGAATGGAGATCGAGATTGTTATTGGTTAGTCTGGTCGTAGGAGTGGCAACAGTTCCAGTGTGATTGGAGATCTAGATTGTTATTGGTTAGTCTGGTCGTAGGAGAGGCAACAGTTCCAGTGTAAATAGAGATCGAGATTGTTATTGGTTAGTCTGATCATAGGAGAAGCAACAGTTCCAGTGTGAATGGAGATCGAGATTGTTATTGGTTAGTCTGGTCGTAGGAGTGGCAAAAGTCCCAGTGTTAATGTAGATCGAGATTGTTATTGGTTAGTCTGGTCGTAGGAGAGGCAACAGTTTCAGTGTGAATGGAGATCTAGATTGTTATTGGTTAGTCTGGTCGTAGGAGTGGCAACAGTTCCAGGGTGAATGGAGATCTAGATTGTTATTGGTTAGTCTGGTCGTAGGAGAGGCAACAGTTTCAGTGTGAATGGAGATCTAGATTGTTATTGGTTAGTCTGGTCGTAGGAGTGGCAACAGTTCAAGTGTGAATGAAGATCCAGATTGTTATTGGTTAGTCTGGTCGTAGGAGTGGCAACAGTTCAAGTGTGAATGGAGATCGAGATTGTTATTGGTTAGTCTGGTCGTAGGAGTGGCAACAGTTCAAGTGTGAATGGAGATCGAGATTGTTATTGGTTAGTCTGGTCGTAGGAGAGGCAACAGTTCCAGTGTGATTGGAGATCTAGATTGTTATTGGTTAGTCTGGTCGTAGGAGTGGCAACAGTTCCAGGGTGAATGGAGATCTAGATTGTTATTGGTTAGTCTGGTCGTAGGAGAGGCAACAGTTTCAGTGTGAATGGAGATCTAGATTGTTATTGGTTAGTCTGGTCGTAGGAGTGGCAACAGTTCAAGTGTGAATGAAGATCCAGATTGTTATTGGTTAGTCTGGTCGTAGGAGTGGCAACAGTTCAAGTGTGAATGGAGATCGAGATTGTTATTGGTTAGTCTGGTCGTAGGAGTGGCAACAGTTCAAGTGTGAATGGAGATCGAGATTGTTATTGGTTAGTCTGGTCGTAGGAGTGGCAACAGTTCAAGTGTGAATGGAGATCCAGATTGTTATTGGTTAGTCTGGTCGTAGGAGTGGCAACAGTTCAAGTGTGAATGGAGATCCAGATTGTTATTGGTTAGTCTGGTCGTAGGAGTGGCAACAGTTCAAGTGTGAATGGAGATCCAGATTGTTATTGGTTAGTCTGGTCGTAGGAGTGGCAACAGTTCAAGTGTGAATGGAGATCGAGATTGTTATTGGTTAGTCTGGTCGTAGGAGTGGCAACAGTTCCAGTGTGAATGGAGATCTAGATTGTTATTGATAGTCTGGTCGTAGGAGTGGCAACAGTTCCAGTGTGAATGGAGATCTAGATTGTTATTGATAGTCTGGTCGTAGGAGTGGCAACAGTTCCAGTGTGAATGGAGATCGAGATTGTTATTAGTTAGTCTGGTCGTAGGAGTGGCAACAGTTCCAGTGTGAATGGAGATCCAGATTGTTATTAGTTAGTCTGGTCGTAGGAGTGGCAACAGTTCCAGTGTGAATGGAGATCTAGATTGATATTGGTTAGTCTGGTCGTAGGAGAGGCAACAGTTCCAGTGTGAATGGAGATCTAAAATTCTTATTGTTTAGTCTGGTCGAAGAAGAGGCAACAGTTCCAGTGTGAATGTAGATCTAAATAGTTATTGGTTAGTCTGGTCGTAGGAGAGGCAACACTTCCAATGTGAATGGAGATCGAGATTGTTATTGGTTAATCTGGTCGTAGGAGAGGCAACAGTTCCAGTGTTAATGGAGATCTAAAATGTTATTGGTTAGTCTGGTCGTAGGAGAGGCAACAGTTCCAGTGTTAATGGAGATCGAGATTGTTATTGGTTTGTCAGGTCGTAGGAGAGGCAACAGTTCCAGTGTTAATGGAGATCTAGATTGTTATTGGTTAGTCTGGTCGTAGGAGAGGCAACAGTTCCAGTGTGAATGGAGATCTAGATTGTTATTGATAGTCTGGTCGTAGGAGTGGCAACAGTTCCAGTGTGAATGGAGATCGAGATTGTTATTGGTTAGTCTGGTCGTAGGAGAGGCAACAGTTCCAGTGTGGATGGAGATCGAGATTGTTATTGGTTAGTCTGGTCGTAGGAGTGGCAACAGTTCCAGTCTTGGATCTAGTTGATTAGATACATGTGAAGTTGTGTAGTAACCTAGTATAGAATACCTGTGGACACCAGCTGTAGAGTTATACCAGATCGTTACCAGATGCACCACCTTGTATCCCATCAGGCTTACCTGTTCCCAACACAAAGCCTACCTTGCTATATAGCCATCTAGTCAGTCCGATTCTGGTTACTTCCACATCTTCCACAATATGGCCGTTGATTGTGTGTAATATTGCGTTTTACAGTTTAAACCCAGTTTCTATATATGTATAGATTACACTGCTTTTAATTTAAGCACAGCTTGAGCGTGAACTCACTTAACAATCGTCTAAATTATAAAAATATCGTTTGGAGTTTATGCGAACCTTTTGATTGTTGTCGGCTATTTCCGGTGTGGTCTTGACATCTTTAAAAGGTTGCTTATTGCGGAAATGATTTGCACATTTGAATATGTCATATAAGGATAGAAGCTATATTGGCTCAAAGAACCCTAGCATTTATTGTGGTCTCAACATCATAAAAAGTTCACAACAGTATTGTGATTTAATTAATAGTCTGTCTCTACTGTCTGGTACCTAGCATAGAGGGTATTTTGACGCACTAGTAAAGTGGAATAAAGTGAAGTTGTAAGAACAAATGCAATTTCATTCTGCCAAAGCACAGCCTTAGTCAGGGGCGGATACAGGATTTTTTGAAAGGGGGGGGGGTTGAGAACTATCCAGGATTTTTTAAAAGGGGGGGGGTTGAGATCTATACAGGATTTTTTTAAGGGGAGGGGCGAGGATTATATCAATGCTAGATGCGAGCGGCGAAGGCGCGAGTTTCCAGAGACGATGGGTCTAGGGCAGAGCCCCGATGGGGGCCAAGAAAATAATTTTAATCAGTAAATATCTCACTCTCTCTCTTTAAATTTTTCAAAGGGGGGGGGGTTGCAACCCCCGCAACCCCTCCCCTAAATCCGCCACTGTTAGTTATCCCATCAGCAGTGAGGCGTGTGTACGGCCCGAGTCAAACCCAGCTTGGTTACGTTATAATCTTACCTGCGGCCTGTTCTATGCATAATGAGTTGTTCATCAACTCCATTTTGAATAAGTCTGGTTGCACATACGCTAACGCGCACTCGGACACGCCCATTATGTAACAAGACACCATTTGTCTGATAAATCAATCAATCTCGTAAAACTATGACGTAACTATTACGTGTTGTATATATTATATTATTTTCAGTCGTAAAGTTTTTATTGTTTCCGGCTAAGCTGTTATTACCAAAAATTCATCAGATTGCAACCATTGCCGCACCCTTTAACGCTCGGTTATGTCCGTAACAATTAATATCGTAGATATATAGACATTCCAAGATTTTGTAAGTGTCATCTTTGGATTTAATTTTTTACAAGGTAACTATTTTGCTCTTGGCGTTTTCATTTATAGTTATCCATAAATGATTTTTTTTACATATCACATTTTCACTTCTGTTTTTTTTTTTTTTTTTTTCAAAGAACCCTAGCAGTAAACGGTCGTATTTATTGTGGTCTCAACATCATAAAAAGTTCACAGCAGTATTGTGATTTAATAAATAGTCTGTCTCTACTGTCTGGTACCTAGCATAGAGGGTATTTTGTATTCTGACGTACTAGTAAGGTGGAATTAAGTGAAGGTGTAAGCACAAGTACAATTTCATTCTGTCATAGCACAACCGAAATTATCCCCTCAGCAGTGAGACGTGTGTTCGGCAGGAGTCGAACCCAGCTTGGTTACATTATAATCTTACCTGCGGCCTGTTCTATGCATAATGAGCTATTCATCAACTCCATTTTGAAAAAGCCTGGTTGCACATACGCTAAAGCGCGCTCGGACACGCCCATTATATAACCAGACACCATTTGTCTGATAAATCAATCAATCTCGAAAAACTATGACGTAACTTATATTATATTATTTTCAGTCGTAAAGTTTTTATTGTTTCTGGCTAAGCTGTTATTACAAAAAATTCATCAGATTGCAACCATTGTTGCACCCTTTAACGCTCGGTTATGTCCGTAACAATTAATATCGTAGATATATAGACATTCCAAGATTTTGTAAGTGTCATCTTTGGATTTAATTTTTTTTAAAGCGAACTATTTTACTCTTGGCGTTTTCATTTATAGTTATCCATAAATGATATTTTTAAATACCACATTTTCACTTCCGTTTTTTTTTTTTTTTTTTTTTTTTTTTTTTTTTCAGACTACCGCGGAAGTGACGTCATCAACATGGCATCCAAAACGAAACTTGGGGAACTACTCATTTATCTGGTTTCCATGATATCTAAAGAGTTCCCTGCGCTCTCGATAATAAAAAGATTATTGAACCGATAGCAAAAAAAATTTCGTTAGACGTCAATTTCGTTCGTTGACTCGAGTCAACAGGGACAATATTTCACAATATCCGTTCAATAACCCTATAATATTTATCTGTTTTTATTTTTTGCAATTATTTTGTTCTAACTTTCCACATTTAAAAATAATAAAGAATTAATCAAATAATGCAATATATCATATATCTTACACAGATGGCATATTAAACGCATGTATTTTATATAAACACGCCCACTTATAAAATTAATAGTCGCCAAGTTTAACCTATAGTGCGTAGTTTATTTGGACATTTTGACACTAGTCCTCAGTAATATAGGTAAGTGAATTAAAGGTTTATTTATTTATGTATTATTATTATTTATTTATTCAAATAAACTTATTTATTTATTTATTTAAATTTATTTATTTATTTATTTATTTATAATGGCTGTATATATGACACGAAAATCATGGGAGAAATTAAATGAAAGAAAACGATTGAAAATTAAATTACCAGTGACCGATATAGTAAACAATAATGATTATTAGTTTTCAAAATTATAATTCCTTCAGCAATATCAATTTATGTACCTGCCGTCAGTTATCAGTCTATTTATAATTCAATTAACTGTCAGGGTTATTTTTAACATAATTATCTTTTAACATTCACTTTGCTTATGTGAGATTCTAAATTCGGGACAACAACACGTCAAATTTTGTTTTGTATTCAAAATATGCCAAAAATAAATGATATAGTTTTATAACGTGTATTGAGACAATAATATTACCCTACTAAAACAGAAATTGCATAATATGTCTTTTGCTAAATGTTTTGTAAGGATTTCGAACACGCTCGAGCGCGCAATAATGAATTTAAAAAAAATCCGCCGTCTTTATACCGTGTTATTTTCAACATAAATTTATGACTTGTTCTTTTTTTTACACTTGTATGATTTTATTTTCGAATTCTCTCTCTCTCTCTCTCTCTCTCTCTCTCTCATCTGCTTTATGACCCTGCACCCTTCAGTTATCAACATAGCTGTCTATACCAATCCCATTTTTCCATGTTCTTGTTCCTTCAAGCGTTTTTTCGCTAAATATTCGGTTTATTTTGTCCATAACAGAATGAGATTTTTGTTTCAGGTTTTTGTCATAATGGGGTTCACCTCTGTACCACGAGATATATACTCCTTAAAGTTTGTGCGAAACGGTGATTTGAATTGATTGTGGGATTGTATCCGTTCACATTTCACTAATAACGCCGCTATTGCGGGGATTCGCGTTGCGCACAAACATTAACGGGTGCTGATCACGTGGTACACGTGCGAACCTATTATTATTTCTATTTTTTATCCTAGCACAGAACCCCAATATCATCCAATAATTATGACGTCATCAAACGGTCATGCAAATCCTCGTTTAATAACGACGATAAAGACGGAACAATGGCGGGAAATCTTAGTGACACATTATCGACACAAAACAAGGAATTGCCGAAATCGATACAAAATGGCGCACCTACAAAATCTACTGTAATAGCTCCAAACGACACCAACGTTAATTTTGACGTTGCTGAAAATCAGATTACATTGAAGAACCCGGATATTGCATGCATTTGCGGGAAAAATGATGCATCAATTGATAACGGAAGTAATGTTAAGAACAATCCAGAGCACAATATACCGGAAGTAAATATTCCAGATGGCGGATTTGGGTGGATGGTCTGCTTTGCAGCAATGATCATAAATGGCACTGTGTTCGGAATAATTAATTCGTTTGGAATTTTATTCGTGCCTCTGGTTGACAAATATTCCAAAATCGATTCTTCCATAGCTTTTAAAACATGTAAGTATATAAAAACCTAAAAAAGACGTTTTAGCAGGATTGAATTTTCAACATAAGCTTGCAGATATTTAAATTGATATTCAACTTTACAACCATATTATCACAATATTGTTACGTATGGCGTCTATGTACCCAAAAATTACCCTCAATATAGTTGACGTCACATAGTTCTATGTTCCTTTCATCTCAATTTTGATTACACACATGGCAGGTGCAGCTAGCTAACAGAAGGTGCTTATAAACACTTCTGGAGTATCTGTCCTCACTTCCCTGGTCGAAGTTTACGTCTTGCTGCATTTTCCAGTTTCAAATTGTGTTTCTTTGCTTTTAGATTGTGATTTAGGCGTGTATAGATGTGTTTATTTTTGATTGCAATATATTTGAAATATGTGTTCAAAAGTTACTTCAAACGATGTGCTAAAATAAAAAAGAAGCTATTTGATTAAATACTTTATGTTCCTTTCACACAATTTTGATTACGTGGCGGTTGTAGCTAGCTAAAGAGGAGGTGCTTACCCTTCGGGAGCACCCGGGCCTCACTTCCCTGGTCATGTGTCTGACCTAACTTGTCAGTTCCAAAGTCTTTACTTTGCTTCTGGATTGTATAATAACAATTTATAACATAATATCAATTTGACCACTAAAATTCCCAATACAACAGTGATATACATGTACAAGGGGATTACATCAATTCAAAATTCTAGATATTGCCACAATATTTGCAATGAGGACTCTAAGCTATTGCAAGCAGATTGTCAATATAAAGTTTGCTATATTTCAGAACTTCAATTTTTCCCAATTAAAAAGGCAGAAGGCAGTTTTTAAAAAAATTGTAACAAAATCATTGACTGTAGATTATCACTTTTATTTCCCTTAGTGATGGTATTTTTATAAACAGTTGACCCTCACATATGATATATGATAAATAACTAGGTATATATAACAAGTTTTGTACACATGCTTGAACAAATTCGGTGTCAAAATTGAAAATGTACCAATAATTTTGATAGACACAAAACATTAACTTATACATTAGCATACTTGTTAAACCAATGAACCCGGAAGATCCTTGGGTTTAACATGTCCTTTATGGACTATTTATAGTTGACATAATTAAACTAAATATTCTGTTCTCAGAGAGAGAGAGAGAGAGAGAGAGAGAGACTATGTTAGTTTAGTTGGTAGAGCGTAACTGATCGTAAATCCGTATATGGGAGGTTTTGGGTTCACACCGTGACCCGGTAGTTTCTTACCAAGACTAGAATATGTGCCGTTACTGTTCTTTTATCAAGTACTCAGCATTTAGAAATGAAAGTCCTTCCGAAATACCAAACCCATGTGGATGCATTTTAAACAATCTTTTAAGGGTTTTTTTTTTTGGTATTTTCACATTTCAAAACCCTATTCTAGAACTAAGGAACATAATCTCGTTTGAGCTGTGTAGATACCACAACTGGGTGCCTAAAAGGTGCTTAAAAATCTTTTTCAGGGTTAATACGACTGTTAATTAAAGTCATCCCTTTAACCATGAAAGCATTAAATCGCTGATATATGACCTCGTGTTATTCGGTTGTTAAAACGATGCTCAAATCGTCATTTGGATTCATACCCCCCCCCCCCCTTTCTTATTAGAGTCACCACTTTAACGATGGTATATAGGATACCGCATTACATCGTTGGAATATATGACTTCGTTTGAGCTTTGTGTACTGCAATTGGGTGTGTGGGCAAAATGAAGCTCAAGCTGTAGTTTGAGTTCATTATTAGAGTCATTACTTTAACAATGGAAATAGGATCGCTGGGAAATGACCTCGTTTGAGCTTTTTTAAAACTGTAATTGGGCGGTCATAATGAAGGCTCAAATCGCAAAGTCATCACTTAAACCACGGCAATAGGATGTCGTGATGTTTATCAAAGTTATTAAGTATTTACTGTCCTTCATATAGGACACGTTTTAATGTACCTGTTTTGCAATATATATAACGCAATGTTTGGTTGATTGATGATGTGAACGAATAACTTTGTAATCGAAAAAAAGCAATGAACATAAATTATTAAGCCAACACTTGCATACTAAGTAGCATTTTAAGTACTGCCATATGCCATCGTGTAATCGATTTATTTTAATTTATTCATCGATTTTAAATTTTAAAAAATATGATATATGACAGTCACATTGGTGTAAATAAGTACTAAGTACTGTCATATGCCATGCGTGTAATCCATTTATTTTAATTTATTCATCTAATAAATTAAAAAAAAAGATATATAACAGTGACATTGGTGTAAATGGGATAACAACCTAATTGACGGTTTGGAGTCATTTTGATAACCCAGTTACGGAATACCCAGCTCAAACGAGTCCATAATCTGGGAAATCCATGCTCCTAGAATATAAATTTCATATACATGCAGCTTGGACAAAAGAAGGGAGTATATTTCTGTATAGAAAAACAAAAGTGGCGTGGTGACATGAAATACAGTCAAACCTGTCTATAAAGGCCAGTCAAGGGAACCAGTGAAAATATAGAATGAATAAAGAACAACTGTGATATAAGTCTACTGGTCTTTATAAGTAGGTGGCCCTTACATAAAGGTTGTCTTTAAAGCAGGTTGGGCTGTTGATCATGAAGAGATACAATCCAAGCTGCACGTCTTTCACAGCCTAAAGGTTAGATTCCACGTAGGAACAGATCATAGTATGAGACAGTTTGTCAGTTCGCTTAGGAAATGTATGTGGTATTCTCCGGACACTCCAATTTCCTTAACCATCCTTGAACAATCTTCTTGATATAATAAAAAAAACAAACATGCCTTTCTTGGTCAAATCACTTTTTAAAAGCAAAGTAATAAAAAATAAATGAAACTGACAAATTTGGCTAAACACGTGAACTGCCTCCAGAGAAAGGAAGTGAGGCCGGATGCACCGGAAAGGTAGGTAACTCCCAATAAGATATCCTTGAATTGGACGTAAAACATAATTTATTCTACTCTATTCCGTTTTGTATGTTTGCAATACAACTGATGTGTTCTATAAATGTCGGTTTTCACTCTATAGCACTTACAATTCTTCCTTACAGCATGGATCGGATCTGTGTGTGCAGGTGTTACGTTTCTGATGACGATGTTAGCTGGTGTACTCTGTGACGTCATTGGTATCAGGCAGACTGGTGTCCTCGGTGCAGTGTTAGGAACTATTGGACTAGTATCAAGTGCTTTTGTTACACAACTGGAACTATTGTACCTGACATTCGGCTTTATTTTAGGTACAGGAGCCGCGTTCTTGTTTTCTCCCTCATTAGTCATTCTAGGTCATTACTTCAGTCGCCATATTGGTATTGCGAATGGCATTGTTGCCTTTGGCAACGCGTTCTTCTCTATTCTGATGTCGTTGGCGTTACCAGAGTTGTTGAAATATTTGAGTATACAATACACATTTCTGTGTCTCGGTGGTCTTTATCTGACTATGACTGTAGCAGCTTTAACATTTAAACCGTTACTGCCAAAAGAGGACAGACATACCGATGAAGAGAATAGATATGTTGATGATGTAACATCGTCTGCAAAGGAATCAAGATTACGCAAAATCTTTCGACCTGTCCAGAAAGCTGTCAATCTTGACCTATGGAAGATCAAGGCCTTTAGGATATGGGTAGTGTCCATTGGAGTTGGTTTATTCGGATATTTTGTTCCATTTGTTCATTTGGTAGGTGAAAGATACTTTCAAACAAGCATTTCATTGAATAATTTACCAAATTACCCTTCCGGAGCACACTATCGCACTTCCCCGAAACTCTAGGTAATTAATTTCACTTGTCAGCTTTTAAATGCTTTTAGGGGATTGTGATTTGAGTATGAACCGGTATGTTTGATTTTTATACCCCCGCTTAAAAAGTGGGAGTATATAGTGATAGGGGTGTCCGTCCGTGTGTCCGTTCGTCCTTCCGTCCTTCCGTTACACCTTAGGGTACCTATCTCTTATCCGCAGCTCCTCCTAAACCCTTCAATGGATTTTCATGAAACTTTCACACAATCTTTTTGATATAATGTCGATGTGCACCTCCTATTTAAAAATTTGATCCGATGGATTTTTGGGAGCGGGGGTATTTTTTGTGAGTTTGTGGCTCACAGTTTTTCTTGTTTGAATTGAAGGTTCTAATGATAAAAAAAATACAACATACCGATCCAGTGAAGAATATATCACTCATATCAAGACGTCACAAGCCATAAGTGAAGAGGTAGACATTTTGAAATTTTGATGTTAGCATACGTTCAGTGTTTTTATTAATTACAACGGGGTTTGCCAGCGTATAACGTTATACCTCTTAATGTTTGTGCGGAATTGTTATTTCCATTAGATATGGAATCACATAAGTTAATTGACGTTTTTCCGTAAAATGATGTAATTCCGAAATGTCGCAAATAAATAAGTAAATAATTTTCCACACCGTTCCACAAAACTTGCGATGTATTGATTGCATGTACTCTGACGAAGAATCCCGACCGGGTCTGACCAAGATCTAGACTTGAAAAATAGGTAGTGACTGTTCTTTCTCTCTCCGAACACTTTAGACAGCATTTAGAAATAAAAGTCACAAGGTCCTTCGGTAGAGACCTTTAAAACCGTTGCCCGTGTCACGACAAGCGTGACCTCTAGATCTGTCACTACCCGCTTTCAAGTCTTCGCTCAGACCCGCTCGGGGCTCGAACCCACGACCTTTTACTTAGGGAGCAAGCACTCTAGCAACTGAGATACCACAGTGGTTATATCACAAGAGTACAATGTCTAAATATTTCATACAACGTTTTTAGATTATTTTATCGTGTTTATTATTCATAAAAATGATCAGAAATAATTATACCCCAGCAAATGGAGTTTAGGGGGTATATATATAGGAATCGCCATGTCAGTCTGGCAGTCATTCCTAATATCGTGTCCGCTCCATATCGTCAATGTCTATGGATGAATTTTCATCAAACTTTGCACAAATGTAAACTTACATGTATACCAAAGTTATATGCACAGGTCAAGGGTCAAGGGTCAAGACCACAAGGTCAAATCTAAGAAACAACAACACGGCAATATTTAAGAGGAGATATTCTTCTCTAAAGAGACTGTTTTAGTTTATCTGGTATTCTATACTATGGTAAGTGTACGTTATAAGTTTCGTCAAGTTTTAGTAAATAATAGTAACTATTTTATCATTTTAGGTTAAGCATACCAAAGACTTATTCCCGGAAGAAAATGCCAACATACTAATAACAATATTACAGATAATATCAGCATTGGCAAGGATTGTATTCGGGAAATTATCCGACTTGAAGTGTGTTAACCGTGTATATCTCCACCAAGCTTCAGTCACTTTATCTGGGATAGCCACTATATGTATACCATTTGCGTCTGTTTATTACGGGTTAATCATACTAACTGTGGTCCTTGGTGTGACTGATGGGATATTTGTGTTTATAAAGGGACCAATAGCTGTAGATATTGTAGGACCACGGAATGTCGGATATGCTTATGGATTTTTGTTTTTAATATACACCATACCGTTCACAGTTGGACCTCCGCTTGCAGGTAAGGTTGGTGGTTGTAATGGTGCCAGGTTAACGTCGCATCAGCAATTTTTCAGCTATTCGCAACAATAACAAGTATAAATTAATGTATGTCAGGAATGTGCGAATGTGTTTTTGTCTAGCGTGTACTAGCCCACATTCAGGACTTAAAGTGCTAGCTTACAATCACTACGCTGGGAACCGCTCCCCTCTCTTAAAGTCACATTATCCTGACATCTTCATGAATCTGCCGATACTCTGTCCTCTTAATACAGAGCGCCGGGCGAGGAAGAAATATATCAAAATTTAAATTCTTGTATATGGCTTGGTTGGGGTTCGAACCCACAACCCACTTCCGCTCTTGATATGAACGCACTTGAAGGTAAGGGTTATTCTGTATAATATCATATCAGGTTTTATATTTATTCAATATGATTTTGTATCCTTGCCGTAGACAGCGCCGAACTAAATATCATGCAACGTTGTTATCATCAAATTAAAGTTCACAATGGAAACTACAGACCGATTCAGTGCCTTGTAGTAATTGCTTTTAAGAAATCATTATGTTGAATTACGTTTCAGGAATGGCGTACGACTATTTACAGAGCTACGATGTTGCCTTTTATTGCGCAGGCGCCATTAGACTTATAGGTGGCTTGATGATGTGTTTTATCCCGGCAGTACCAAGGGTAAGTCACAGACAGCCGATGGGGAATGATTAGGGACTTTATATTTTGCACGCAAGCCCAGGCTTATCAAGGTCCTCACGAAGTTTTATGGTCGTCATCACGCTATTGTTGTTAGTATGATGTCGTCTCTGTATCCAAATTGACCCTGGATATGTTTGACGTTCAATAAGTCTATGTTCCTTGCATTTTTAAATATGATCTTACACACAGAGGGTGTAGCTAGCTAAATAGAAGGTGTTAACCCTTCCAAACCACCCGGCCTCACTCCTTTGATTGTCTGTAGAAAGGAATAATGTTGGCGCTATGGGGAATTGACATGTCAAAAATGACGATGTGTACACCGGAAGTGATTTCTTTCGTGACGTTTTGTGTCATGTGCGCAAAAGGAACCGCAGTTTCCTTTGTTATTCAACATGTTAAACCCTCACAGTGGCAACGTTTTACTCTGTGCGAATATTATCAATACTTGTGTGACAGTGGACTTTTAGTTATTTTGAACTTTTCAACATACATCAACATTGGTTAATTTTAGTAAACTTCGGATATTTTAATAAAAACCGGATTTTGCATCGTTTTCCAGATCACTTTTACTTATATTGAGTCTAAAAATTTAAATAATTTAACCAGTTTTTATAAGACATGCATGTACATCTAAATTCAGATGATGCGTATCACGTACTAAAATGTTTTATTGCCAATAACTTCATCTTTTGAGACAAAAATCTTTACTTTGTTAGATGACCTTGTTTTTGTGGTTTTAAAACATTAGATTAAAAAATGTGTCGCTCTAGGCCAAACTATTGCAACAAATGAATTTTTATTTTGATGCTTGTGCTATTTAACCTGTTGTTCATTCATAAACAAGTACAATGGGTTAGTCTATGACGTATACAGGCTAGGAATAGCCAACGCCTGTATATATATATATATATATATATATTATTCGAACTATTAATATTAACCTTAAATCTAAATATTATAATAGTAATAAATATGTATTTACAGTTTTCTGTTTTATTTCTTAATTAGGAAAGAAATAATTTATGTTCGTATATATATATAGGCCCGTATCGCGTTAAAACGTATTAGCCAATCATAACCAAGTTCTGAATAACTTTTATGAATGAAACCGTCGAAAATGCTATATCAACATAAAAGATTGACAACAGCTACCGTTTAATAAATTGTTAAATTATAACTCAAAACCTCAAAAAATAAGTCATTTAGTGGATATTAAAAAATTAACCATGCAGACAGAAAATTGTATTTTTAAATACTTAACTTTAAAACTAGACTGCAAACGAACAAGTATTTATTTCTCAACTTTTATAGAAAAAAAATTTATTAAAATTTATTCATATAAATTTAAGGCGAAAATTTTAAAAAGGTGAGAAAATTGGAAAATATATGTTTTGAAATACATTTGAAATTTCAAGAAAATGTGATCGGACTTTAGTATTGTACTATTCATTTGACCTTTCGATAGGAATATTTTATAAATAATGATCCACTCAATACATGGGTATAGGTAAACAACTTTGACCTGTCCGCTTGACCTTTCCTTTTAAATATTTATCGGGGACAAAGTATGTTAGTGTATAGGTAACACAGGTGTTTATTCTGTATACATCAGTCATGAGATATACTCACCTCATAGAGTACACCTGCGCACTGTAGATCTTAACATTACCCATATATATTGGGTGGACTTTCCTATATGAATATTCGTAATGAAAGGTCAAACGGACAGGTCAATGTTGTTTATCTGTAGTGTTTGAATTTACAGTTAATACATACATGTAAGCAATGCAGGTTTTAATTTCCCACGATGTAGACGGAATAAGCACCTGTGTCCTCTATCCAAATATACGCGATTCCATGCTAAATATTTAAATTAAAGGTCAAGCGGACAGGTCAAGGTTGTTTACATATACTATAATGCATGAGGTATTAAGATTCAGTATACACATTTGTAACCATCAAATATGCATTATTTTTATGTTGTATGCAGTGACGCACACGCCCCGGGCAAAATCCGTTTATTCATTCGCTATAAATTAAATGTTATATTTTAAATAATATTATAGTCAATTTTTTTCTTTAAATGTACAAATGTATTTCAAAATTTTACTTTTTTGCAAAAAAAAAAAAAAAAAAAAAAAAAAAAGAGACGAGTTCACTGTTGAAGGTAAGAATTGGTTTACGAAAACAAGAGGCATTAACCAACAAGACTGAACTTTCAGACTATTTGGCCTCAATAACCTGATTTTGAGTCTCTTCGATCAAATTGGATGAAACAAATGCGATATATAGTTTTAACTTAAAAAATATTGACTGTCTGTTCTATTTTCATCACAATATTGTTTATAAATCAAAAACAAACACACTACTTCATGTCCGAATCACAGTCCAGAAGCAAAGTAAAAACTTTGGAACCGACAAGTTAGAGTAGACACGTGAACTTCCGCCAGGGAAGTGAGGCAGGGTGTTCCGGAAGGGTAAGCACCTCCTGTTTAGCTAGCTACACCTGCAACGCGTGTAATCAAATTTGTGTGAAAGAAACATATTTGACGTCTCATAGTTCCATGTTCCTTTCGCACAAATTTGATTACACACGTTGCGGGTGTAGCTAGCTAAACAGGAGGTGCTTACTCTTCCGGAGCACCCGGCCTCACTTCCTTGGTGGAAGTTCACGTGTCTAATCTAACTTGTCAGTTCCAAAGTTTTTACTTTGCTTCTGGACTTCTTAAATCTCTTATTTCTCACGTAAAAATTGTTTTAGAATGCATAAAAATCATTTTTTTCAAAATTGTCTTGGGAAGCATGCAAACGGACTGCATGGCGTGTATGGTGCTATTGTCACGAGGCTTGCACATTCAATTTTTTTCTGGTTACTCCACTGCATTCATTCTAATGTTTTATTTTTCACAGACTAGACAGAAGATGCTTACTCTTCTGGGTCACTCGGCCTCGCGGCTTTACTTCCATGCTGGAGGTTCACCTGTCAGTGAAATTATTTCGTGAGTTTTCAAAAAATATTACGTTGCTTTTGGGCGTTTTTGAAAATGGATTGGTTCGTTTGTTTTTGATTTCGTCAACTGTTGCTTTTGTTTTAATTATTTATTTTCAGGTCAGTGTTTTCCATAATCGCCTCTTTATTGTTTTTTTTTTTTTTTTTTTTTTTTTTTACTTTTTTGTGTTATTTTTATACTTACAGAGAGACACATCAAACATATAAAATATACAAGAGCAAGAAATCATGAAGAGCTGTATTCTGACAATCCGTTCCACCACAGAGGTCAATGTAGTTTATGATACCTTTCTTACGACGAGCATACAAATTGTCATATTTTGACATTTTAATGAAAGTTTAGAACATGAACGCCGTACAATTAAGTATTGATATACTCAGAAAAATAAATTAAACTTTTTTTAAATAAAATTATATTTTCAGTATTTGGATTCCTTAAGCACTGGAAAGGTAAAAAATCCTGCCACTTATCTATAGCTGGTGATGTCCCGATATAAGTACAATATTCTTGACTAATTAATGTTTACCCTCCCGAAGCACCTGGCCTCACTTCCCTTGAAGTTCACGTGTTTAACCTTATTCGCCAGTTTCAATGTTTTTACATGGCTCTGTGACTGTAGTTTAAACACTGATTGGTATGATAATGTTTGCTTCTGATTTAAGTTAATACATAGTAGAGCTTGTTCTCACTACGGGAACTTTATACAACGAAGCAAGCTGCTGACAAATCGAAAATTATCCTTGAAGTATGTCACGCCCCCATAGCTACATATGCCTTTCTTAATTTTGATAACACAACTGTTCAGGAGGTGCATACCCTTTCGGAACATCCGGCCTCACTTCTCAGGTTGAATTTCATGTATTTTATTTAATTTGCCAGTTTCAAAGTTTTTATAATATTTATACTTTGACAAATGCTCAGATTTTATTAAATTAAAACTTGTTCTTAATAATAATAATTTTGATTTCACGATATTGTGCAATATATTAGTACCCGTTATGATATAAGAAATTCTCTTTTAACATGATGGCTTTGTAAATATATAAGTAATTGAACCCAGGGATGTTGCTTAAAAACTCACAATTTCAAGTATATGAAATTTATTACATTTCTTTTTATGCATCTGTATTTGTATGTATGTCTATTTGTCATTTGCCATAACCTGTACTGTGTTTGAGCAATAAAGTTATTATTATTATTATTGCTTTCAGATTGTGATTTGGATATGGATTGGTATACTTGTTTTGACCTACATCCAATTATCCGGAAACATAATGTCCAGATCATATTTTTCTCATTTCATCTCCAGGTGATGTTCGTCTAGATATATATATCTAGTAATTGAAACTTGAACGTGTATTATCAGAGATGCCCTGTGGAATACGGTACAAACTTGTTGAAAGTTTAACACTAAGATCAATAATATGAGTCGAATCTCGACTTCCAAGTGGCAGAGATATGAATATCTAATGGCCAAAAAAGATGCCGAGATGTCATAAATAGCATCAGCCAAAAAGATGCATAGCTAACGAGGGGCCGTGATGGTCTTGCGATTCAGTACTCATTCGGTAGCCTAGTGTTAAACTTTTGACAGGCCTCTACTGTATCACCTGAAATGCTGTGTAACAACATTGCAACATCAAATACATGAATGTCCAATTGGTATTTCCGGTTTTGTTCAAACAGAAAAATAGCATGTACAGAATTAAGTCACAGGTACCCGGGGAATGGATGTTAAGCATTTTATAAAAAAATATAGCGTATCACACACACACACACACACACACACACACACACACATATATATATATATATATATATATATATATAATATATAATATATATATATATATTAAATTCATTTCCTGGGCACCTGTGAATTAAGTGGCATATCTAAAACAAGAACTATAAATGTTTCTTTTCACAACATACCAGGATTTGCTTTACCAAAATTAAAATACAAAGGAGATAATTGCATAGATAAGCTTGACTTTCTTTTTCAGAATGTAATTAGATTCATAGAGACATGCAACAGCTTAACTGGGCAAAGTTGGGGTAAATCGATATTTTACAAGATAAAAGCTACTATATCCCCTAAAAAAGGCAGAATTTTATCAGATCATCAGAAAACGTTATTGAAATTTGCACCTGAAAAGCGACATTAGCAATCAAGAACAATGCGATGCAAGCTAAGATACACCAAGATCGCATTTTAATTACACACGTGACGGGTTGAAATAAGCTAACAACTCTACCCTTCCGAACCATTTGACCTCCTGTTACGTGTTTAATAATAAAAACCTTAACATTTAGTTTTCAAAATTTTACCAATGCTTTAAGAATTGTGGTTTGAACATTGGCAGGTATGTTTGATAAATAGAATTTGAAAAGACCACAACATTTACATTGTTGCCTTCTCTTTTGGTGAAAACAATGCCATATCCTTGTTATACAATGTGTGTATACCAAGATGTATACAAAATAGGACGCTTTGCTTTTATTCACTACTTTGATTACATGCGTGGGCGGGTGTAGCTAGCTAACAATAGGTGATTACCCTTCCCGGAAGCACCCGGTCTCACTTCCCTGGTGGAAGTTCACCTAATTAACTTAATTTCCCTATTTCTTAGATGTTTATATAACCTAGCTAGACCAGCTATTATGGACAGATGGGCTGACAACCGCTTATCATAACAGCTGCTTTCTAGAAATGGGCGTAGTATAATAAAGCATTAAAAATTTAACCATAAACTTTAATGTAGAGATTTTGGAGGTTCTGTCAAACCAATTATTATGAAACTTCATCTAGACATAGGCTGATGTACAAAGTGTAGGTTACTTGTATCCTAATACATGGATTAATAGAATCTGTCACCTGTTTGTTCGAGGCCGAGATTGGGATATGTTACATCACAACACCCGAGACTGAGATCAACCGGTATCGGTCACAAACAAGTGATAGATTCTATTTCTCGTACCATTTAAGTGTTTACAACTGCGTATACAAAACAAAACACGTACCCTCATGGGGCCGGCCTCTTGCATTCCTTTGGGCACCTAATGCATTGTACAAATCCGCCCTTTGAAAATAATCCCATCGACAACTCTTCAAAATTTTAAAATATCAACGATTTGTATTCAATGCAAATATAAAAAACTTTGATAATGAAATGTTTTGAATAAAAAGTAAAATAAAACACATATGTGAAAAAAATAAAGAAACGCTTTGTTTTGGTGACGTCCAGCGCAATGATCGGATACGTCATCCTGATTGTTCAATTGTCGCGTGAGGCAGTACCAGACAAACTGGACAAGACAGAAAAATCTAGCACTGGTGTGCGCGTGAGATTTTTCTGTCCGAGGTACGAGAATAGTATTTCTTGCACCCAAGAGAGAAAAATCAATGAAAAGATAGGTGCATGATATCTCCATCTTGTACCACCCAGTGCAATATAGTTCCTACATGCTTTCCCCGCAAAATTTTATCAACAAAATCAGAGGTGTATCGATTTTAACTTTCTGATGCAAGAAATAGAATCTGTCACAACTTGTAGTGTCAGATAAGGAAATCTCAATCCTCGTTCTAAAATATTTGATCAAGAACTCGACAAGCCTCGTTCTGGACCAAATATATTAAAACTTAGGTTAAGATTTCCCTATCTGGCACTACAAGTTGTGATACTATCAGTCTGTTTTTGATTAAATGTGTGGCTGGGTGTATACATCAAGGATGCTCATTGAAATATTCATACTGACTAAATGCATAGGTGCTCGGGGAATTGATTTTAAACATTTTTTAAGTAATGGGTATCACATATATAAAAAGTGTTAAGATTGGTAATTTTGGATTTAGAAATTCTAAAAGTCCACTCCGCTAGGGACCCCCTCCCCCTTTACAAAAATAATATAAAATCATCCTCCTTGAAATAAATTCCCCGAGCATCTATGTGGATATGATTTACATGTATCTTTGAAATACTCAGGCACCATTGCAGCAATACTCTATCCCAGGGCCGTCGAAAATGGGTCCCATGTCCAATGTCAAAACCAAACGTTTCTTAAAATAGTTTTAGAGAGTAAAAATATGTAGCATTTACGTTTAACTATGTATTTTCCAATTAGATTTTTACCCAAAAAGATTATTGTTCTAATTGCAAGGGACACAGGCTCATTACCGAATAGAATGTCACAGCCTCGTATTTCAATCCACTTTTTCCAGAGCTAATATAAATTTTACTACAAGGTCAGTGTGTTACAATATCCACATTGGAATATCTGTGTATGACATGCATTTTAAATAACACACGTTCATTACAAAATCAACTATACATACAACACAATGAAAGTGTAAAACTATTTTTATTATTTTTCAAAAAAACATTAGTGGTATAAAAAAGATTTCTTCAATTTCTATCTGAACTTGAAAACTTAAAAACTGACAAACTGAAAGATTTTCTTTTAAACCTTTTGTTACAAATACATATTAATGCACTTGTATATACAAATGTAGGTTACTTGAAAGCATGATCATGGGAATGGTTATATTATAATAAATCTACGAATGTTTCTTCTTGTATGCTAACGGCATGTTTTTATGAACATAAAATGATACAGTCGCACCTTCCTTAAAGGCCACCTCTGTATTAGGACCGCCTGCTTTTAAAGGCCAGTACACTTATAAATGGCTCTTTATCAATGTTATAATTGGAAACTGTATTGAAGGGCCACCTGTCCGTAAAGGTCATTTTACCAATACCCTTGGGTGGAACCTCTGTATTAGGGTCACCTGCTTTTAAAGGATAGTAAACTTGTAAATAGTTCATTATTCATGTCATAATTCAAACCTGTATAAATAGAGGCACTTGCCCATTAAAGTAACTTTTACCAATTGCCTCAGGTGGCCTTTGCAGACAGGTTTAACTGTAAATGCATTTAATTGTAAATCTTGATCTATGTTACTTATATTCTAAAGAAAGGACTGCAGGAATAGTCTTGGTTCTCTTTACGCCATATTCAATTATTCTAAGTCTTAATGCCATGATTTTATTACGCGTCTCCAAGGATATTTCCATATATTCAGGCACTTGCTCGAGGATTTCAAATTTTCTAACTGCGGTATACTTGATTGCATCTGCCAATAATCTTTCCATGCCATACTTTTCTGCCACCAAAATAGCTTTTATCACAATGTCTACGGAAACTTTCTTGGCATGATATTCCAAATACAAGTTAGTTTTACCATAGCCTGGCTTTTCAAAATCCTTTGTAGTTTCCCCTTTTCGTAGTTCACTAGTAAAATCATTCTTATCACGAAGCATATTTTGAAGGAATTCTTGGCATTGATTTTTCAAATGCATTTGGTATTGGTCGGCTATTGGTATAAGTTGAAATACGTTGTGAACTGAAAAAAAGGTATATATATATATATATATATATATATTATATATATATATATATATATATATATATATATAATACACATTAAAAAGCAGGTTTAAATGTAGTTAAATACATGTACATTAGAAACATACATAACAATATAATAAAGAAGAGAATTATAAACAAGAGGCCCAATGGGCCTGATATCTCTGATAAATAATGGCTAGCTGATACAATTCAAAAAAGTAAATACATGTACCCCAATGTAATAGCAGTGATTCTGTTACATGTTTAAACTACCTTCTGTCTTTTTAATTGGCAAAATTTGAAGTCCTGAAAAACAGTAAACTGCATAATGACATGCTTGCAATAGTGTTAGACCCTCAATGCAAATATATTATATTGTTACAATGTCTAGTGTATCACCTTTGTTTTGGGAATGTTAGTGATCAAATTGGAAGTTTAGTAGCAATTTAAGGCAAACAAAATCACTGATAATAGTAACTATTTAAGGTTTTAATCATTTCAGTATTCTTTTGCATCTGTGACCTTTGAACCTATGACCTTTATCTATATATCAAAATGATCGTTGCATCAATACCAACAATATTAGTATATTATTAATCAGTTTTTTCTCATATTGGCCAAGTTATTTGGCTAAGGTGTGTCATATTGGTCCAAGGCAATAGGCCATGGGCCAATTAATTGGGTTAATATGAAAACAACCTTATTAATGATAATTTATTTTTATTAATTACTCAAAATAAATTAGTTAGTATTTGTATATCGTCAACAGTTTTCTATTACATCGACATTTCTGCTATTTTTGGCAATTGTTGATTGGCATTGGCCTCGATATCCAAGCAAATGTTTTTAAGTCGCAATTTTCAATTTCTGTCATCATTTCATAGCGATAAAACCTCAAGCATACTTTCGATATTTTCTACATCTAATTGTTTGTTAACAAACCGCGTCAAAGAAACGTTTACAAGAAATGAGAGACGAGCGAATGAAAATGTGTAGCTTTTTGTATATTTTGTGAGATTCTTTTATTGATATTTCTTTTTTATCAAAGAAAGACAACTTTCCACATAAAATAAGCATTTTTTGTAATCGGGAAAAGTTTTAATTTGCACTTACCCCTATTGGATTTCTAGAAGCGATATGCGGTCAGCCATTATGATTTTTGTAATGAAATGACGTCAAAATATTAGCAAAAAAATTTTTTCATATTGGCTAAGACTATTCCGGAAACGGAGCGGGATGGACGGACGGACAGACAAGGTGATTCCTATTTACCTCCCCGAATTTCGTTTGGGGGGAGGGTGTATAACGAGGTCTTGTGTAATGGTGGGCTTGGCACGATAAAGAACATTGTTGTATAAAATGCCATCAAGTTTATCTCATATTGGCCCAGTTTTGTGAATTTATTGGCGAGGCAGATTTTTACACATTGTACCAATAACACACATACATGCCTATAAAAAAGTTCATAGTTTTCGACTTAATTAACAATTACGATATTCTTTTACATCTGTAACCTTAACCTTTGAAACCATGACATTTTTCTATACACAACAATGATCATTGTATCAATACCTACAATATTCAAATATACATGCCTATACAAAAAGTTAATACGTTTTAAGATAAATAACTAGAGTTGAAACAAATACCAAATTTAGGATTTAAATATTCGTTGGCTGTTATTCGAATCGTATTCAAATATTCGGTACCAAAGAGAAACTCTTCATCTTTTCTTGAACAGAGATATATAGGGGATTTTTAGGATAGAAACGATGTAGGTTGCATAAAACAGATAGAAATAATACCCTTAATATCTTCCTTATTAAAGGAAGGCTGTATGACGATAATAAAATCATGATCTCTTTAACATTTTTCTAAATAAACCCAGATTTAATGATTAAGACCGTGTAAGAAGAAAACATGACAGCCATGTTTTAACTTTAAGCCTATAAATAGTCGTTACCAAATCTATTTTGAATAACATGTATAATAAATTTAAAGGGACACAATAATGACATGATGCAATGACAGGAAGTAAACAAACTTAAAGCAGATTGTGTATCTTTCCAGACGTTTTGATGACTGCTTGGATTAATACAGTTTTTCATGAATAACAATGAAGGAAGAAAGGAAGCATCTGAAAGTAGGTTTTTCTGTGCAACATATATATTCTTCAAGGCGAAGTATAAGTTGATTTTTTCATCAGAATTATTTTTACCACATGTTTTCCTACAGGAACGACTATCTGAATACCAATTTAGTGTTAGAATACCACCAAAAATTTATTTGTAATTAAACATTCGATATTTCTTTCAGCTCTATAATTAAACTTTTTAGCATTCTTTGATATCTGTGACCTTGACCTTTAAGCCCACGTGCTTAATCGATATAGTTTTTGAGATAATTAACAATTTTGGTATTGTTTTGTATCTCTGACATTGACCTTTGAACATTTTTCTATACATAAAAATGATTTCTGTATCAATACCTACAATATTCTAATATACAAGCCTCTACAAAAAGTAAACCACCAAAAATCTATTCGTAATCGAATATTTGAGCATTCGTTTTAGCTCTATAATTAACCATTCCATCATTCTTTCATATCTGTGACCTTGATCTTTGAACCTATGACCTCCGTCTATATATCAAAATGATCGTTACATCAATTCAAACATAATTTTACTATAAATGTCTATACAAAAAGTTTATAGTTTTAGCAGAAAATAAATAAAAACCTGAAAAAATTAGGTGATGGCCTTCACAATTGACTTTGACCCCATATAAAGGTAATTACAAAAATATGTCAAAACTGAAAACCACATGTGACTACCTAATCGAATACCGTAGTCAAGTTATACCAATTTGAAAGTTTTTACGATTTTTTTTTCAAAACGCAAAAATGTGTAATTTTTTTTGTCCGAATTACAAGAAATGAACAAACTTTAGACTTAAGACCTTAAAGAAGCTATTTATCAACTCAGATTTTTTTTCTCCAATAGTAAGTTTTGGTACAGAAGATTTTTTTTTACGATTTTTGCACCCCTAAGTCACCTTGACCTAGTTATGGTAGCCAGGGCAGCGCCAGGAACAAATCTGAAATGCACCAACTTCTGTACAAGTTTTATTGAACTGAAGTACAAGTTTTAAGCCTGCAAGATTTTATTCGGAAATATACCTACAGCATACATTATCTAGATTTTACAGGAATAATTGAATCGGTAAAACATATGCTGAGAAAAAACAAACAGTACGGTCTGTCTAAATCTAAAAATTCTTTCATTTCTAGCATTCTTAAAATACTTTTTAACAATAAAAAAGGTTCGAGGGATATGTACAAAATCTTGAAGCAAAATGATACTTTACCAACTTCACAGCAAAAATGTCAAAGCATTTTTGAAAATCTGACTGATAATGATTGGAAACAAATATACAAAATAATTCACCTGACTATTCTAAATTCTAAATTACAGTGGTTCCAATACAGAATAATTCATAATATAATTGCTACAAACTCTTTTCTGTTTAAAATAGGCATTAAAACAGAGGCATTGTGTAGTTTTTGTAAACAGGAAAGTGAAACAGTTATTCATCTCTTTTGGGAACGCGATATAGTACAACAATTTTTGGAAGACATAGAGAATTGGCTGTTATTGAATGGTATTTTGTTAGATCTGACAAAAATTAGTTTAATTTTTAGATATTACAGATCGTTTAAAAAGAGCAAAAAAAATTATCCTAATGCATGTAAAATATTACATTTATAAAACATGTTGTCTTGGTAAAACTGTCTCTTCAAAAGTTTAAATATATTTTAAAAGATGTATATTACATAGAAAAAGGAATGACAATATGTAAAAATAAGTTAGAAATTTTTCAAAAATAATGGCAACAAATCCACCGTTTTATTATATAAAATACAAGAACAACCTTGTAATTATTGTGTGAAAACTCTCTCTCTCTCTCTCATCAAATGTATGTATTGTGTATTATCTTTCATGTTTGTATTAAATATCTATATTGAATATAATAACAAAATAAATATAAAAAAGTCCTAGAGTAAAACAAAGTTTCATTGAAATTTTCAGGTAGTTTCAGAAGAGAAGTCGAAAATATGTGTTAACGATGCATGCACACACACTATGCCATAAGCTCACATGACCTTTTGTCGGGTGAGCTAAAAACAATTGCAAATTGTGTTTGACAGGACTGGATACTAGCACAACATATAGAATGTGAAAGCTCTTCAAAATTTTGAACCAAGTGTTGACAGTTTAACTGTGATTTAACCTAGTGACCTACTTGATGACTCGACATGACCAATATATAAACTTTACTGGTATCAAGACAACTAATACCGATGCCAAGACATCTCGTTCCCAATCAAAGACAATTCGTACCCAACCACATCCAACTCGTATTCAAAAAACAATTGGGTACAAGTTTCCCAGCAACCTGACTGGTATTAAGACAACTTGTACCCAAGATAACTCATACCCAGGTCAACTTGTACCCATTCCAAGACAACTCGTACCCAAAACAAAGGCAACTCTTACTCAACCTGACAAAACTTGTACCCCAAGATAATAATTGAAAAAAATAATGGATTTCTGTTTAATCTAAGAAAATTAAGAATCAATTTTATTCAATTATTTTAAAGTTATAATGCTTTACTAGAAAACCCCTGTCAACTGCCTATAATTCCTTTATCAATCAAGAACATGCATTTTCTGCAAATATCACCACACAAATTAAAACTAAATTGCTGGAGAACAACTTGCTTAAATGGCAAAATTAAAACAGGATTGGTTTTGAAAAACAAGAGGCCCATTGGCCTGATACGCTCACCTGATAACTAATTGCTACCTGATAGATTTAAAGAAAACATAAATACTAAACCCCAATGACTTTTTTCTTTACATATAATGCCGTGTATCAATACCTACACATTCCAATATACATACCTACAAAGTTTATAGTTTTCAAGATAATTAACCATGTCAGTATTGTTTGCATCTGTGATCTTGACCTTTGAACCCATGACTTTTTCTATACATCAAAATGATCGTTTTATCAATACCTACAACATTCTAATATACATGCCTAAACAATAGTTATGTATTAACCATTTCTGTATAGTTTCGCATCTGTGACCTTGACTTTGAACCCATAACCTTTTTCTATACATCAAAATGATGCTGTATCAATACCTACAACATTCTAATATACATGCCTATAAAAAGTTATAGTTTTCAAGATAATTAACCATTTCGGTATTGTTTCGCATCTGTGACCTTACCTTTGAACCCATGACCTTTTCTTACATCAAAATGATCGTTGTATTAATACCTAAAACATTCTATATACATGCCTATACAAAAAGTTTATAGTTTTCGAGATAATAACCATTTCTGTATTGTTGCATCTTTGACCTTGATCTTTGAACCCATGACCTTTTTCTATACATCAAAATGATCGTTGTATCAAATACCTAAAACATGCCTATACAAAAAGTTGATAGATTTCGAGATAATTAACCATTTCGGTATTGTTTCGCATCTGTGACCTTGACTTTTGAACCCATGACTTTTTCTCTACATCACAATTATGGATGTATCAATACCTACAACATTCTAATATACATGCCTATACAAAAAGTTTATAGTTTTCGAGATAATTAACCATTTCGGTATTGTTTCGCATCTTTGACCTTGATCTTTGAACCCATGACCTTTTTCTATACATCAAAATGATCGTTGTATCAATACTTACAACATTTTAATATACATGCCTATACAAAAAGTTTATAATTTTCAAAATAATTAACCATTTCGGTATAGTTTCACATCTTTGACCTTGACCTTTGAACCCAAGACCTGTTTCTATACATCAAAATGATTGTTGTATCAATACCTACAACATTCTAATATAAATGTCTATACAAAAAGTTTATAGTTTTCGAGATAATTAACTTTTTTGTATTGTTTCGCATCTTTGACCTTGACTTTGAACCCATGACCTTTTTTATACATCAAAATAATCGCTGTATCAATCCCAACAACATTCTAATGTACACAGTCTATACAAAAAGTTATAGTTTTCGAGAAAATAATAAATCAGAGGTAAAAAAATTAGGTCACGACTCACAATTGACCTGATCTCATTTTGAAGATACTAACAAGAAGATATTAAAACTAAAACCCCATGTCATTATCTGGTCAAATAGTCAAGTTATAGCAATTTGAAGTCATTTTACGATTTTTTTCAAAATTAAACGCAAAAACACGTAACTTATTTTCTGTCCGAATTTCACAAAATGAACAAACTATAGGCTTAAGACCCTAGAGAAGCCAAATATCAAATCAGTTTTTTCTCCAAGCAATACTTCGGAGAAGAAGATTTTTTAAAGATTTTTGCACCCCTAGGTCACCTTGACCTAGTTATGATAGCCATGGCAACGCCACGAACAAATCTAAATTGCACCGGCCAATATATACTTCTCACCAAGTTTCATTGAAATCTGTCTTGTAGTGTCAGAGGAGATGTCGGAAATAGGTGTTAACGACACACGCACGCACACACGCACATACACACGCTGCGCTATGTCATAAGCTCACATGACCTTTCGGTCAGGTGAGCTAAAATGAAAGCAACTTTATTTTCTTAAATTGTTTTTCTGTTTTCAGTTTCCTTGTGTTGTGTACAAATCGATCTGAGCTTTCTTGATAGCAGTAAGGTTGCTGAACAACTCGTACCCAATTGTTTTCTTGGGTATGAGTTGTCTATTGTTTATATCTTAATATTTCATACTGTGCATGATGCTAGTGTCACCTAGATCAAACTACTAGGCTACACCTATGTGACTATGAATTGCATTGTATTTTCGTATATAACTGTTTTGTTTTGGCAAGCACTCAGGGCAACTTTTCAATGCAAGCTCACAGAGACAGCAGTTGCAGAGGTTGCAGTTCCTCTGATTCATTATACTAACAAATCAGCAGCAATGTAAAATAAAGTAACCTGTTTAAAAACAGAACATGCACCCGTCAGGATTCGAACCCACAACCTTAAGATCTGTAGTCAGACGCTTACCAACTGAGCTACACGCTTCCACTTGTTCAATGAGTACTTACTAAAAATTGAAACTTTGATTACCTGTAATCTTATTCTCTGTATCAGGACTTATGCATTTCAAAACCTCTACAAAGTCGTCATATTTCTGGTCCTTTAATTCAACTCTTCCTTCTCCTTTTTCTCTGAAATCTGATTCTAACATGGCCCGAAATACAGGTGATGCATTTTTCAGTATCTGGCTGTTAATATACATTTCTTTGTTTTCAACAACTAATATTAAATCTGGCTTTTGAAACGGTTCAACTTTTATTTTTTTTGGAACTGGCTCATCAGAGGTTTCATTTATATGTGATTCCATCTGTAAATTATAAAAAATATTTATACTAGTATTTTTGTTCACCCTAAATGAGGACAGTACGCCATTGTCCCAAAAATAATAGTTTTGTCCCTCAAAAATACAGCCAACCTTGACCCATCACTTTATACTCAGATAAATTCAACTAGAAATACTCACAAAGGATTCTTACCCCTTGTCACTTAATTATTCTTATGGAGACTTGGTTTATTAGGGTAATACATATGATCAAAAACCATTCAAGGACAGAATCAAAATTGCCTGGATCCAAAGTCTAGGAACTTTAGATTTTGTTTTGGGACCCTTGATATAAACATAGCACTGTCGTGCTGTTGTACAGCGTACAGTAGTTGGGAAAATTGTGTTGTGGCAAGACAGAATATAACCGAAAATTCGGGGGGGGGGGGTCGATCAATGCATAGTCCGACGGTAATTAAAATTTAAAAAAGTTGTACCCGATCGTTTTGTCATTTCGGATAGAGAGAAAGAGTTTTGCAGATCCTACCGTCGCTATGAGGGGGTACATTCTATCGGTTGTATGTAACTGGATCATTTGCTGTTAATCTGGGTTTTAATTAACTGCTGATTATCACTCACAATATTCCCGTTTCATGTTAATGGTGAAGTACAGTTGTTTTACCAGTTCCGAATTTTAACTACCGAATAATCTAAAATTTCAATCCCGTTCAATTAAAGGAATCGCAAAATAACTTTCTAAATTTGCTTCTACTTGAATGTATGGGCATTAATTGTTTAAATAATATTAAACTTCAACCGCTTCCTAAAAGGTCGACAAATTGTTGGTGACCTAGTTTAACGATGTAAACAAATCGTGATCACGGAAATGCTTTTTTCAAGAAAACATACTACAACGTGTTTTTGAGGACAGGTGTCGATATTTTGAAATCAGTTAACATTTGTATTATTACACAACATAAATTTTATTTCCTCTGCTTGTGGACGACGTCTGCAGCAGCGCTTATATGAAACCCTGTTCGGAACTGGTAAAACGACTGTATTTAAAATTTGTACACAACACTGTACGAATTATCTCCCTTTCACGAAAGTAAAATCTAATCGATAAACATTTTAAAATATGACACAATTGCTTCAACATCAAAATACGTTATCATAACCTTCAAAATAAATTTAAATTTCCGTAGATTTCGCGAAGAATTAATTAAACAACCTGCCGTTGCTGTTCATTTCATAAAATGTTATGATTTTACATCGTAGGACGCAAACTTCTCGAACTACTTTTTATTGTAAACATGAGATCAGTTCGCCAAATTGCAGAAATTATTAGGTGCATCCCGTCGCAATATTTTACTAGATTCCGAAATGTATTCCGAAAATTTATTCCAAATGTGCATATGTAACCAAATGCATTACCCGTCTCAGAATACATATCTCACGATAAAACAGATATACTTCTTTCACGCTCATTTACCAGGCGCACTATTTCCAGGTGTACTCATATCTTATAATTTCATAGCAAAGAAGCTCGATATCTTGGAAGAAAGTGACAACAATGTACGCGTTTTCACGCTGTACAAAAAGTGTAAAAGTCTTAAACCTGATGGACCTGTTGCTTTTAATCACAACTCAGTTCCAGATACATTTTACCTCTATAAATAAATAACAATTGTGAAATGAAGTTGGTTTAATAATTCAAACCTCTTGCTGATTGGAAAATTGAAACCAAATTTATTGTTAAAATATAATGTGGGCATTGCCAAAATTTGCCAAAAAAAAAAGAAGACAAAAGGTCCTTGACTTTCCATTACAAAACTTGATTTTGAAAATTAACCCTGGCCAGGTTTACATCAAAAGACAAAAAAGTTGGGAATCCGTTAACTTGAACCGTGTCTTTGAGGTCAAAGGTCAAGATTACATTTAGAGGAAATGAAGTCTCACAGTGAATTAGTGCAAAATATGGTTGTCTTTATAATGCCGGGCTCACTCATCCTTTTGTGAATGCGGTCAGGTCGACTTTGATGTGCGATGAGCTAAAATTCTGAAAAAGAATAAGTGATACAAAATTTGTTTTTCTTAATTTTTTCTAGTCCAGTGGTTTAAAATTATGTTAACTATGGAAGATCCACAGGGACCTTTGTCTTATTTTTTGGCAGGTCCAATATAAACATTGAATGATCTTGTGCGTAAGTATGTGATAATCCTAGTAAAAACAGCAGGTTTATCGAACTTTTGCCGCTTGAATACTAGTATAAAGGGTTCCAATGTAAATCATTAGGTCCCAGACCTTGGGCCTAGGGAATTTCAAACCCCTGCAGTCATTGGAATTGCAAATATTTAGCAACTGAGAAGAAATAAAAAATAAAACTGATCATTCATGTACACAAGGATAAAGCTTAATTATTTTAGTAAGTGGTCTAGCTCAATTCAGAGGAGAAAATGTAATAGTAATAAATAACTAAAATGTGTAAAACTATAAAGCCCCAAATTTATTTTAAGCCCTTTCTATTGGATCGCACTGAATATGGCTACTTAAATATTTTAAACTGTAGAGACCTACCTACAACAATGTTTCAATTATATATTATGTTATTGGCCAACTATGTTGATGTGACTAATTGACCTTAAATTTAAATATTTGTCATGAACAGGTTCATTTAGGGAACTTAAGTTTCAGTGTGTTGTCATAATGGCGAACACTCTATTTGTAACATACAGTGTAAGTATTAACTGTGAATCTTTGCACTACCCATGTATACGGTGGATCCTCCTTTATGAATATTTCTACTATTGAATTAAAGGTCAAAAAGACAGGTCTCTCTTGTTTTGCTATATATTTTTGTAATGACAATAGTGATATATTATGAAGTAGTAAACATTGCAACTCAACTCTTGATTTTATTTTTAAACGTTTTGGCAACACTGACACAAAACATTTCATGATCAATAACTACAAAAATAACGACCGATTTAAATCATTTTTAACATCTTCATTGTATCATTCACATGCACATAAAACCAAAGAAGCCCTAAAAACATTTTTTCGAGAATGGATTTTAATGTTATTTGTAAAAAAATTAAATGTTTGGACCCAAGTCATTGTATATGGTGATCATCAATACGTGATATCGCCATTACTCGTTCGTCGGAATTCTGTAGTGATGAAGATAGAACACCCGGCAACGGACAGTGTGCGACGGAGAAGTTTTGGAACCTGCCAACGCAGCGATTAACGGGGTTACAATCCCACTCTTTTATGGCTTTTTTTTTTTTTTTTTTTTTTTTTTTCTTCTTCTTCTTTTGGTCAATTTATTTCGTGGATTTACTCGGTGAAAAGACAAAATTAAACACAACCAACATCCTTGATGCTCCGTATAGATGACTTCGTTACCCTTTTTTAAATATTGAATAAATTTTTTGATTTATTATTTTATTTAATGAAATCATATTAAGAGATTAATATACTAAATGTTAATTTCTATAAAGTTCAGACTAATAAGGTCTTAAGTTTCCAGTTTACTTACCGCTACTTCAAAAGGTGTTTCCTCTTATCCTTCTCAGTAAAACTATGTGTATTTATACAGACCTACACTGTATATTGCAGAGGTTATCATAGATTTTCTGAAAATGCAGCGTGATATTTTCTGAAAATGCAGCGTGCTATTTAAAACATTGTCTATAATTGATGACTATGTTGTTATTTACATTACAGGTAATATTACGGGTAAAAATTCCAGGTCAATATCATCCTTAAATGGATAATACCAGTTCTGTTTCAATTTTCTGAAAACGCAGTATAAAGGTTTTTTTTAAATATGTGACATTTTCAAAGCTACTAGGCAGTGCTTGAAAGGATAATATCGATTTTATTTATAGAGACCCACATTACCAGTTCTGTTTCAATTTTCTGAAAACGCAGTATAAAGGTTTTTTTTTTTTTTTTTTTTTTTTATTTACATAATATGTGACATTTTTAAAGCTACTACGCAGTGTGTTTATAAGGGTTTTCTTATGTGTGATTCTTACTCATGACTCATGGTTTTTAATAGCATCTTATATGGTTGAATATTGATATCTTTATGCATTATGTGATAAAAGTGTCTCATAAGTCTTTTAGACTGGATGTCGTAATTCTTATATTTATATACTGTTTTATGTATTTGTAATTGTTTTATGACACATAATAAAATATTATTATTATTATTATTATTATTATTATTATTATTTTTATTATTATATCCTGAAATCATTCAGAGAGATAGAGTGAAAAGAACATTGAACTATGGGACGTCAAATATATCCAGATGGAAATGGCTGGGCCACGTTTTAAGAATGGGAAACAACAGGTACCCAAAACTGGCACTCACCTGGACACCAGAGGGGAAGAAGAAAAGAGAAAGACCCAAAGAGACTTGGAGAACGACCATTGAAAGAGAACGTAAGGAACTAGGTTACAACTCATGAACTGAGGCAACAAAAGTAGCAACAGAGAGAGGAAAATGGAGAGAACTTGTGAATGGCCCGATTCTCCTCACGGAGAGACGGAAATAAATCAAGTATGTCAATCATGGACACAGAGACATGCTTATAATCAATATTGTGATTACAGTCATAAAACTTTAAAGTCTAGGCTTGCAATGTTCCTGGGTTATTATTTGTTTTTCTAAGGTGCAATCCTTAAATAAATTTTATGACATGTAGAATACAAGTTGAGTTGAGTAATGATGTTTAATGTCCCAGTCAAGAATATTTTACTTATATCGAGACGTCGCTAGCAATAGGCGAAGGTGCAGAAATTGTTCCTGTGCGTTGCGCTGATGGCATTATACAGATGGATTCTTTAGCGTGCCAATCTAACCATGACACGGGACCTTTTTTTATAAGTTCCCATCCGAAAGAACCGTGACTTTAATTTCGTAATGCCGAGTGCTTGGCGAAAGAACAGTCACTACCCACTTTCAATTCTTAGGTCAGACCCGGTCGGGGTTCGAACCCACAAACCCCACTTACGGAGCGAACACTCTACCAACTGAGCTATCGCAGTGGTCATGTAGAATGCAAACATTTTGTCATAATGGTCCAATTAAAAGATGGATACCGTTTGTTTAATTTAAAGAGATGGTATAGGTATACAGCATTGACCTGTCCGTTTGACCTTTCATCAGGAATATTCATATTGGAAGGTCCACCCAATACATAGGTAGAGTTAGGATTCGCAATTTATATATATATATATATACACACATTGCCCATGATTCGTGTTCACATCATATACACGCGTGGTCCCTATAACTTAAATTTACTCGTCTATAATGAATATTTAAATCAAAGGTCAAGCGGACAGGTCAATGTTGTTTACCTATAAACAAAACAGTTATTTTATAAACATACTGAACTATCAACAATAGTAACACAAACGCATGGACATTAGATAAATTTATTTATTATTTTTCATGGTACACTCTTTAATTATATATTAATAGCACGCAGTAGATCCAAGCAAAAATAGATACCAAATAATTATTAATTGAAGGAGGTGATAAAAAAACACTTATTTACTACTAGTACACATAATGAATGTGAAGGTTAACATTTGTTCGATATAAATCAAAAATGCCTGTACACTAATTCTGTAAAAATAGATATCAATGCAAAGTTTGCTTTTTGCTTAAGGTAGAAATTAGTACAACTTCCAAACGTTGGAAAAATTTAAACAAGAAGTCCAATGACGGTTGCCGTGGCAGCACTCGCTGCAGTAGCGGCAGTGCCTATTCCAGCTGCACCGACAGATTGGGCTACTGCACAGGCGCTTCCAGCTGCAACTGCTCCACCATAAGTGGCCATAAACGATGCGGCGTATGACCCGGCAGCAATGCCAACCGATGTGAAACCAACAACTCCCAAAGCCGCAGGTACTGCAAAGGGGGCAACAGCAGTTGTTACTCCTCCCAAAATTAAACCAGTTAAAAGACCTGTAATAAACAATATATTTGTTGCCAACAAAATTGATTTCAGCTACTAGTATGGTTATAGTGATGAACATTTCCATACAGATATCTCATCAAGGAACAGCAGACTGATTTCAGCATTAAGACGGAGACCTGACTAGCGTGTTGTCATATGACCATATTATACACGAATTGTATTTCACTCATATTCGAACAGTGTTAAAGGTTTATTGCAATGTTTATATCAAACATAACCAATGAGAGAGATGAATGTTACTATGATTCTTATCAGGGTTCCCAAAAAAGGTTTATGGTTGTCATCACAATATTGTTAATAATTATGATGTCTATGTGTCCAGGATTGTCCTGGATATATTTCACGTCCCATAGTTCCATGTTCCTTTTACTCAATTTTGATTACACGCGTTGCTGGTGAACCAAGCTAAACAGAAAATATTCACATTGGCAGAGCATCCGGTATCGCTTCCCTGGCGGAGGTTCATGATCACGTGTTTAACATTATTTGTCAGTTTCAAAGTTTTTGCTTTGTTTCTGGATTTTGATTTGGACATGAATTAGTATGTCTTTTATTGTTAATTGTAGGAGAAATTGATGATTTATGACTCCTGGTTTGTCACCTTTGCACCTTACAAAGTACATTCGAGTGAAAAATATTACATTTCATCTTTGTCAAAGAGGTTCAAAGAATAAATCAAGAATAAACATGACTCCTAATATAAAACGTAAGATGTCACTCTTTTTAATTTTGGCATTTGCGAGCATAAAGATTGACCAATTGGACCTTTATCAAAAGCCAAAATCTGACATTTCAAATACGATAGTTATACGTTTAATGCGAATTTTTAGATTTAAATACAATTATATTTAGACATTTATATTTTTTAAATGAAAACGTTCTAATGTGGATAAAATCCCATTAAACTAACCATACCTGTTTGAAAGCAGGTGATGATTTTGACCTTATAATGAAGTTAGATCGCGCTAGGCACCAAGCTTATATAATAAAATAGCCCGACATTTAACTTTGGATTCATGTTTTAAATCGGTGGTATAAAAACCTAAATAATAGTAAAAATTTGAAAATGTACAAATTTACAAGGTAGATAACTATTTCATGACGTTGAACTTGACCTCAATTTAAAGAGCATTTCTTTCCAGAAAATGACAAAAGGTATAACCTATATAACCTATTTTTAAACCACGAATTTAACCCACTGTCTGTAAGAAATCTATGTAGCACATTTAACGGTGCATTTAGTGAAAATGTTGGTGTTATATATGACCTATAGACGCTACGCTGAGCACTTTGACCGACTCGGAGAAGTGTCTAATGTCTGACCAAGTTTTATTGAAATCTGTCGTGTAGTTTTGTAGAAAACATATATACTATTTTGAAAACACGTAAAACATGTACAGAAATCGAGGTCCGACCGTAAACCATTGATGCGTTTAAGACGATGGTCTCATCACCTGTATTAAGTCACCTGTGCGATCGCCAGCCCGTTAAGTTACAATGGGAACTAGATATACCCGATTTTCAAATTTAAATTTCACCAATAACAATATTATTTTCTAAAAATGTCTGGTTCTCAGTGAAAAATACATACTGTCACGAATATTCAAATATAAAAATGATTAAAATATCTTGAAAAAATCCATTCCACTTTTTGATTTAAAATATGGTGACATTTTACTTAATTTCCCTATGAAACTCATTAGAAAGTGCACAGCACTGTTTTTATAAACAGCTTTTTTCTTATTAAAGATATAGAAAAGTGAAAATGTCTGGTTTTCATGATAAAGTTCACATCGTGATGAAAATTCAGTTATAAAAATCTTTGTGGTACCTTTAAAAAAATCCATTCCACTTTTAATTTGAAATTTAGGTGGTACAATATTTGTATCAATATTTCAGTCAGTGGATAAGGGCCAATATGATAGACTACCGGTATGTATATACTATGGATATGTATAGACTATCATGGTTAAATACTAGCCTACTGGATCTAATACAACATTGTGCTCTTTTCTATTTAAGATATTATTAAAGAATTAAATGAAGTTAGAAAAAATAGGAAGTAATGAAACGTGCACATTTTTATTTTCCATTTTATTATAATTCTTATTTATTTAAATAATAGCGTATGGGACGTTAAAATAACAAAAGTTCAGGAAAAAATGTACATTTTTATTTATTATATTTTATTTAACTAATAATAATATCTATTTTATTCAAGTTTCAAAAGTAATCAATGCCATAAAACATTTAACCCTAAATGAAATACAACATGATTATTCCCAGCCATGTTATTATTATTAGGAAACAACATTGAAGATGACTTAGTTAAAATTAACATTTACATTTAAATAATTGTCTATTGAACTGATTTAAAATTGTTTTAATTATACTCAAATAAACAAAACAGGGTGACGAAAATAAATTTATAACTAATATTTATTAGATTTGCAAACGGTTCGTGATAAAATTATCATTCAAATACATCACATTTAATAATAATAATTATAATAATAACTATAACACCACGCAGTTACTACATCTAATTTAAATAAAGCAGTGATGTTAGTTGCCTTCCATGACACAAATAACATGATCTAGGTAAAGTGATGGGTTAGGTTCGATTTTTTGTTGATTGGGAAATTAATTGATTAATGAAACAAGTAGGTAAACCGTCACGCTTGAGCCCCTACTGTTAATTAGGAACGTTATGTTCAGATTTTTTAAGTTCTCATGAACTTTTAGAATATTATATCGCATTTTGACCATGTCCCGATCATGTCCTGATTGTTAAAATAAAAAGTAATATTGTTGTATATTGATCATATTTATTGAACAATATTTGTGACTTGAGAGTGATAACTCTCTCTCTCTCTCTCTCTCTCTCTCCAAAACGTTACACATGCCTTTGTCCTTACCAGTACCAGGTTTATGTTGCATTCTTTTCACAGTTCAGGTCGATAAATAAAATAAAATAAAATAAAATAAAATAAAATAAAATAAAATAAAATACTATTCAGCATTGGATTTGTCGGTTCAATTAGATGAATATCAAATCATCTAATTATAAAAATAAACATTAGAAAAATCATAGTATTTATTTATTTATTTATTTATTTATTTATTTATTTATTTATTTATTTATAATCAAGCTAAAATGAATTGTTTTAAAAAACGAAGATTTATTATTTAAATCTCTGCTAGATTGCATTGTTGATGCTAAGAAAATATCTTATCAATTTTTATTTATTTATTTATTTATTTATTTATTTATTTATTTATTTATTTATTTATTTATAATCAAGCTAAAATGAATTGTTTTAAAATACGAAGATTTATTATTTAAATCTCTGCTAGATTGCATTGTTGATGCTAAGAAAACATCTTATCAATTTTTATTTATTTATTTATTTATTTATTTATTTATTTAGTATTTATATAAAACATTAATATAGCTAGAATAGAATATTTAAAAACGCTGATTTAATTTTTATTTAAACTTGGAGTAAGCATATAAGACTCCGACAAAACGTATTTAAAACAAATACTTGAAACATTTATAAAATTATGATTTCGTGCAAATATTCAATAAGCTAGTACATATGCATGTTAATTTTTCTTCATCATTTCATTACGAGATGCATTCAGGTCATTAGTGTCTAAATACTGATTATAATCCGTCTGCGTTTAGCCAGAGACATCTAAAAACCCTTATTGGATTTTTGTTGATCTATAATCACTTATTGCTCTCCCAGATTGGAATTATCTGACAGGTCACGCTCGACTGAACTACCTTTATAACTGTAAAGTATATCACACCTGTGAGATGGTCAGTATAGGACGACTTCTAATGTAGGGGCAGATAACCCTTCAGATCGGGCCTCGATTTCTGCGTATGATAGCAGTGTGTTTTGTTACGTTAAGATGGAAATACTGGTTTAGGAAAAAAAAACATAAGCTGTCTGTCTTTATGATTTATAAATTGTATTATGCCTCAAATGAAATTTTACTTTTGACACGTATGTACAAGGTAATTGTATACGAGCAACAAGACCTACTGTGACATTGAAACTACTAGTAACATATATATATAGTTTGTATTGAAACATTACCTGCTACATTTCACCAACGAGACTACTGTTTTGAGCAAATAATCAAATATTTAAATATTAACTCAACTGCTACTTATTGAATTTTACTTTATATCAATTAATAAATATAATCAGTCACAAAACAAAGTAGCACACACACACACACACACACACACACACACACGAAAAGACAAACATATTATTACCATACTGTGAACTTTTGTTACCACTCATTAATAAAACTGAATTTACACAAGATATATGTACACATGCAAACAAGCGACACTTGTGGTAAAGATTTGCTTACTAATATTACCCTTAAAAACATGACGTGTAAAACATCTGCATACTGTTTGATAACTTACCCATTATTTCTGTAATCTTTAATTAATCTAAAATAAATAACAATTTCAAACTTTATTGTCATATAATCAGATGACAGGTTGTGACAAACAAATACAATACAAACAAGCAAGGACCATAAAAAAATACTATAAGTCTGGCATATATCAAATACAAAGTAAAATACAACTAAGAGTCTCCCGTCCTCAGTTCCAACGATTGTTTAATGAAGGAGGCTGTTCTTTTTACTTGACAAAAGTCTGTAGGATTTAGCAGGTCCACCAGTTTTTCAATATCGGTAAAATTATTAAAGTTGGGTATTTTAAATGATATATCATTAAAGAAAGTATTTCTCAAGTTTTCATTAATTTTGCAATATAATAAAAAGTGTTTTTCATCTTCAATAGTTTCACATGTCGTGCATATTCTTTGTTCGCGTGGTAATTTCAGATAACGACCTTTTTCTATTTGTAGGCGATGGTCACTAATTCTAAGTTGTGTAAATAAGCGGCGTGTTTCAAAATTTGGGTACTTCAAGTAATATTCTTGTTCATAATAACAAAACTATAAACATATATTGTATGTAAAATTATTTTGGTTTCGTCTTGTTAATTACATATTATACCAGTTTTAATTTTACAGCACTAGACGGCCGTTTCGTTAACTAACCAATAGCTCAGTTGGTAGAGTGCTCGCTCCGTAAGTGGAAGGTCGTGGGTTCGAACCCCGACCGGGTCTGACCCGAGACTTGAAAGTGGGTAGTGACTGTTCTTTCGCCAAGCACTCGGCATTACGAAATGAAAGTCACGGTTCTTTCGGATGGGAACTTAAAATAAACGAGGTCCCGTGTCATGGTGGGCTTGGCACGCTAAAGAACCCTGCTGTATAATGCCATAAGCGCACACACAGGCAAAATTTCTGCACTTTCGCCTATAGCTGGCGACGTCTCGATATAAGTGAAATATTCTTGACTGGGACGTTAAACACCATTACTCACTCACTCACTCTTCTCAATTCATTAAGTTAAGATAAACACTGGAAATATTCCGTACCAAACAAGCTTAAGTAACTGAAGTCCGCCGCGTATTCTGGTAAAAATCCCACTCTTTTATGGTTTTTTTTATTTTTTTATTTTTTTTATTTTTTTATTTATTTTTTTTTTTGTGAATTTACTTGGTGGATTTACTCGGTGAAAAGACAAAATTAAACACAACCAACATCCCTGATGCTCCGTATTGATGACTTCGTTACCCTTTTTTAAATATTGAATAAATTTTTTGATTTATTATTTTATTTAATGAAAACATATTAAGAGATTAATATACTAAATGTTAATTTCTATAAAGTTCAGACTAATATAAGGTCTTAAGTTTCCAGTTTACTTACCGCTACTTCAGAAGGTGTTCCCTCTTATCCTTCTCAGTAAAACTATGTGTATTTATACAGACCTACACTGTATATTGCAGAGGTTATCATAGATTTTCTAAAAATGCAGCGTGATATTTTCTGAAAATGCAGCGTGCTATTTAAAACATTGTCTATAATTGATGACTATGTTGTTATTTACATTACAGGTAATATTACGGGTAAAAATTCCAGATCAATATCATCACCAGTTCTGTTTCAATTTTCTGAAAACGCAGTATTAAGGGTTTTTTTTTTAGATATGTGTCATTTTTAAAGCTACTACGCAGTGTGTTTATAAGGGTTTTCTTATATCTGATTCTTACTCATGACTCATGGTTTTTAATAGCATCTTATATGGTTGAATATTGATATCTTTATGCATTATGTGATAAAAGTGTCTCATAAGTCTTTTAGACTGGATGTCGTAATTCTTATATTAATATACTGTTTTATGTATTTGGTATTGTTTTATGACACATAATAAAATATTATTATTATTATTATTATTATTATTATTATTATTATATCCTGAAATCATTCAGAGAGATAGAATGAAAAGAACATTGAACTATGGGACGTCAAATATATCCAGATGGAAATGGCTGGGCCACGTTTTAAGAATGGGAAACAACAGGTACTCAAAACTGGCACTCACATGGACACCAGAGGGGAAGAAGAAAAGAGAAAGACCCAAAGAGACTTGGAGAACGACCATTGAAAGAGAACGTAAGGAACTAGGTTACAACTCATGAACTGAGGCAACAAAAGTAGCAACAGAGAGAGGAAAATGGAGAGAACTTGTCAATGGCCCGATTCTCCTCACGGAGAGACGGAAATAAATCAAGTATGTCAATCATGGACACAGAGACATGCTTATAATCAATAATGTGATTACAGTCATAAAACTTTAAAGTCTAGGCTTGCAATGTTCCTGGGTTATTATTTGTTTTTCTAAGGTGCAATCCTTAAATAAATTTTATGACATGTAGAACACACGTTGAGTTGAGTAATGATGTTTAATGTCCCAGTCAAGAATATTTTACTTATATCGAGACGTCGCTAGCAATAGGCGAAGGTGCAGAAATTGTTCATGTGCGTTGCGCTGATGGCATTATACAGCTGGATTCTTTAGCGTGCCAAGCTAACCATGACACGGGACCTTTTTTTATAAGTTCCCATCCGAAAGAACCGTGACTTTAATTTCGTAATGCCGAGTGCTTGGCGAAAGAACAGTCACTACCCACTTTCAATTCTTAGGTCAGACCCGGTCGGGGTTCGAACCCACAAACCCCACTTACGGAGCGAACACTCTACCAACTGAGCTATCGCAGTGGTCATGTAGAATGCAAACATTTTGTCATAATGGTCCAATTAAAAGATGGATACCGTTTGTTTAATTTAAAGAGATGGTATAGGTAAACAACATTGACCCGTCCGTTTGACCTTTCATCAGGAATATTCATATTGGAGGGTCCACCCAATACATAGGTAGAGTTAGGATTCGCAATTTATATATATATATACACACATTGCCCATGATTCGTGTTCACATCATATACACGCGTGGTCCCTATAACTTAAATTTACTCGTCTATAATGAATATTTAAATCAAAGGTCAAGCGGACAGGTCAATGTTGTTTACCTATAAACAAAACAGTTATTTTATAAACATACTGAACTATCAACAATAGTAACACAAACGCATGGACATTAGATAAATTTATTTATTATTTTTCATGGTACACTCTTTAATTATATATTAATAGCACGCAGTAGATCCAAGCAAAAATAGATACCAAATAATTATTAATTGAAGGAGGTGGTAAACAAAACACTTATGTATTACTAGTACACATAATGAATGTGAAGGTTAACATTTGTTCGATGTAAATCAAAAATGCCTGTACACTAATTCTGTAAAAATAGATATCAATGCAAAGTTTGCTTTTTGCTTAAGGTAGAAAATAGTACAACTTCCAAACGTTAGAAAAATTTAAACAAGAAGTCCAATGACGGTTGCCGTGGCAGCACTCGCTGCAGTAGCGGCAGTGCCTATTCCAGCTGCACCGACAGATTGGGCTACTGCACAGGCGCTTCCAGCTGCAACTGCTCCGCCATAAGTGGCCATAAACGATGCGGCGTATGACCCTGCAGCAATGCCAACCGATGTGAAACCAACAACTCCCAAAGCCGCAGGTACTGCAAAGGGGGCAACAGCAGTTGTTACTCCTCCCAAAATTAAACCAGTTAAAAGACCTGTAATAAACAATATATTTGTTGCCAACAAAATTGATATCAACTACTAATATGCATTTCCATACAGATATCTCATCAAGGAACAGCAGACTGATTTCAGCATTAAGACGGAGACCTGAGTAGCGAACTGTGATTAAATGTTGTCATATGACCATATTATTTTATTTCACTCATATTCGAACAGTGTTAAAGGTTTATTGCAATGTTTATATCAAGCATAACCAATGAAAGAGATGAATGTTACTATGATTCTTATCAGGGTTCCCAAAAAGGTTTATGGCTGTCATCACAATATTGTTAATAATTATGGTGTCTATGTGTCCAGGATTGTCCTGTATATATTTCACGTCACATAGTTCCTTGTTCCTTTTACTCAATTTTGATTACACGCGTTGCTGGTGAACCAAGCTAAACAGAAAATATTTACATTGGCAGAGCATCCGGTATCGCTTCCCTGTTTTTGGCATTTGCGAGCATAAAGATTGACCAATTGGACCTTTATCAAAAGCCAAAATCTGACATTTCAAATACGATAATTATACGTTTAATGCGAATTTTTAGATTTAAATATTTAAATACAATTATATTTAGACATTTATATTTTTTAAATGAAAGCGTTCTAATGTGGATAAAATCCCATCAAACCAACCATACCTGTTTGAAAGCAGGTGATGATTTTGACCTTATAATGACGTTAGATCGCGCTAGGCACCAAGCTTATATAATAAAATAGCCCGACATTTAACTTTGGATTCATGTTTAAAATCGGTGGTACAAAACCCTAAATAATAATAAAAATTTGAAAATGTACAAATTTACAAGGTAGATAACTATTTCATGACGTTGAACTTGACCTCAATTTAAGAGCATTTCTTTCCAGAAAATGACAAAACGTATAACCTATATAACCTATTTTTAAACCACGAATTTAACCCACTGTCTGTAAGAAATCTATGTAGCACATTTAACGGTGCATTTAGTAAAAATGTCGGTGTTATATATGACCTATAGAAACTTTTGTTACGTTACGCTGAGCACTGACCGACTCATGATCAGAGAAGTGTCTGATGTCTGACCAAGTTTTATTGAAATCTGTCGTGTAGTTTTGTAGAAAACATATATATACTATTTTGAAATCACGTAAAATAGCAGTGTGTTTTGTTACGTCAAGATGGAAATACTGGTTTAGGAAAAGAGACATAAGCTGTCTGTCTTTATGATTATGGCTCAAATGAAAATTTACTTTTGACACGTATATACAAGGTAATGGTATACGAGCAACAGGACCTACTGTGACATTGAAGCTGCTAATAACATATATATAGTTTGTATTGAAACATTACCAACGAGACTACTGTTTTGAGCAAATAATCAAATATTTAAATATTAACTCAACTGCTACTTATTGAATTTTACTTTATATCAATTATTAAATATAATCGCTCACAAGACAAAGTAGCACACACACACACACACACACACACACACACACGAAAAGACAAACATATTATTACCATACTGTGAACTTTTGTTACCACTCATTAATAAAACTGAATTCACACAAGATATATGTACACATGCAAACAAGCGACACTTGTGGTAAAGATTTGCTTACTAATATTACCCTTAAAAACATGACGTGTAAAACATCTGCATGCTGTTTGATAACTTACCCATTATTTCTGTAATCTTTAATTAATCTAAAATAAATAACAATTTCAAACGTTATTGTCATATAATCAGATGACAGGTTGTGACAAACAAATACAATACAAACAAGCAAGGAACATAAAAAAATACTTTAAGTCTGGCATATATCAAATACAAAGTAAAATACAACTAAGAGTCTCCCGTCCTCAGTTCCAACGATTGTTTAATGAAGGAGGCTGTTCTTTTTACTTGACAAAAGTCTGTAGAATTTAGCAGGTCCACCAGTTTTTCAATATCGGTAAAATTATTAAAGTTGGGTATTTTAAATGATATATCATTAAAGAAAGTATTTCTCAAGTTTTCATTAATTTTGCAATATAATAAAAAGTGTTTTTCATCTTCAATAGTTTCACATGTCGTGCATATTCTTTGTTCGCGTGGTAATTTCAGATAACGACCTTTTTCTATTTGTAGGCGATGGTCACTAATTCTAAGTTGTGTAAATATGCGGCGTGTTTCAAAATTTGGGTACTTCAAGTAATATTCTTGTTCATAATAACAAAACTATAAACATATATTGTATGTAAAATTATTTTGGTTTCGTCTTGTTAATTACATATTATACCAGTTTTAATTTTACAGCACTAGACGGCCGTTTCGTTAACTAACCAATAGCTCAGTTGGTAGAGTGCTCGCTCCGTAAGTGGAAGGTCGTGGGTTCGAACCCCGACCGGGTCTGACCCGAAACTTGAAAGTGGGTAGTGACTGTTCTTTCGCCAAGCACTCGGCATTACGAAATGAAAGTCACGGTTCTTTCGGATGGGAACTTAAAATAAACGAGGTCCCGTGTCATGGTGGGCTTGGCACGCTAAAGAACCCTGCTGTATAATGCCATAAGCGCAACGCATAGGCAAAATTTCTGCACTTTCGCCTATAGCTGGCGACGTCTCGATATAAGTGAAATATTCTTGACTGGGACGTTAAACACCATTACTCACTCACTCACTCTTCTCAATTCATTAAGTTAAGATAAACACTGGAAATATTCCGTACCAAACAAGCTTAAGTAACTGAAGTCCGCCGCGTATTCTGGTAAAAATCCCACTCTTTTATGTTTTTTTTTTTATTTTTTTATTTTTTTTTATTTTTTTATTGATTTTTTTTTTTTGTCAATTTACTTGGTGGATTTACTCGGTGAAAAGACAAAATTAAACACAACCAACATCCTTGATGCTCCGTATTGATGACTTCGTTACCCTTTTTTAAATATTGAATAAATTTTTTGATTTATTATTTTATTTAATGAAATCATATTAAGAGATTAATTAATATACTAAATGTTAATTTCTATAAAGTTCAGACTAATATAAGGTCTTAAGTTTCCAGTTTACTTACCGCTACTTTAAAAGGTGTTCCCTCTTATCCTTCTCAGTAAAACTATGTGTATTTATACAGACCTACACTGTATATTGCAGAGGTTATCATAGATTTTCTGAAAATGCAGCGTGATATTTTCTGAAAATGCAGCGTGATATTTTCTGAAAATGCAGCGTGCTATATAATTGATGACTATGTTGTTATTTACATTACAGGTAATATTACGGGTAAAAATTCCAGATCAATATCATCACCTGTTTCAATTTTCTGAAAACGCAGTATTAAGGTTTTTTTTAGATATGTGTCATTTGTGTGACTCATGGTTTTTAATAGCATCTTATAGCTTTATACTAGATCCGTGACCTACTTTTAGAATCACTCGGGGGTTTTCCACAGTTACTGATAAGCGTTTGACAGGTAGATATGGGTTTTAATCATTAATTTATGTCTCCGTTACAGGTAAAGTTGATATTTTTTATTTTAATATCCAAACCAGGTATAATTTTTATCAGTAATGCAGTAGGAACGTCACCGACACCATTTTATTCGTAGGTTTGCACAAGTTTAAAACATTTAGGCCGATTTATCTGCCGTAACGATGGTTTGTTATATTTTGATATTGCTACCATCAATATCCATCATGAAGGCAGATTATTCGGCCTAGTGTCATTTCTATCCATTGCCAACTGCAAATTATTAAACTCCACAATGTATGTATAATAAAATAATGTCTTCATAAGTCAAACGTTTACATATTGTCATAAAATTTAACTTATTTCGAGACGTCACCAGCTTTAGGTGAATTGACAGAAATAATACCTTTTCAGTATGCTCGGGGCAATGTGCAGGGCAGATGCTTTCATGTTCTAAGCCTGCTGTGACATGGAGCATCAGTTTTAAGGTCTCTTCCCAAGGGCCCTGATACTTTCATTTATAAATGCTGTGTGCCTGGCAAATAAACACTCCCTACCTATTTTCAAGTTCTGTTCAAACTCTGGCTGGGAGTTCAAACCCACAGCCACCTGCAAGCACTCTAAAGAACCCTGCTGTATATAATGCCATCAACGCAATGCACAGGCAAAATTCCTGCACCTTTACCTATAGGTGGTGACATCTCGATATAAGTGAAATATTCTTGACTGGGACGTAAAACAACATTACTCAACTCAATCTAGAAGGAGCACTGAGTACACCGTTGGTTCCAAGATAAAGATACTGGCCCCACATAAACACTGTCAGTGAGCCAACTTGAGGTATCTCTTATATGAGTGTTGATCAATTTTGTTCCGTTTCCATTACTTTGTCTTAAAAGAAAACTTAAAGGTTTGATTAGCTAATGGTGTGTATTATTTGCACGAGTGGTTGTAATAGGGCGAGATAAACATTTTCACTTTTAGATACGGCTGTCATTGATATATCAATATATATCATTGATAAAAGCCGTTGATATGATATATAGATATATTTTTGAGTAAATGGCACCCAGTTCATGGGTAAGGTTGGAGTAGTCAATGACACATAGATTAAACTGGTTGTTAATGTATTATAATTACAACCCATCTTTTTGATGCATTTCAAAACCAACTGACAAACAAAACGGAGTACATATATTATTAGAAACATTTAAGATAACACAAGACGTGCTAAATATTGGTGGAAAGTAATCTGTCTATAACAGATAAAAAAAAAATAAAAATAAACTTATCACTTTTCTGATTTTTGATATAGATATTGATTTATCGTTATATATTTTTCAGTTGATATATTGATCAATGACACTTCTACTTTTAGAAAATTTTTGATGTTTGGTATCAGTCATTGTGAGAACATACCATAATTTCATGTATTGTATTATTTTTGACCCCTTCTAGAACACATGTCCCAGATTTCTCCAGGCTAGAACCAGAAAGACCCACTCATATCATGTCTAAATTAAACACTTGATATTTATGTTTTGTGCATTTTGTATTTTAAAACATGTCATCAAATTATGTGTATACAATTTTACTTGTTCTTGTTCAAGTTTGTATTGTTTTAGCAACCACCCTCTGTGATAACCCTCTTTTAAAAACACTGACCATATACCTCTGACATAGACATTCATGATTTATGTACCAATGGAGAAGAGTGGAGAAGATTAATTGAATGGAATTTTACACCCAAGTCAAGATATTTTCACTTATATTGAGATGACCAATTCATGAATGGTGGGGGAAACCAGAGTACCCAAATTTCAATTCCACTTGGGCATGTCCAAGAGTGAGAAAGTTTGTCAATTTGCTTGCTGAAGAAAAATGGTTTTCACAGGGTCTTTTGGTTTCTTTCACCTTACTACATACTTTTTTGGATGCATTTTGCATTTTAAAATGTGTCTTGTTTGATCTTTATTGCTTAAGAAATCACTCTCTGTGGTCAAAAACACTGACCATATACCTCTGACATCGACATTCATGATTTATGTACCAATGGAGAAGAGTAAAGAGGATTATTAATGGAATTTTACACCCCAGTCAAGATATTTTCACTTTTATTGAGATGTCAAGTTCAGGGATGGTTGAGAAAACCAGCTGGGTGCCAACAGAAAACCACTGACATTCAGAAAGTGAACTTCCTAAATTCCAATTCAACTCGGACAGTCAGTTTGCTTGAGAAAATTTGTCAGTTCACTTGCCATGCTTGCCAAAGATTGATGGGTTTTTTTCAGGGTACTTCGGTTTCCTCCACCATACCAGAAGAATGAGCGACCACTTCAATATCAGTAAAAGATCATAACTTGATGTAAAAACCGGTATTGAATGATTAAATTTAAAAAATGGTATATGACAAAAGTCAAAAAACCATTATCACACTTCATTTCACTCTCTGAATTTGTTATAATTTTTAAAAAAATTATATTTTTGTCTTTTTTCTACAGAATGAGTGTTAAACATTTATATGGACCCTCTGGGAAGTACATCACGGTTGATGATTTAGATGGCCTGTACCTTCCTGCAAGTCCTTTAGACAGTTATAAACAGTTTACAGATTTACAGTCCCTGACAGTGAGAGAAAATGATGTCATAGTCTGCGCTTATCCAAAATCTGGTATTTATTCTTTTTCTTTTTTGTTCAGTAAAAGCTCTAAAATCCCACTGGTACAATTTTTATATGAACCATGCACATGTTCATTCAAGTAGTTTAGTACGTTATTGACTCGATGGTAAAGTGTCCACCTCGAGAAAGCTATGTCATGGCTTCGAATTCTGGCAAAGTCAAACATAAGACTTAAAAAATTTAAGAATCTGCTTCCTTGGCTTAACATGCTTTCATCTGTGCATTTTAGAGTTTTGTAACAATAAATTGTGGGCATGGAATTTTTCATTTTTACAATTTTTGGCTATTTGACTGCTAATTCTCAAAATATTTTACAAGGAACCTGGCTCCATTCACAAAGGATAGTGAAAGAAAGATCCCTGATATAGATATGCTGCTGATCAGTTATCTATGTATATTTCAGGTTTACATTGGATTTGGGAGATAGTTAATATGTTAATTCACAGGACCACAGACATTACACAATCATTAATGGAATCCAGGATGCTGGAAATGAACTTAAAAGAGACGCTTGAAAGACAAAAATCCCCTCGTATATTGACCTCACATTTAAGATATAACCAACTGCCAAGGTCATTCCGGGAGAAGAAAACAAAACTTGTTTATATTCTACGAGACCCCAGAGCCGTGGCTGTGTCATATTTCCATCACTTAATTCAGTTAAAATCTAACACAAATTTAACAAGTAATGACTGGAAGGAATATTTACAGATGTTTTTAGAAGGAAAAGGTATGCTTTTTAATCTCCCTCACATATAGTAATCTGTTACCTGTTACCTGTCTGTAAAAACCAATATAGGCTTTGCCCCTCTCTGGCCCTTTTTTTCATATGGGTCTTCGAACTGAATCCTGTTTTGTCCAGTTCCAGTTCATAATTAGTCAGGCGGAATTTTAAATCGAAGTTTGTCCAATGTTTGTTGATGGCATTTTTAGCTCACCTGACCGAAAGGTCATGTGAGCTTATGGCATAGCGCAGCGTGCGTGTGTGCGTGCATGCATGTGTCGTTAACACCTATTTTCGACATCTCCTCTGAAACTACAAGACAGATTTCAATGAAACTTGGTGAGAAGTATATATGGGCCGGTGCAATTCAGATTTGTTGGTGGCGTTGCCATGGCTACCATAACTAGGTCAGGGTGACCTAGGGGTGCAAAAATCTTAAAAAATCTTCTACTCCGAAAGTACTAATTGGAGAAAAAATCTGATGTGATATTTGGCTTCTCTAGGGTCTTAAGCCTGTAGTTTGTTCATTTTGTGAAATTCGAACAAAAAATAGGTTCTGTGTTTTTGCGTTTAATTTTGAAAATATCGTAAAATAGCTTCAAATTGTTATAACTTGACTATTTGACCAGATAATGACATGAGGTTTTCAGTTTTGACATCTTCTTGTTAGTATCTTTAATATGAGGTCAAGGTCAATTGTGAAGGTCGTGACCTAATTTTTTTACCTCTGATTATAATTATTATCTCGAAAACTATAAACTTTTTGTATAGGCATGTATATTAGAATGTTGTAGGTATTGATACAACGATCATTTTGATGTATAGAAAAAGGTCATGGGTTCAAAGGTCAAGGTCACAGATGTGAAACAATACCGAAATGGTTAATTATCTCGAAAACTATAAACTTTTTGTATAGGCATGTATATTAGAATGTTGTAGGTATTGATACAATGGTTATCATGATGTAAAGAAAAAAGTCATTGGGGTTTAGTATTTATGTTTTCTTTAAATCTATCAGCTAGGCATTAGTTATCAGGTGAGCGTATCAGGCCCATCGGCCTCTTGTTAAAACTGTAAAGATGGCTTGTTCACTAATTCTGTTGGTAAGAAATTGCACGTATTGGTCACTCGTTGACTAAAAGTTGCTTCCCTCACATTTGTTCTACTAAATTCTTTGTAGAGTTTGAAGTTGTGCCCCCTAGTGTTACTTTTTGAGTAAGAGAATATATCTTTATTGACTTTGTTGATGTTGTGCTGAATTTTTTTAATCATAATAATTTTAATTTTAGCAATTTTGGTGATGATATAGTGGCACTAATTTAAATCAGTTAACGTATTACTGGCCATGCCTTTTATGTTCCGACACTGGCCACCAACACGGTACCAAAGCAGGGTCATGACAACTAATGACGTACTAGTGTCAGTGACATCATTAAATGAAACAATTCAGGCCGAGTTTTCATTCTTTTTGCGTCAAGCATGCCAGACCTTTGTCGGAATATTATGGGCGTGACCAGCAATCCACCAATTGCCAAATTGTCATGAATTCAAATATGATCTTTTCTCACTTTGGGCCAACCAGGATTGAAGGCTAATGTCTTAATCACTCACCACTCAGCCAGTGTGGCCCTAATTTTACTTCAGTTAAAGCATGAATTTAATATTATCAAAGCACATTAAAAGGTGGTAGGTATGAACATGAAATTTTATGGGAGTTATTGCCCTTTGAGTGCCAAAAAAACAAGATATTGTAGCAAATGCATAATTTGTTTTTCATTATTTTTCATTTAATTCCTTTCATATTTGGTGTGCATTTACAACAAGTAACAATGTTTCACATATAAGACTGGTTTTTGTGTCGCATTTCAAGTTTTGGCAGAATTTGAGTTGTGGTTCTTTGTATCTAGTTTCTTGTATCTTTTGTTTAATTTTCTTGTGGGTGCAATTTGTCCCATGGTTTTAGACTGATTGTTTTTAAATTTAGTAACAGCGATTGTATGATGATCTGCATACATTTATCTGTATATGAAGATGCTGCATGAAATTTTTCAGGAGTTATGGCCCTTTGGGTGCCAAATAAGGACATAATGTAGAAAATGCAAGAACGTTTTTTTTTTTTTTCATTCAATTCCTTTCAAATTTGGTAAAATTTCTCAAGAAGCAATAATGTTAAATATATGAAGCAGGTTTTTGTGTCATGTTCCAACTTTGCACTAAATTATAATTATAGCTCTTATTATTCTTGTTTACAATATAGACATGGGAAATATGTTGTCACACTCAGCGGTGTTCTTTTTATGTCTTTATTTTGACTTGTATTTATATTTTTATCTTTTACAGTACCTTTTGGTTCATGGTTTGATTCAATCAAGGATTGGGAAAATGAAATCCGGCGACAAACAGACCATCCTGTATATGTTATATATTATGAAAATTTTAAAAAGGTATATTTTTGTTTTTTACTAATACATGTAGTATGTTTAATTAAATTTTGATTTTATTGCGGGCCTTGGTGGCCCATTTGTCTAAAGCTCCTGCTTATGAATCACAGTGCTTCACACTGTCTAGTTTACTGTAAATCACTTTTATTTTGTGAGAGATTTATTTTGCCATAAATTTGCGACTCATCCCTTTTACGAATTCAAATATCATGCGAATATTTCCAGCACACAGATATTTTTATGTTGACATACATATGTTATATTCAATAAGATTCCAAACATGAATTCAAATATTTGCAAATAAGGCCAAAATGGTCTTGATGTGAAAATTTCTTCTCATGAAAAATAAGTGATCTACAGTAATTTCACTCAGGATAGGTCCTAGTGAGAAAGTTTGAAATTTAATTGCTTGCAGTGATTTTTTGGGCACTCCAGTTTCCTCCACCATCCCAGAACTGACCATGTGGATATAAGGGAAAGAATCTCGACTGGGGCACAAAACTCTATTATTCCACTCTACTACAATTTCATTGTAGTTGAAATAATCATAATTAGTATTTCAACACATGTGCAATAAAATGCTAAGAAATTTCTATAAATTTTATTAAAATTTCATTGTTAGTTTTTACTGCCTTTAAGACATATACTTATGTGAAACATGGAATACAAGTACATGTAATTTGCATATGCAAACCACAGTTTTTGATCAAAATAAAATTAATTTTGTTTCAAATGTACCCATTTTTTTCAATGGTAAATAGTATCATAAAAATCACAGACATGCTGATTTGGCTTTAAAGACATCTTGTCATGTTTTCATTTCAGGATCCTCTTGCTGAAGTACAGAGACTAGCTCAGTTTTTAGGTGTAGAGCTATCAACGGATTTATATGTTCAGATTGTGAAAAATACACAGTTACAGAACATGAAAACTGCAAAAGAGAGAGTCAAAAAGAACTATGTCAAGAATTATTTTAAAAAGGAAAATTATCCATTTTATAGAACAGGTTAGTGTCCAGTGATCCTTCTATAAGGGGCCATTGATCCCTCAAAGGGGTCTCAACTTACTTTTTTGGGTGAGTGCTAAAGACTGTGCAGGCTTTAAATCTTAGGTATTAATAAAATAGAAACTAGTGCAAATTTTACCATAACAGTGATATATTTTGCATTTGTTGCAGGTGATTAGGTTCAAATTAATAAGCAAAATAGAGATTATATGGTCTGGACCAATGCCAGTACTAAAAACTCCCAAGTTTTTATTTTCGCAATTAAGAATCACTAGTTGCTAAAAGTATCACCTGCTATTAACTTCTGGGTCGAAAATTTCAAAATTTAGGTCTAATTTAGCTCAATTCCATGCCTAATTTTGAACCCTTTCCCTTATTTTGCTAAAAGACCTCCAGCATATTTTATTTTGTATCCATTTTAGTTCATACTCTCTGTATCTATTCAAAGACAATATTTTATTGTTTTATTAAAATACAAAAATGCTTTAAATATCAAAATTTGAATATGCTAAATTCAATATTCAAGGTTTTCTCTCTAATTAACCAAATAAATAAATAAATAAATTTTAATATATCTATTTCACTTTTTAATACACTTGATAATTTGTGCATAGTATGATGTTGATTGTTTAAAATATGATACTGAATAAACTTTATTATTTATATTATTTATAGAGTTTTTAGTTGATTTTTATTAATAAAGTATATTCCATTTTAATATGACAACTGAATTTTTCTATTTTATGTTTTTATTTAATAAAATGTTTACAAGTAACCAACTTGAAATTTAACTCCCCCAAGAAAGCCTCTTAATCCCTAAACTAATTACTTGTTTGTTTTAATCGAGTAGGCGTTCGGGGAATAAACCATATGGTTGAATATTGATATCTTTATGCATTATGTGATAAAAGTGTCTCATAAGTCTTTTAGACTAGATGTCGTAATTCTTATATTTATATACTGTTTTACTGTATTTGTTATTTTTTATGACGCATAATAAATATTATTATTATATTATTATTATTATTATTATTATTATTATATACTGAAATCATTCAATACTGCAAAAAATTGTAGGTAGGGATCAACCCAATCATTTTATACCCGCCCCGATTATGCATTTGAAAACCTACTTTCTTTTATTGATTTAGAAAAATTGTATCGTATGGCAATTGTCTCACATCCAGTTGTAAATGTACATGTGTATACATTTGTACGGCGCCGTGGAAGGGCCAAATGAAAAGAAAAAATCGAATTCTTCCGAATGAATTACGAATTAGATTTTTTTTCATTTGTAATTTTGACTGACGAATAAAATATGTTTAAATTAATATTTCCAAAAAAATCACGAGATAAAAGACTGTTAGCTCATGTCCAACGCACCATTTTTTTGCATTAGTACTATACCATGTACATTATACATTTATTGCCTTTGTGTGAGGGAGATATGAACATTTGTTCACCCGCAACAAGTCATATTTCCCAAGGGCGAAGCCCGAGGGAAATGTAACTTGTTAAGGGTGAACAAATGTTCATATCTCCCTCACACAAAGGCAATAAATTGTTTATTATACCGAAAGATAACCATGGTAATAGAAAGACAGAAGGAAAGAGAATATTTAATAAAAAACGTCTGAAAACATGAGTCCTTTTCTGATTAATTGCTTTTTCTCCTATCGGAACTCATCGGAGGCAAACGCTAGAACGTCGTGACCGATTCTCCATCGATGACGTCATATCATTGTGACGTCATGGTGTGTTCCGAAGAGGTGGGATATGATGTTTTCAGAGGGATACACGATGTTTTCTTCACCCTGATCACATGATCCAACGATCCAATCAAATTGCAGATAGCATCGTATTTTTCTAATGAGGTATAATAAATGTTCATATCTCCCTCACACAAAGGAACAGACTTGTTAAGGGTGAATAAATGTTCATATCTCCCTAATAAGAAGGCAATAAATTGTTTATTATACCGAAAGATAACCATGGTAATAAGAAAGACAGAAAGAAAAAATATTTTAAAAAAAGTCTGAAAACATCAGTCCTTCTCCGATTCATTGTTTTTTCTTCTATCGGAACTCATCGGAGGCAAACGCTAGAACGTCGTGACCGATTCTCCATCGATGACGTCATATCATTGTGACGTCATGGTGTGTTCCGAAGAGGTGGGATATGATGTTTTCAGAGGGATACACGATGTTTTCTTCACCCTGATCACATGATCCAACGATCCAATCAAATTGCAGATAGCATCGTATTTTTCTAATGAGGTATAATAAATGTTCATATCTCCCTCACACAAAGGAACAGACTTGTTAAGGGTGAATAAATGTTCATATCTCCCTAATAAGAAGGCAATAAATTGTTTATTATACCGAAAGATAACCATGGTAATAAGAAAGACAGAAAGAAAAAAATATTTTAAAAAAAGTCTGAAAACATCAGTCCTTCTCCGATTCATTGTTTTTTCTTCTATCGGAACTCATCGGAGGCAAACGCTAGAACGTCGTGACCGATTCTCCATCGATGACGTCATATCATTGTGACGTCATGGTGTGTTCCGAAGAGGTGGGATATGATGTTTTCAGAGGGATACACGATGTTTTCTTCACCCTGATCACATGATCCAACGATCCAATCAAATTGCAGATAGCATCGTATTTTTCTAATGAGGTATAATAAATGTTCATATCTCCCTCACACAAAGGAACAGACTTGTTAAGGGTGAATAAATGTTCATATCTCCCTAATAAGAAGGCAATAAATTGTTTATTATACCGAAAGATAACCATGGTAATAAGAAAGACAGAAAGAAAAAAATATTTTAAAAAAAGTCTGAAAACATCAGTCCTTCTCCGATTCATTGTTTTTTCTTCTATCGGAACTCATCGGAGGCAAACGCAAGAACGTCAAGATCGATTCTCAGTCGATGACGCCATATCATTGTGACGTCACGGTGTGTTCCGAAGAGGTGGGATATGATGTTTTCAGAGGGATACACGATGTTTTCTCCACCCTGATCACATGATCCAACGATCCAATCAAATTGCAGATAGCATCGTATTTTTCTAATGAGGTATAATAATACACAAACTAAACAGAGTGAATGAAATGCTAAGTTTGGTTTTTGACCTTTACGGCATTTGTCATTGACTAATCATCCTTTCGGTCGAAATTCTACTTATTTTTCAATATATTAATATTTCTAATTTATTTTATTTTTAGTTGAAAAAATAAGTTGAAATAAGTTGAAAAATGAAAGCTTATTAGTGTCACGATACTATTTAGATATAGTATTTATGTTAATCTAAATAGTGTCGCCTTTTCTGGTGTGAAGCAATAAATGAGACAATGTGTAATAGTACTGACTAGTTCCAAGACTGCTTGGTGTTTCCTTTAACAGCTAACCACTGTGGTAGCTCAGTTGGTAGAGTGCTCGCTCCGTAAGTGGGATGTCGTGGGTTCGAACCCCGACCGAGTCTGACCCAAGACTTGAAAGTGGGTAGTGACTGTTCTTTCACCAAGCACTCGGCATTACGAAATGAAAGTCACGGTTCTTTCGGATGGGAACTTAAAATAAGCGAGGTCCCGTGTCACGGTGGGCTTAGTACGCTAAAGAACCCTGCTGTATAATGCCATCAGCGCAAAGCACAGGCAAAATTTCTGCACCTTCGCCTATAGCTGGCGACGTCTCGATTTAAGTGAAATATACTTGACTGGGACGTTAAACACCATTACTCACTCACTCTTACTAACGAGGCTTGACAACCAGTACCAACCGGGCTTATAATCAACTTAGTGCGAGCTTAAAAGTTTGGACCGGGCTTCTTGTCGAAGGAAGGTACTTTTCTCCAGACACTCCAATATCCTTCACTACAAATAACTGACCGCCTCGCTATGAGAAAAAATCTTAACTTGTTACTCCACTCCACCACAAAAAATCTATCCGTCAACAACGAACCTCGGTTTGAAATTTGATAGTACATGTAAATAGGTGATTGTGAGTTGGACATACTTGATGTACGGGATAATTATTTTCAGTTCCACAGTAAATAGTGACACCCCTCCCCCATTTAAACATTGTTTGCAATCGCAAGTCGGACACGTGGCATTAAGTAGAACAATATAGCATCTTAATTACACACTACACTAGCTGTTGGCTGTACAGCGATGTTTGTTTTTTTTACCCTCCACCAGCAAGGTAGACTATATATATATGTCGTATATTATATCTAAATGCGCTGCAACTGATGTTGTTTCCGATGATCAGTGATCCAGAGGATTTTTTATAGTATCTGTCCAGCAGAACATCATAATTACTATCATTGTCCTACTCCGATTAATGTATCATTTTGAGGAAATAATTATACAAGTAATAAGTATATTTTAGCGCGAAGGAGAATGGTAAAAATCAACTCTCTGCCCTCCTTCAAATCAATTTGAGTAATGCTGACATGCACCGTTTCAAATTCAAAACCAAATGCTATAAAATGACCCTCTGTATATTTTTAAGACAAAATTATACTTCACCAATTGGATTTTAATTTTATAAAAAATGATTCCACATAATTGTAATGTAACGTTAAGTCTAAATGGTTTTTTTTTTCATTTGAACTGGGCACTAATTTAATCATGGAGTACATGTTTTTATTCTGTAGAGCTGAAAATGTTAGATAAAAATGTCTGATTTCATAAACGTCTCCGACCCAAGATGACTTTAAATATCATGCACAATGTTCAGTCAGACTACACGTTTATGAATCTTCAAGTTAACTTGCAACTGTCATTCCTGTCCCTTCATGAGACAAAGCTTATTTAAGTGGTTATAGGTATACTTTACACGAAAGGTGTGTCATGTGCTGTTTTTGAATGCATTATTTTAATAAAAATTCAAAAACACCACATGACAGGTGTAACAGCGATGGCTAAAAAGTTAGATCACTTATTTTATAAGGATAACCGATATGGTCTGAAAAGGGTCGTGGGTTACTTACCTCATTTTATTACTATATGTAGATATGGTTTTTATAGCATGTAGGAAAATAATAAATGTAAACTTAATAAATATTAAGTCTAAAATAAAAATAAAGCCAGTTTATATCAGAGACATTGAATCACATTTTTACCCTTATGGCATCAATATGTATTTACTAATCAGATCCTATAGTTCTGGATAACTTAGATGAATGAAGCTTTGTAATACCACATAACGGTGTTGCCACATACATGCGCCTAACATGTCTATGCAGGAAATTTCAACGCATAATGAGATCGACCACGTTTATGCGGCGGCTTTCAACGCATAAAGATGTGTTGCTTATATGCGGCACATGAGTGCCTTATTGACGCATAAAGAGGACTAATTTTAATGGATTTTAAACAGAGCTTATATCTTGACAAAAACGGTAGTGGTTACATTATGATTATAACGATGGTGACAATTGAGAATTTATGTTGTTGTTAATAATGGCGACAGTAGGTGTGGACGACGAGGACGGGGATGATGAGAGGGCGACAACGATGTTACTGTCGAGGACGACGACGGTGTCATCCTCTTGTCTGTCCATGAATTCTGTGGTATTGGAGTCTCTAGAACCAAGTTATAGGGTATACAGTGTTGTTTTAGTGAAGGTAGTAATGATGACAAAGGTGTAGGTGACAATAGTGAAGGATATTATGGTATTATGCTTAAAAATAAATGTTTCTTTACGTGGCGGAAGGTAGCCTTTTTGATGATAAAAGCGTCCTCTTTATGCCTTGAAATTCCCCTTGTAGACGTGTTGCAACACGTTAATGTAGCAACATCGCTATGTGGCGTTACAAAGCTTTTGGATCTGCCATATCATTAAATCAGAGAGGCAAAAACGAAAAGAGTGTGTAACAATGTTACATGAAAAATACCACGAAGTAAAACTATTCATATAGTGCATATTTTCGGGTTTGCAAATTTGATTGATATCATAAGATTGTAGTAAAACCATTACCCATTATTTGTTTCAACTGTGTTAAGCACAAAATTCTAGGACGGACAAAATATATCGATAATAGAAATAATCAGGAAGCAAATTTGCGTTTAACTGTGAAAAAATTATCAAAATCGGTTCAGAAATAACTTCAAGACGGAGTTTTGAAATGAATGGGGTTTTAGGAACAATAATATTATCTTAAAACTCGCGATTTACCTAGTAAATTAAAATAAATAAATAAACGATTGAAATATAATATTTCCTTGTAAAATTTGTACCATCTGGTGTCATTTTATATATTGGTAACACCAAAGACAACACCAAAGACAGTTGATCTGTCGTATACCACTTTTTTAATCATAAAATACATTCAAAAAGTGGTATATGATACTGTCATATACCACTTTTTGAGTGTATTTTATGATTAATATAAAAAGTGGTATATGACAGATCTACCAAATAAAAATGCTAAAGTACACTTAAAGTGCACGCTCACAGATCACAGTGCTGCTTCTTATCTCACAGATTTGAATCCAACTCGGACAGACCCTAGTGTGATCAACTTTGTCAGTTCTCATGCCGGATGTCAATGGTTTTTTCCAGGCACTCTGGTTTCCTCCAGAAACTGACCGCCTCGGTATTATTTGAAAGAATCTTGACTGTGAAATTTCAAAAGGTAGCAAACATCAACAGTCACAGTAGGATTTTAACGAAAGTATCAGCAGCTATATCAGTCATCAAACCTGCTGTTGGGTTATGTCTGCTTCTCGGTAGCTATATCTGTCAATGGGTCTGCTTTAGGGTCATCTATGTTTCTCAGTATCTATATCTGCCAATGAGTCTGCTTTCATCTGTCTGTTTCGCAGTAGCTATATCTGTCAATGAGTCTTATATAGGAAAATCTGTCTATCTCTAGCTATATCTCTCACTGAGTCTGCTATAGGGAAAATATATCTGTACCGGTAGCTATATCTGTCACTGAGTTTGTTATAGAGAAATATGTTGTCTATCCATAATTATATCTGTCACTCAGTTTTATATTGTCATCTACCTGTCTATCTGTAGCGATATATGTGACTGACTTTGCTATAGGGTCATCTGTCTGTCTATCTGTAGCTACATCTGACACTGAATCTGCTACAGGGTCATCTGTCTGTCTATCTGTAACTATATCTGTCACTGGGTCTGCTAGGGTCATCTGTCTGTCTATCTGGAACTATATCTGAGTTGTGCTAAAGGGTAATCTATCTGTTTATCTGCAGCTTTATCTGTCACCCAGTCAGTTATAATGTCGCCTGCTATATCTGACATAGAGTCTACTAAAAGGTCAGTCTGTTCAACTATTGTTTGGTCTGTCTAAATATGTCCTTTGGTCTTGTGTAGCCACATATTTCACCGTATCTGTTTTGGAGTCATCGGTCTGTTCAAATTCTCCTAATTTTGTATCAAATTCTGTAGTAGGTCTATTTTTTTAGTGCATTTGTCTTAAATATTGAATGCCCCTTCGCAACGACGTGTCTATGTCTCAATATCTACTGTGTGTCCTACTGTCTGCGTACTTACTGTGGTTTTATTTGTTTTCGCTTTTAGGTCCACCCTAAAGATCTGTTTTACTCTGTCGTAAATCTATGACATTCTTTCTCTTTCTTATTATATCTTGTCTGTGAACAACTCGGTGGCGTTACTTGTTTGTCTCTGGTGTTATTTCATTTTCAATATGATATCTCTGATAACATAGCGCAAAATCAAATGTTCATGGTAAGCGAAGACCCATATATGAATCTGGAATATGTGATAGCCACCGTGATATAACTCAGATTGTATGTATTACATAAAACAATTCAAAATATATACCAGTAGTCCATGGTGTTACTAATTGTGTCACTGGTGTAACTAACATTGCAAAATTCAGGAATATACAAATCATTTATTACTTTTACAGCAAAAGAACAACCAAAGAACCTTATTTACATTCAAAAGATCAGTCAAAATAAAGGAAATTTACGTATTTCTGACAATGCACATATTATTAAAAGCATAATTAATATAAAGTCCCTGGTGTTACATTTTTGTCTTTGGTGTATCTAAAAATTATCATCATACGTAAATAGATAATTATTTCTGTAGTTCGACGAATTATAATTTTATTTTCCCGCGTTTCGAAGTATTGCTCACCTGGCGCAATGCATTTTGTTTTCTCTGTATTATGTATGAGTGGAGAGTAGACCTAAAGAATAGGTCAGTTGCTATTGCTCAAAATATACATAGTTATTGTTTGCTAATTTCTACTAGGTATAAGAACAATATACAAAGTAAAAGTCCCTGGTGTTTCCGTATCCAGTCATTGGTGTAACCAGAATAGAATAACAGTATGATAACCGGTCATCTAATATTTTCTTTCACCATAATTGTACAACTAAAGGTGTGCCAATGTCTTTTATACATTTTTTTCAATATTTTTTACAAAATTACAAAAAAAAAATCCACTTAATTAGTTTTAATGTCTGTGGTTACACTATATTTGTCTCTGGAATAACCAATTTCTACAGTAATACCAAAGACAGTTACACAATGGACATATTTTCAGATATTAACGCATGGTTTAAAAAACAATACCTCCTTCAGCATAAACACATGCTACATCTGAACTTTGAACGTTGCCAAAACTTTAGAAAGGTGTATTTTTCTTATTTCTTTCTTGGTATTATATACACAACGGTAACACCACAGACTTAAAATAAATCTACTGTTAAATGTAAACTAATCTTTATCAATTTTTACTAATTATGTTTTTACTGATGTTTGATTTTTGTCCAGATGCTGAATACATGATGTCTGCAGACTAGGGAGCATATACCATCTTTTATATGCAAAGAGCAGTAACTCGTATATATGCACTTTTAGTGTTTGGTAACACCAAGGACTGTGCAACATTGTACACACTATTTATCCAAGAAAAATATCATTCGTTGACATATTAAACTGAATAATTCGTCATATTTAGTCAGTATACGTGATTATATAATGGCCAAAACCCAAATTTGATTTATAAATCAACAATTAAATAAAGTATATTGATGACAAACAAAAAACTTGTGTCGAAAGACAGTAACAAAGTAACAGAATCACACCTCAAATGATTACACAATTTTACAAAGTATAACTATTTATCAAATATTTTGAGAACATTTTACAGTTCCGAACCTGTACAAACTATTTTAGCCCTTAAATTGATAAAATTTAAAACATATCTGCATGTTTATTGCTGTTGACATGAATTTCTACATTTTTTGAGAATGACCCATATATATTCGGCAGAAGTATCTTTAGTACGACCCTTAAAAGCACAACCAGAAAAATAATTACGCGAGAAAATTGCGTGACCCGCGGACTCAATTTTTAAATTTTAATCTAGATCAATCAAGGATATTTCATCCTTGGGCAGTTATGTTTTTTTATTTGGTCCAGCAGTTTTAGAGAAGAATATAGAGCTACTTGTACTTAACAGGGCGGATCCAGGATTTTTCGAAAGGGGGGGGGGTTAGAATTATATCAATGCTAGGTGCTTCCAGAGACAGATGGGGAAAATAATTTTGTTATATTAACATATGGGGGTCATATCAGTCAATAGCTCTCTCTATCTCTCTTTAAATTTTTTAAAGGTAGTGGGGGGGTTGCATCTCCCCGTTTTTCTTACTTTCTTTTCACTTAAATCAATTTTATTGAATGCTTTTTACGTATTTACAAGTACTAGTGTTAGTTGGCGTTCATTTGATGTTAAACGTCAAACCATTGTTCGTTACCTGCCTGACTTGTCAATAAAGCCTGAGAACTTCCGTATGATTGCAATCGACATGATGGTGATATTGATTTTATGTTTTTTGTTATTTCACAATCGAGTTCAGTTTTTATTGTACTTATGACACAATTAGGCTTGTTATGACGATGTTGCCAAGTCACATTTATTAGAAGAAAGCTTCTTGAAATGATATAATGCATTGCAAACAGTACCGACCTGTCACATGTTTAACGCTAAGCTTATGACTTACTGTATTTCCATAAATTCAATGCACATGAAAAATGCAAGAATAAAGTCGTATTTTACAACAAACTCACAAAAAATGGTCAAAACTTAATATAAAATATACTGACCTAATAAGAAAAAATATTTTTCATTTATAAAAAATGTGAACTTAATTCTGTACATAGAGCAATATTTTACAAAACAACAAACATGACATTGTCAAAATTATCCCTTCTGTACCATCTTATACTTGGAACAACTATAAACGTTATGTCATAATTAGAATATTCATGATGATCAAACCTGGAAAAAACCCGAGCAACAATGACCTACCTGACCCATTAATGCCCTGATGTAACTTTGAATGAGGCCCTTGGTGTTAGTGTATAAACTTGATCAAATTTCCAATATTTTCGCAAAATTTCTCTATGTACAGGAGAACTGAACAAAAATGTTTTAATTACAAATATAATTTGGTTAGGTCAGTGCATTTAAAATGCATTTTATTGATAGTTTAATGGAAACATTTTCAATTAAAAGAAATAAAGAATAAAAACCAGGTGCACCCAATTTATGGAAATACAGTAACGCCGAATCGAAAGCCCATCTTAGCCACCTCATCTCAGCCATTATATACCACTGCGGTAGCTCAGTTGGTAGAGTGCTCGCTCCGTAAGTGGAAGGTCGTGGGTTCGAACCCCGGCCGGGTCTGACCCAAGACTTGAAAGTGGGTAGTGACTGTTCTTTCGCCAAGCACTCGGCATTACGAAATGAAAGTCACGGTTCTTTCGGATGGGAACTTAAAATAAACGAGGTCCCGTGTCACGGTGGGCTTGGCACGCTAAAGATCCCTGCTGTATAATGCCATAAGCGCAACGCACAGGCAAAATTTCTGCAACTTCGTCTATAGCTGGCGACGTCTCGATATAAGTGAAATATTCTTGACTGGGACGTTAAACACCATTACTCACTCACTCACTCAGCCATTATATCTCGGAAGCATTTCAGTAGATGTTATTAATCTCGTGGCTGTTTTTCAATGACTAGCTATCCATATCTCAAGCCACCCGGCAGCCGAGCTTCGACTCCTTTACAACAGCTAAATGTTAAACTTTTGACAGGCCTGTACTTTACATGTAGAAGAAACAAACCAAATCAACAATGATGATCGCTTTTCAAACCTGTTTTCAACTTCAAGTATTTTTTTACTTTGGTAAAATATGGTCTATTTTTATTTTTAAATTTGAATGCTTGCCCTATTTATGTGTCTAAGTGTTTTGCATAACATTTTTTAAGTTTTGTTGTAGTGTTTATTAGTTGCCTTGGTTACTGTCAAACGCAGTCATATGTGTTTCGTGTTATTTTCAAATTTGGCCTCACAGGTATTTAAATGTTGTTGCTGCATTACCCTTCCGGAGCACCTGGTCTGAGTTCCTAGGAGGAAGTTCACGTGTTTCACTAAATTTCCAGTTGTCGGTTTTGCTTTACTTCTTGTATTGTGATTTGAACATGAATTCTCTCTCTCTCTCTCTCTCTCTCTCTCTCTCTCTCTCTCTCTGTGTTTTTACTGAAGGCTAAATTGAGCGATCTAGTAGCTTTCTCTGGCATAAAATTGCGTACATTATTTGTTTCGAGAATGTCAGAGAAATATTTTCTATGCTTTTATTAAAGTTATAATTTTAAATCGAATCTGAATCTGAATTTGTTTCGAGAATGACAGAGAAATATTTTCTATGCTTTTATTAAGTTATAATTTTAAATCGAATCCGAACCTGCTTAAATTGTCAACGAATTATTAATAGTGTTGTCATATGCTTTTCATGATTTGTTATGAAATAGATCATTTAAAAATGGGATATGACAGTGTACATGGATACATAAATGTAGATGTACGTAATAAATAATTATTACATAAAAGTACATGTAGATGTGTGTAATACCTAATTATTACATAAATGTAGATGTGCGTAATACCTAATTATTACAGAAATGTAGATGTACGTAATAAATAATTATTACATAAATGTACATGTAGATGTACGTAATACCTAATTATTACACAAATGTAGATGTACGTAATAAATAATTATTACATAAATGTACATGTAGATGTGTGTAATACTTAATTATTACACAAATGTAGATATACGTAATAAATAATTATTACATAAATGCACATGTAGATGTGTGTAATACCTAATTATTACATAAATGTAGATGTGCGTAATACATAATTATTATACAAATGTAGATGTACGTAATGAATAATTATTACATAAATGTACATGTAGATGTGCGTAATACCTAATTATTACACAAATGAAGATGTGTGTAATACCTAATTATTACACAAATGTAGATGTGCGTAATACATAATTATTACACAAATGTAGATGTACGTAATACATAATTATTACATTGTTGTACATGTAGATGTGTGTAATACCTCATTATTACATTGCTGTACATGTAGATGTGGGTAATACCTAATTATTACACAAATGTAGATGTGCGTAATACATAATTATTACATTGTTGTACATGTAGATGTGCGTAATACATAATTATTACACAAATGTAGATGTACGTAATAAATAATTATTACATAAATGTACATGTAGATGTGTGTAATACCTAATTATTACACAAATGTAGATGTGCGTAATACATAATTATCAGACAAATGTAGATGTACGTAATAAATAATTATTACATAAATGTAGATGTACGTAATAAATAATTATTACACAAATGTAGATGTACGTAATAAATAATTATTACATAAATGTACATGTAGATGTGCGTAATACCTAATTATTACACAAATGTACATGTAGATGTGCGTAATACCTAATTATTACATAAATGTAGATTTGCGTAATACATAATTATTATATAAATGTACATGTAGATGTGCGTAATACCTAATTATCACACAAGTGTAGATGTGCGTAATACATAATTATTACATAAATGTACATGTAGATGTGCGTAATACCTAATTATAACACAAATGTAGATGTGTGTAATACCTAATTATTACACAAATGTAGATGTAGATGTGCGTAATACCTAATTGTTACACAAATGTAGATTTGCGTAATACCTAATTATTACATAAATGTACATGTAGATGTGCGTAATACCTAACTATTACACAAGTGTAGATGTGCGTAATACCTAATTATCACACAAGTGTAGATGTGCGTAATACCTAATTATCACACAAGTGTAGATGTGCGTAATACCTAATTATTACACAAGTGTAGATGTGAGTAATACCTAATTATCACACAAGTGTAGATGTGCGTAATACCTAATTATTACACAAGTGTAGATGTGAGTAATACCTAATTATCACACAAGTGTAGATGTGCGTAATACCTAATTATCACACAAGTGTAGATGTGCGTAATACATAATTATTACATAAATGTAGATGTGCGTAATACCTAATTATTACACAAATGTAGATTTGCGTAATACATAATTATTACATAAATGTACATGTAGATGTGTGTAATACCTAATTATTACACAAATGTAGATGTACGTAATAAATAATTATTACATAAATGTACATGTAGATGTGCGTAATACTTAAGTATTACACAAATGTAGATGTGCGTAATACCTAATTATTACACAAATGTAGATGTGCGTAATAAATAATTATTACATAAATGTACATGTAGATGTGCGTAATACTTAATTACTACACAAATGTAGATGTACGTAATAAATAATTATTACACAAATGTAGATGTACGTAATAAATAATTATTACATAAATGTACATGTAGATGTGCGTAATACATAATATTATTACACAAATGTAGATATGCGTGATACCTAATTATTACACAAATGTAGATGTGCGTAATACCTAATTATTACACAAATGTAAATGTGCGTAATACCTAATTATTAAACAAATATAGATGTGCGTAATAAATAATTATTACATTGTTGTACATGTAGATGTGTGTAATACCTCATTATTACACAAGTGTAGATGTACGTAATAAATAATTATTACGTAAATGTATATGTAGATGTGGGTAATACCTAATTATTACACAAATGTAGATGTGCGTAATACATAATTATTACACAAATGTAAATGTGCGTAATACCTAATTATTAAACAAATATAGATGTGCGTAATAAATAATTATTACATTGTTGTACATGTAGATGTGCGTAATACATAATTATTACACAAATGTAGATGTACGTAATAAATAATTATTACATAAATGTACATGTAGATGTGTGTAATACCTAATTATTACATAAATGTAGATGTGCGTAATAAATAATTATTACACAAATGTAGATGTACGTAATAAATAATTATTACACAAATGTAGATGTAGATGTGCGTAATACCTAATTATTACACAAATGTAGATTTGCGTAATACATAATTATTACATAAATGTACATGTAGATGTGTGTAATACCTAATTATTACACAAATGTAGATGTACGTAATAAATAATTATTACATAAATGTACATGTAGATGTGCGTAATACCGGATCTGGGGGCATACATACACTCCTACATGATTTGAAATTAGAACCTAATTTTCTAAATTCTATAGACCATATAAATGACTTTTTCCCTGTATCTTTTAGTAACATAAGTCGATAGTTCAAATCTCTAGCCGCACCCATTTGGTCGTAAAATAAACAGCGTTCGTCCAAAGTTGGGAGTAGAACTTCGCGGACCAGTTTGATTGAAATTACCGCGTGTAGTTTATAAAGTTTCCCAGTCAGACTAGGTTCGTACTTCAGATGGTTTGTGTATCGAAAAAAATCCTCACACCGTGTTTGTACTCCAGATGGTTTGTGTATCGAAAAAATCCTCACACCGGGTTCGTACTTCAGATGGTTTTTGAATAAAAAATCGTGACTCGTCAGGAAATTATTTATTATCAACATGAAACTTTCTGCTATTTTAATTTCATGATTTCTATACAGATCAACCTATAGTAAAATTGAACGAAATATATACACACATTGAATATTTTATGTTGATACTTTCAAAGTTGAAATCGTTTATGTATGTTCAAGATCAATTATTCATAGAGTGTCTAAGCAGTTTTCGACCGAAAAGTGATGATGACTAAATGACTGCAAGTTCTCCCTATATGTTTGCAGTATCCGTAGTCTTCTAGCGTTACGTTTTACCATTTCGTGGAACTTTGTCGGATTTTATTGGAAACTGTTGAAATTAAACTCCGTCTCAATTACTTATTAAGACTGCGATTTTAAATTTTAATTTTTTAATACAAAATATGCATAACAAGGCGGTGAAATGTGTGTATTTGTAAGACGCGTTGATTTGTAAAACTTACAGTACAGGCCTGTCGAATGTTTATCACTAAGCTAATGAATAAGTGCCGAATCGACCGTTCAAATCGATCCCTCATTAGCGAATGCTGGACAACTCGTGTCCAAGACAACTCGCACGCAGGACAACTCAAACCATAATGAGATAACAAGAATTCAAGACACCCTGTACCCAAGCCGAGACAAGAAGACAATTTAAGAAAACTTACATCCGTTTTTGTTATTGTCTTCCTATCTATAAGGGTTTATAAGATTTATTTAGAAAAACAGTTTTCTAGCAATACGTAATTAATTTGAACAAATTACATAAAATTAATTTAGAGGTATCAAAATATCTAAGTTAAAGATTTAAAAAACATATGTGTTAATTTTCTTGCTTTTGGGGTACAAGTTGTCTCAGGTTGGGTGCGGATTGTCATGATGTGGAAACACATCGGTACGAGTTGTCTTGATACCCTCGATAGCTATGTACATCTCGACAGCTTTTCGCAACCACTGCCGTAGATCAGTTAGTAGAGTGCTCACTCCGTAAGTGGGAAGTCGTAGGTTTGATCCCCGGCCGGGTCTGACCCAAGACTTGTAAGTGGGTAGTGACTGTTCTTTCGCCAAGCACTCGGCATTACGAAATGAAAGTCACGGTTCTTTCGAATGGGAACTTAAAATAAACGAGGTCCTGTGTCACGATGGGCTTCGCACGCTAAAGAACCCTGCTGTATAATGCCATCAGCGCAACGCACAGGCAAAATTTCTGCACCTTCGCCTATAGCTAGCGACGTCTCAATATAAGTGAAATATTCTTGACTGGGGCGTTAAACACCATTACTCACTTACTCACCATGATTCAACTTAACTCGACAGCTTTTCGACAGAGCTATTATCTATTTCTTGTCCAGTAGCTACCTTCTAATATATCTCTGCTACTCGTAGCCGAGCGTCGACCTTTTTCGTTAGCTCAGTGTTAAACTTTAGACAGGCATGTACTGCACTTTTATACATGAATTACATTTACATAATTCTTGTTAAGGCCCAGTCACACAGCCAAAACTTACGATTTACGCATGAATTGCGCAGAAATTTTGAGTCGTGCGCGATTCATCGGTGCTGTGCGTAATTCATAAGTTTTTCTGACGTGGAGCATCAGTAGTTGTCAGTGGATATTCGTCGAATCGGGTTTGTGCGCGATTCCAGGTTTTGAGCTGCTCAAAAATCTTGATCACGCACAAGTTTGCGCGATTGTGCGCCGTTTAACGTAATTCAAGCGTCCTTTGCGTAGTTCTGACGCGGACAATGCGCGACATATGCGTGGACCGTTAGTGGTTGTTCGCAAGAAATTTACCGCTACCGCGCACGTCGATGACTTTTCACTGACGAATAACGCACATATCACGCATGTCTCGCTGTAGTAACACGTACATTTCACTGATATCCACTGACAATCACTGACAAAAAAAGTATTAACGCATAAAACACTTACAGAACACTTACAAAAACGCATAAAAAATTTATGAAAAACTTATGAATCACTTATGTATCACTAACAACTCACGTATGATTTTTGCCGTATGAAAGCAACCATTTCTTCAACTTTTGCCAGTCTTGTCCTTGCTGCCAAGGGGTACACATCCAGCATGAACCCCCAGAGAAGAGATGTCCTGGTGTTCCTGATCCAGAACCAGAATGATCAGCTGCTGCAACTTCATCAGACTTGGTTGATAGCAGCTGGGTCTTGTAGAACTGCAAGCTGTTGATGATGTACTGCTCCCTGTCAGTGTACTTCTTCGCTGCCTGGCCAGACTCATTAGCCTTGGCAGCCCAGATCTCCCTGCGCTTCTTGTAGAGACGATGCCCCGCCTCCAAACTTCGTCGTGCTCCGCCATCCACTCAAGGAGACCTTCTTCTATCTCAGCTTCAAGGGAATAGTCACGCTTGGCAATGGCTTTTCCCTTGGACTTGCCCTTGCCCTTGCCCACAGGACGTGCATCTTCTTCAGACTCATCAACAGCAGCAGTCTGGTCACCAGCAGCAGCAGTGGGAGCAGACTCATCAGCAGCATGAACCTCCACTTGGATTTCAAGATCAGGAGGTGGAGGTCTTGGAGACCTCCTGGGAGCCTCTTCATCTCCAGCGGCCTCTCTCTGCGGGAGATCTACAGGAACTTCTTCTTCTGGAGCAGCTGGAGCCTTCTTCTTCTGGACCCTGGTCTTGGAGGGCTGATGACCTTTCCTGGGTGGCATCTTCAAGTAGTATTCAAGTAGTATTCTGATGTGGCTGCTTCGGCTACTGGAACGAAACTGGCAAAACCCCGTCAATGCAGGCTATTTATTGTGCGCGGAGCGGATGTGATAGTGACGCCCGCTGTTCGCGAGCCATCAGCGAATCAGAAGTGATCCATACGTGATCCATGCGCGCTCTATGCGTCGTTCATCAGTGCTCGTGCGCGGTTCATACGTGCTTATACGTGGTTCATACGCAGTTTATGCGTGGTGTGTTCGTCAATAAAAACCAGAAATTGTCCCTGTTTTGGCCCTATGCGCTGATGTGCGTGATTTGTAAGTGATTTGTAAGTGATTGTAAGTGATTTGTACGTAGTTCATGCGCAATTCATCGGTGATTTTCGACCACGCACACCCCCAAAAATGGTCAATTTCTCCACTGACAATCACGCACAAGCCAACTTTATACGTGATTTATACGTCATTTATGCGTGATCGGCTGTGTGACTGGGCCTTTAGTTGTTACAGTTAATACTTTTGTTAACATGGTGTATCTCGATTCATCATACACTAGAAATATACGACAAGGATAAATTTCATATAAAGCACTTGTTTGGACCATCGAACCCACGGCAGTGAGATGCCTTGAGTTTGAAGGCTAACGCCATGACCACCTCGACCGCAACACCATAAGCATATTCATGTGTGTGTTTTTGGGGTTTTTTCCTACCGTTTAAATTACTCTAACTGATGGTGACTTTTGACTTTATGTGACCGTTTGATTGATATTTTATTGTCGTGAATAGTGAACACAAAATCTTTTCAAACAGCGGTCTAATATTTGACCCCTATTTTTTTTTATTTATAAATATGTTACGGACGTAGTAGAAGACATGTGATCGACATACTGAATACTTTGACCGTACGGTGACGGTATGCACAGAGTTTCCATCGTTTTTTCCACGTAATGCCATCAAAACAACATTATATTCTTATTATTATTTAAGGAGTTTTATTATTTTTTTTGTTATCGGATTGTATTTATTTTTATTTTCATCCCACGACACACGACTAGTATCCGTTTCTTAGACAAATACCGATGTATAGAATCTACTAAGCAAGTTCTATACTCAAATTATGGTTCTTTTTCTTTTCAATGAACTGTCTCATAAGTGATCGGAGATCAACATATTCTTTACATAAAACGATACTGTAATAAATTTTACTTATTTTGGTGTGTATTTTTCAAAGATTTATGGAATATTTACCGAATTTGGTAATCTTAAAGTAACGCGATAAGCCGCATGTACAAAAAAGTTGCGTAACGTAAATGGGTCATCTTAAATTGCCATATTTTCTGAAAATATTGCGTCAGGGTCGCAACTTCACACAGTGATTCAAATGTGATGCAGACGATTAAACATATTCAAAAGTATATCAAATGAAAGGGAAAATGATGAAGTTTTTGTAACTGGATTCTGTTTTCCCTATTTGAGGTTATAGTTATGAGAAAAGTTCAACAGAAGAATTTTTTTCCATTTTTCGACCGTGTAACCTAAAATTCAAACCTTGGAAAATATGACCGTTCTATAATTTCGGTTGTTATGACCCGGCTGATGATTTTTTTAGAATAAAAATTATATTGTTTAAATCCGTAAATTCTTGTGAATACCGTGATATAAAAGTTTTTGATATCTGTCTCTTATTTTTGGTATAATGGCGAAGTGAGTAATCTCTTTCTGAATCGCTCTCTCATAAAAAGTGAAGAAAATATTTCTTTGTCGGCGTTTTTAACGGAAGATTTATTATTGAAAATGAAATTGCTTCATTTTGAAAATTGTACCATTGTTTTCTGTATGTTTTGCCGTTTCAAATGCGATATCCCGCGAGAAAATTGCTTCAGAAATATCCAAATTATCGCAGTTTTTCCATGACGCATAGGCCAAAAATATGCTTACCGGTACCGGTAGGAACGGGAAGGAGTTAAGTAAATAGGCTGCTTATCTCTGCCCCCGTTAGCTCTGCAGCGTTTTGGTAGCTACTAATTTTCTTTCGGCAACTTTTCGTTCACCTGCTATTCACTATTCCCACCACTCGGAGTCTCCACAGCCGAGCTAAGAATCCTTTTCGTCAGCTCAGTGTTAAATTTTCGACAGACATGTACTTTCAGGGGCGTAGCTGGGGTGTTTATGATGTGGACGCCTAAAGAGGGCAGGGGGTTTGGGGGCCGCCCTGATGCGAATTTTTGGCCCTCCAGGGCGCTATTTATCAGAATTTTTCTTATAATTTTATGCTATGCTGTGGTAGTTTTTGTCGTTCTTTTGAGAACTGGTTCATTCTTAAACCTCAACTCATCATCATTCAAAGCGAAAAGATCGCCGGCAAAGTCAAGACAACACCGGAACCGCACCTCAGAGGCTATCGAAGTCAGGTATAAACCGAATTCGTATATAACATTTCCGGTGAAGACCAACGGTTTGGTATAAGAAATATATTATATTCTCTCTCTCTCTCGTTTTTTTTTTTTTTTTTTTTTTTTTGCGAAAACGATGTGGACGTTTTTGCGTACAAACGTACGCCTGGCTACGCCCCTGACTTTATTTACCCGGTACATAGAAGGCTGGAATTGCGGGCTATCTTCACACCAGTAACGTTTTGACTCATTTTGGAGGAAATTCAAGAGGCAAAAAAATTACATTCAGAGTTTTACTTATCATAAAATATAATTAAATGCAAATTAGAATTCTATTTGTCTATCTTTCATGCCTCTGTACGTTTTTACAGTATTTTCTAGCTGTGTCTTTGAGAGATGATTGTTTAGAAATCAATTTGGAAAACATATCATTTTGATGTAAACATAACACACAAATAAATTGGGAATATTACCATTATCCATTAGGAAAACATGCTTAATTGCATTGGGAATGTTGTAGTATGGCCGCTTACAAGACCAAGATCTTTGTAACTTATGAATAAGTATAATGTAAAGCTCCATGAATATCTTTATGTAAACCCCAATTACGTCTATGACGTATGCATTGTCACGTTGACGTTGTTCAGTATGAATGAACAGACGTGTTCTCTTCATGTAAAACACCCCGACCACGTGGAAATATTACAGTGAATGTGCCCAAATTTCGACCCCAAATTTGCTCCAGTGAGACCCCAGTCAATATTTTATACTTATACCGAGGAGGTAGGTTCTTAGACCGGATGTACTAGGACAAAAACACGGACCTTCAGCAAGCAAACGGACAAGCAAACTAAAACCCTTTCTCCGCGGCACACGTACGTTGTATATGGTCCAGTTATATTAGATCTAAAACGGTAAAAGGTGCTGCATTGCGTAACCTCTCGCCTTAGACCAATTGACCACTAGACAATACAGGGGCGGATCCAGGATTTTTTGAAAGAGGGGGGGGGGGTGAGAATTATCCAGGGTTTTTGAAAGGGGGGTGAGAATTATATCAATGCTAGGTGCGAGCTTCCAGAATCGAGGGGCAGTCTAGGGCAGAACCCCGATGGGGACCAAGAAATAATTTTTAATCAGTCAATAGCTCTCTCTCTCTCTCTCTCTCTCTCTCTCTCTCTCTCGCTTTTTATTTTCAAAGGGGGTGGGTTGCACCCCGCAACCCCCCCCCCCCTTAAATCCGCCACTGCTTAATCATTTATGTTGAACATGCAAAAAAACACCAAAAAAACAACAACAACAACACTGTTCCAATGCTTTTTACATCTGAATAAAATATTACGTCTTATCAGTGACATTTCTGTATTAAATGTCGCAATAAACACAAGGTAACTATGTGTTAGTCCAATTTTGGGTATATATTTTTAGGTTAAGTTATGTCAATCTATGTTTTGGCATTTTATAACCCGCATGATCTAATAGTCTATGCAGAACCAAACGCACAGCAAATTTATATATAGTAAATTAGGAACATTAATTGTGGATAGGTTTTTACCGGAAGTTCACTAAATTTATCATCAGCTGTTTTCTGTAAATATTTATCAAATTTTAGTTAGTTTTACGACTAAATAATAATCACAGGTATTTAAATCGCACTTTACAGGTATCATGACACACATATCTGATTATTTAGTCAAAATCTGAACTCAAACGACTTGAAGCTAGGCGTTAGAAAATGCTTTACTTTGAAAGACGTAAATTATTTTGACCATGTGTTGTTCAAAGAGTTACAAAAGATTATGGCAATTTTCAACATCTGATGTAAATAAATTGTCCTTCTTGTTGTAAATTTGGGTGTTCATGTAAGAAAACCTAGCAATTTGATACAAATCTGAAATAGAAAGTGAAACAAATTTTTGTATCCATTTGCATTTTTTTTTGTTAATGTTTTTACTACGTTCTTTTTCTTTTTCGTTCTTTCCTCACAAACTCACACAGGCTGACCCACAGGGGCCAGTTTCAAAATAAATTTCAAAAATACCCATAAGTATATAAAAAAGAGTAAAGGGGAACAACGAATCGGATCTTTCACTTGCAGGTGCTCCGACAAAATTCTACATTACTTTTTTAATTTGTGTCCGATCATCTGATCATCGTGATCTTGGTGTCATTTTGTTCCTAGATAAATATTCTTTGAATTGACATTCAATTTTTGGACATTAAAATGTTCACACAGAAAACGTTGTAAGCCCTTCCATGTAAAACTTAAAAAGTAGCTTAAAATTCACATTACGACCATGTTTTTGACTATCAGCATCCGTGTCATCTACAAATGCTGATGTAAATCGAAGAACTAAATAAAAAGCAAGAAATTTCATAAAGTTCAGGCCTTAGATAGAATTTTTAATTCCTCTTGGCACTGTGCCTAGTTGAATAAGAAAACCACTTGGCACTTGGAAATTTAACTCGGCGCAGTCACCACAAGTGTAAAAGATAATATTCGGAACATTGGTTGGATTTTACATTACTCTAAGTGACTTCTCAATGTGAAACGGTTTGCACATATGATGCAAACGTTCAAATGACTTTGTTGATTCATGCTTGTAACAGAATGGCAAGATTTTTACAAAGGGGCCCAGATCGTTACAATTGACCTCCTTGTACATGATTTTCCAGACCTACACTAAATTGTCTGTTGTTTATTAATTGTAACAAGCTCATGAGGTATATGTCTGATAAACTCGGCACCGTGACAAGTGCAATAAAAACATCACTCGTCCCAGTACACATTTCACTCGTCAGGACGAGTGAATAATTGAAGCCCTGAAGTTATAAAGCCCATGTACAATTGTACATGTATACTATAAAATATGGGTATAAAAAATATGTGGTAATAACACATTTGTTATTGACATGTACTGGGTAATAACCACTTCGTAAAATAAAAACACTGTGTTGTGATTGTGCTATACTAATAGTTAAATATTTACATGTTATTATTTACATGCATAACAATAACCTTGCTCACACTAATACATGTAGGAACTTTTTACCTATTTTTCTAGGTTTCTATTTGTGGTAACCAAAATCACCCAAGGGCCATTTTGGCTACCAGAAATAGACAGTGAAGCAAAATGTAAAAGATGGAAATGCATTGTGAGTCAATGTAATAATTTTCTTTCTTTTTTCTTTCAGAAGATCTTATTGTTACAAAAATGGGATAATAATAAAGTTGATAGTCTTTGGGTAACTAGAAGTAGAAGGTCATGGTGTGTAACTCTGATGTGACCAATATCAACCCAGATTCCAACATGAACCCAGGCTTTAGTTTATACACCAATAATAACTATATACCAGGTATTGGACCGTTTAACGCTGTCCAGACATGTCAGACCCAACAAGGCCAGAGTGACGGAATGGATCCTAGTACCAAATCATATATACCAGGTGGTGAAATTACATTACAGTTACCGGGAAATCGAGGCGGAATCCCGGTTCAGTTTCCGCCTAGCATCAATAACTACCCTGGATCTTTCACTTTTGCTGTCCCTACTCAGGCAAATTCTATACTTAGTACGTTTGCACAGTCTACTCAGCCTAGAGATCACATGCCATGCTCTGTAGGAATAACCGGAGCTCCGGGTATCGGAACACACTGGCAGCATAGTATACCAAGATTGATGCCATGGCAGGATGCCATGTCTGGCCAAACCACCAATGGTATCTCCACATTTACCGGTCTTCTACCTGCAGTAAGCCATTATGAAGGATAGTAAGTATAGAATATATTGTTTTCAAATTTGTAATATAGGCAAACAATATTGACCTGTCAGCTTGACCTTTAATTTAAATGTTTACTATCGACAAGTACATTTATGTATAGGGAGCAAAAGAACATAATTGGAAACTAGTGATGGGAATCGGTTGCATTTTCATAATCGATTAATCGGTTATAATCGGAAGATGATTTCGATCGTTTTTCCGATTATAATCAGTTAATAAATTGAAGCGGAAATTACAAAGTAAATTAGGTTAAATTCTAAATTTTAGTCTTGATAATATCTGCAAGATATTTGTATCTCAGTTAAGACTTAAAACATCCTCCATTTTTCTGATCATTTACTCTTCCTTACATTTGTGTAAGTTTTCTTTTCCAAGTACACTTATTCCAGCTACAATTTCATACTTATTTTATAAGAGACTTTCCATAAACGAACGTCAGTAAATAATCGAAATCAATCGATTATTAGATTTTAGAATCGATTATCACTAATCGCACGCATAAACAATTAGATATTGATTGAATTGATTAATCGGTCCAACACTATTAGAAACTATTACTATTTTAAGAGTAAACACCTGTGTTGTGTATGTATTAAATGTGAATCTTAACACTTCCAAAATACTGTTTTGGGTAGATTCTCCTATATGTATATCCCTAATTTAGTAATTAAAGGTCAAGCAGTCAGGTCAATAATTATTGCCTATACCATTCCCTTTGAGTTCACTTGAACAATGTGTTTATGCCCCTGTTAAGATTCTTTCACTTATATTGAGACAGTGAAGTCTGAGATGATGTTGGAAACTGTGGTGGCTGAACAGGGATTTTTCTGGGTATCCACAGGGTCCGGTAAAGGGACCCATTCCCAATGCAAAAAAACATACATTTTTCCCAATTTTGTAGTAAAAAATTCCCAATTAGCTACGTTAATCAATTTTTTGAAGAAAAAAAATCACAAGATCATCAAAATCATATTCGGAGGATATCTCTTTCTGATAACGATTTCGCTCTTTATTAACCAACATTTTGCTAGATGATTTATAAAGAGACAGCGCTATTTTGCTGTGAAACCGATATAATTTGTTCAATTATCAGTATTCTAGTGGTCTAGAATTTCTAATATGTTGTTGTGATTTTTCCCAAAATTACATTTTTGTTGTGCATTTTCCCAATTTCATCCCAAGGTCCTTTTCCCAAAAAGGTCAGAAAAATCCCTGCTGAAGCAAAACTACCAAGTGAACTACAGTAATTATCTCCGTGGCCATTTACCTCATATTTTGTGAAATAATTCCATTGTTAAATCCTTAATTAGCCCTATATAACATTACATGAACATCCATTTTAGTAAATTTTCAAGTAGAAGACAAAGTTCTCAAAGTAGACAGCAAATATTGAGTAATATGTATCAATTGCAAAACATATTCAGAAAATGTAACTTTAGGGAAAGTAGGTAATGAACTTAATCCAAATTAAAATAGTAGACAACTTTCGCTGTCTTGCTGGCTTTATTGAAACCACTGCATGTTTGTAAAATATTTTAAGTTTTGGTGTTTTAGCGGAAGGTTTTTTTTTTTGGAAAATTATAATATTATTTTCTAATTTAAATCAACAGAATTTGAATGTATTCCCCTCATTCAGAGAATAAAAAGAAAACTTAAACTTTAACTCTCAAAATTAACTGTGTATTTTATTTTTTCAGCTGTGATTATTTGAAGGGAAGTAATTCAAGCCGTAGTAGGTTAAAGCGCCATGCTTTGGACTCCATTAAGTAAGTAAGCTATAAAGCTCTCAAGATTATAAGAATCCATTCTGAGTTTATCTATGTAGGATACGGAAATCTCACCCGAGGGGTTGAACATTTCAGTCAAAGACGAGGCTTGCCGAGTCTCTGACCAGAAATGTTCAACCCAAGGCCCCTGAGGATAAGATTTCCCTATCCTACATGGATAAACTCAAAATGGATTCTTTATCTCCATTTTTAATGCCAATATTCTCCTTCAAATTGGATTTATATAGACATCGACATCATGATTGTAAAATTTAACTTTGTTATTCAGCATTCTACTTTAAAATAAATATCACCAAAGAATGTACCTGATTTTGGTTTATACAATATGTATAAACTACAAAACAAAGTTATTCATTCTAAACTTCCAGAATAAACATTTTAAACGCACTCAAAATTTCTAAATTTTGAAGACTTGAGTGTCCTTTTCCCGTAAAATGACGTCATGTTCCCGACATGATGATGTAATGCAATTGTCGCTTGATAATGACATTCCAGTGCTAATTTGCATGCTCGACACATAATGGATAGAAATATCCCCAATGAGTATCTTCAATGGAATATTTCTATATTTCATTACCTGTTATCTACGGAAGCGTATTAGGGCCACGACATTTTTTTTTAATTTTGATATGTCGACTTAGTTTCTCGATAAATCGACTTAGTATCTCGATAAATCGACTTAACTATGTCGATAAATCGGCTTATTATCTCGATAAATCGACTTAGTTTCTCGATAAATCGACTTATTATCTCGATAAATCGACTTATTATCTCGATAAATCGACTTAACTATGTCGATAAATCGACTTATTATCTCGATAAATCGACTTAGTTTCTCGATAAATCGACTTATTATCTCGATAAATCGACTTAACTATGTCGATAAATCGACTTAGTATCTCGATAAATCGATATAGGATCTCGATTAATCGACTTAACTATCACGATAAATCGACTTAACAATCTCGATAAATCGACTTATTATTTCGATAAATCGACATAGCAATTCGATAAATCGACTTAGTATCTCGATAAATCGACTTAACTGTCTCGATAAATCGTAATTATGAAATCAATTAAGAAGTGTGATAAGTAATTATTTGTACGATATATTAAATATGCATGTATCCTTTTTTGATTGTCATGCGCCCGGAGTACATTTGAATACCACTGTTTGTCCGTCTGTCCGTCCGTCCGGACGTCTGTCCGCGGACAATTTCGTTTCCGCACAATAACTAGAGTTACTATACAGCAAATGAATTCATATTTGGTATGCAAGTATTGAAATACAGGTCAAGTTCAAATTGGCTACATTCCACTCATTTCTTGTATAATTATGTCACTTTTAAAGGCAAATTTCATTAAAATTTGGTTTTCGCGCCATAACTTAGTAACAATTGACCAATTGAATTCATTTTTGGTAAACAAGTATCTTATATTGAATCACAGGTCAAGTTCGAATTTGGCCACAATCCAGTACTTTCTTGCAAAGTTATATGCCCTTTAAAAGCAATTTCCGTGTACAAATTTGGTTTCCACACAATAACATTACTAACAATTTGTCAGTTGAATTCATATTTGGCATGCAAGCATATGCATGCCATATCAATCCACTTCTCAGACCACAAACTTATTTATTTCGGATTGTTCAGCTCGGTGTGTCCTTTCAAAAATTAATGTTGGTACAATTTAAAACTTTTTCCAACCTACTTCAGTATCCTGGAGAAATCTTTTAACGCAATTCTTAACATCATTTAAGTACTAAAACATAATATATCCTTAATATACTAGCAAACCATTTAACCTTTGGGCGTATATTATCCCGCTTCAGCAGCGCTCTTGTTCGATAATGGATTTAAGGTGGTGAAAATGTTCGAGAAAAACAGTTCTAAAGTTTAGATTTGAGAAAGGTAACGGACACACTAAAGCAAAATTGGGTACCTGTAGTTATATAAATATTGTACCTTAGTCAAATTACACTTATGTAGGGAGAAGCTTATTTATTCTTGTCTCAAAGAAATAACTTCTGAAAATAGTAAGTATTGCATTACTGATTTAACTGTTGCATAAATATATCAAAGGTATGTGCATGAAAGCTATTCAAGATCTTAAGACGCAAGAGCATTAGCAAGCTGAAGTCTATATATTTGGAGTGAAATTGGGTAGAAAACCCTACATAGATATAAACTTGAAATCACCAGTTACCCATGCGTATCCATGAATAATTGTGGATGTTAGAGTGCTGACAAGCTGTGTCCAATCAGATTCCTTAAACCTCATAAATTATGTGCATAATTATTGGACCTGCCTGCAAATCGAGAGGGTTCTTCCTTTAACTTATCCTATCCTACCTACAAAGTTTTGTGAAATTCTGTGCATTAATGCAGATGCTAGAGGTCTAAAAAGCTATGTCCAATTAGATTTATCAAACCTCATTAATTATGCACATGATTATTGGAACCCACCTTCAAATCGATAGAGTTCTTCACCTACAGAAACCCAACCTGTCTAAGTTGCGTGAAATACCGTGCAAAAATGCGGGTGCTAGAGCGCTCACAAAGAAAAATTTACAAATGAGGCAAGACACACGTCGGACAGAAGTTTATCACGACATTAAACCTGGTCACACAGCGCTTTGCGGCTTAATCACTGCCATAACCGTCAAAATTGGTCTCCCGTGAACCAGACGTTGTTGTTCGCGTTGATGTCGAGTTTAAGACGAGCTACAGTCGATTTACAGACGTGACAGGATGCGATGAAACATCTGAACGGCGTCGGACGTGGCAAAAAGTTTTGAAATGTTCAAAATTTTATTCCGCGGACAACCACGGACGGCACACGTGGTAAAGACGTGCAACACACGTGATAATCCGTGTTCCGGCAGTGATTTAAACTTGGGGAGACGCGGTAAAACGCGAAAGTTTAGCGGTCTGTCACGGGCAAAGCACGATCATCGGACGCGTGATACGCGTTGGTATCACGGGAAATAGCTTGTGTTTAGCGGCTTATCACTAAGAAATGGATTTTCCGCGTACATATCACTACTAAAGTTAAACGACATCTGGAACAAGTTCTAAATACGATTGATCACTGCCTAATTTCTAAGACCTCTGCACTTGCAGTCTAGATGTCAAGGGGTGAACATGAACCCTCAACACCGTGATGTCCTCATCTTCATGCTCCAGCACCAACAGAACAAACTGATACAGGTCCAACATATCCTTGCTGAGAGAAGGAGAAGGAGGAGGAGAAGGGTGGTACGGAACATCTATGTACGGACTGGATTGCGAGGAGACCTCAGCTGGGGCTTTACGTCCATATCATGGTCGAGCTGCGTAACGAAGATCCAAAAGCCTTTCAGAACTTTATGAGGATGCCTCCTGCGATGTACGACGAAATTGTGCAGAGACTGACACCAGCCCTTACCAAGGAGACCACCAACTGGAGAGCAACCCTTGAACAAGGCCTGAAGGTTGCTATCGCCCTGAGGCACCTTGCTTCTGGCTAGTACCGTAAGATGCAATATGCCTGGAGGGTCCCCCACAACGCCATAAGTCTTGTAGTGCGTGGGGAAACATATTGCGTGTAAAGCTGCTGCCAACACTGGGTCCGACTACTTCAACTAAAAAGGCTTCTTCAGAGTTATCCTCATAGCAGTCGTGTCTTCGGACTACAAGTTCCTGTGGATGGACGTAAGCGGCAAGAGGTCCTCGCATCTACAATGATTTAAAAAGCGAGGTCAAGGAGGGTCTGCAGAACAATGACATCGCCGGCTTCTCACAGCCAGATCCTCTACCAGGTGACACACAGGATGTACCTAATTCCTTGTAGATGACGATGTCTTCGGACTCCAGACCTACATGATGAAACCCTACGCTAATATGGACATGACCAGGGAGCAAAGGATATTTAACTATCGACTGTCGTGGGCCAAACGGGTAGTTGAAAATTCGTTCGGGATTGCCAACAGATTTCAAGTTCTCCTGACTACCATGATGTATGAAGCTGACACTGTCAGGCTGCTGGTCAACGCATGCGTACTCCTTCACAACCTGATGAGAACACGTTACCCGGTGATGCAGAACAGGCTTGTGGACTTCGGGCGTCTAGATGGAGAACTGGTGCTTGGTGCTTGGCGTGAAGACATGAAACGAGATCTGATAGAGTACCAGAATCCAACAGAGATGTCAGGCTAGACAAGGCCCAGAGGAACCTCATCATGCAGTAGTGCAACTCCCAGCTAGAAGGGTGATGTGGCAGGATGACATGCTCCTCCCCCATTAGCTATGCTTACTGATCATGTTAGTTAGGGAAGCTGGAGCACTGATATTTAAATGTTGATGTGATAATGACGATTGATAATTACATATTGTATTAATGTAATGAATTGAAATGTAAAATGCGCTTGGCAGTTTGACTTTACTAGATTAAAACTAAGTTAAACTTTTATATGCGCGGCAAGCTGCGCTTCCGACGACGCCGAGCCGCGGTTACCCGTGATTGGGCAGTGCTATAGCAGTGGAGTGCCCGTATTACGTCCGCGCTCAACGCGTGATCGGCAGTGCTACAGACGCGATGAGGCCGCGGTCAGTCGTGGTAACTTGTCGCTTTTTTCCCGCGTTCGAACACGTGCGAACCTATTTTTAGCCTCACACGTAGCTGAACATGGTAAGCCGTGCTTAGGCAGTGCTTGAGCAGTGGAACAGCCACCGACGGCAATACCCCGTACAAAGCAGGCCAAGCCAAAATTGAACAAAAATTACCACTTACGACCACGTCCACCAGATTTTCACAACTTTTTGTACGTGATTTAGACGTGGAGTGCTGTGTGACGGGGCTTTAGCACACCAGTAACTGTACATGTTAACTTAGTATTCATGTAATAGAATTTCGTCGGATGTGTAATTTGAACTCTCATGAATATAGAAAACTGATTTGTTTCACGGGTGTTATGATTGGTTGATTGATCGATTAGTTGTTGGATTTTACGTCGTTTCGACAGTATTTCAGTCATTTTACGACGTGAACATTTTGATAGTCTACTTTCTCATTCTTTATTTTGTGTGTGTGATGTGTGAGTAACTGGAGTGCAGTTAAGTTGCCAGTACACGGATATAATAGCCACAGCCTAACTACAATCCTGCTAGTCTGTTATCCTGACACAAGTTAAGTCAGTTTTTCCCTAACCCAGTAAAACTGAGTGTAGCTGGGGAGCTGAAACTACTTATTTTTACAACTTTAGTTTGTCGCGGCCGGGGATCGAACCCGCGACCTCCCGCATATAGAGCGGACACTAAGTCGATTTATCGAGATAGTTAAGTAGATTTATTGAGATACTAAGTCGATTTATCGATATTTTTAAGTCGATTTATCGATATTTTTAAGTCGATTTATCGAGATTGTTAAGTCGATTTATCGAGATTGTTAAGTCGAATTATCGAGATAGTTAAGTCGATTAATCGAGATCCTATGTCGATTTATCGAGATCCTATGTCGATTTATCGAGATACTAAGTCGATTTATCGAGAAACTAAGTCGATTTATCGAGATAATAAGTCGATTTATCGAGAAACTAAGTCGACATATCAAAATTTAAAAAAAATGTCGTGGCCCTAATACGCTTCCGTAGTTATCAGTGTTATGGGAGAAAAATGTAAGTATCATTTCAAGGCTCTTGATTGGCCATATTTGTGGTGGACATTGGGCCCAATTCACCATCAAATGTCTTATGGTTTTTTCACAAACACCAAACTGATTTTTAAAATTAAAATAACTAAAACAATTGACTAAAGCAATTAACCAAAAAAGTTGTAAGCACAATTTTGGACATTTGACTGCTATTGTACACAATTAAAAGAACCCTTGCCCCTTTACAAAAATTTGAGAGATATTGGTAGTCCTGGATAAACAGTTCACAATATGTGTACAACTGTTGATATATGTATGGTGATTCACTTTCATTTATATAAAATGAATCCAATACTGTGGATCACTTTTATTTCGCGAGAGATTTATTTCCGCATAAATTCGTGACTTAACCCATTCGCGAATTCAAATATTACGGGAATATTTCCAGCAAACAGATATTTCTATGTTGACATACATATGTTGTATTCAATACGATTCCAAACGCGAATTCAAATGTTCGTGAATGAGGCCAAGATGGTCTTGACGCGAAATTTTCTACTCGTGAAAAATAAGTGATCTACAGTATACATAATATTTGTGCTTTCAGGGAGGAGAGTCCAGAAAATAAAGTGTATATAAGTGAAGAAAAGATGGCAAAAAGAATGAGAGAACTCTCGCTAAATTGCCATGCTTCACCACCACATCATCACAACCATACATCATCATCATCATCATCGTCATCAACTTCATCACAATTTGTATCTCAGTGTCGATCCCCACCGCTGTTAGCTAAACGTCCATCACCATTCAGATCATCCGACAATGGAAGTAAAAGGACATACTCACATAGAATGAATGATGGAAGGAAAAGACTGAAAGAGATTGAGGACAGGTAATCCTAATATTATCTGAAATTCTGAAGAAATGATACAAGCATAGAACTCACATTCTAACATGACCCACGTTTTCCTCCACTTGAAACTGTGATAGAACAAACTATAACCCACGGCAGCATTGGCTGTTCCATTTTAATGACATACTCCCTTACTTAACTTATGACTTCATGCCATGCGTCGGGACAATGGTTGTGATGTAATTTTCATTCATAAAATCAATTATTTCAATGGAAGTAATCTCAACAGTTTAATTGTTTTAATGAACCTTTTTGCAAATAGATAGTAAAATGTACTTCCAAAAAAAGAGTTTACTATGTTTATTTGAATCCTTTTTATTTAAGTTCTGTTAGAAAAGAAATAATCATTATTTACCAGTGGTAAATCCTCGAATAACTCAAAAAGCCACCTCATGATATTTTTCCACATGTGAACTCTGGCCATTTATTATTCGACAGGGGAGGAATGTAGCGGGGCTAAGCCAGTCATGTTGTAGTGTTGTATTTGATCGTTATATAGTAGAGTAATTAACTGCCAGATTTTCTGGCCAGGATCCAGGGCTTTCGCTGGGTTGTTTTTGGGCCGATATTCTGCCCCATTCACAATTCAAAATCATATGGTTTTTTCACAATCACTTTGCCAATTTTTACAATTTTGGAAATTCTAGTTTTAAAATCAGTATTTAGGAGTTTTCTATAACTTTAAAGGGTTTTTTTGTTTTCACTATGTTGGTCATAATGATGTTAACTTTCACATTTGCAAGGACCCCGGCCCCATTCACAAAAGGGTGAGGGATCTTTTAGCCTAGTCAGTAGTGGTAGAAGGCTCATTTTTTACCTGAGAGGTTAAACCCACAACCAGGGTACTCTGTAAGGAAGTGGATTTTTTACAGGTGTTTCTGCCTTTGTGTTACAATTTATTGATATCTGCTGTATTGTTTACATACAGGTTAGAAGTGGAGAGTTCTGATGAGGAGAATATTGAAGAAATGGAGCCAAGGCTACATTTTACAGTGAACGAAAACAACCTGTTAAACCCGGACCCCATACTGCCGAAACAGTTAATAAATGATTTGTAAGTCAAAATATATTATAATTCAATTTTTCTTTTTTCTGGCATTTTGATTAGTCAGATCTTTTCTGTTATGTTTGCTTGAACATAATTTGCGTATTTCAATGTCGCTGATAGCTGAAACATTGTTCATAGATAGCATTCAATCAACCAGTCAATCAATATTTCTTTTCATAAAACGTGTACACCACATGAACTCGTGCTTTAGATTAACAATATAGTGCACAGATCAGAAAACACATACCTCTTACCCTATGTGAAATTGTGTTTGGATTAATCCTTGAGCTTAATAAAAAATTTAATGTCATTAAATAGCTGAAACATTGCTGATGCACAACATTCAACCAACCAACCAACAAATCAACCTTTCTTTTATTTAAAGAAAGTTATTGACAGCATTAGTTATTATAGAAAGTTTGAGGGAGGGGTTATATAGGAATCACCCTGTATGTCCATCTGTCCACCTGTCTGTCTGGCCGATGTCCCAAGACATTGATTTTGTTACCCTTTTATAAACTGCCTAGTTTAAGATGGGAAAACTTGAAGTTCTGAAATATAACAAACTGCATTATGACATGCTACCAGTAGCTAGGTTCAACAAGGCAAAGACATTGTATTGTGAGAATATGTGAGATTATTTTGTGGGTAAGGTCATTTTATGTAGTCAGCTAGTATATCACTGCTGATTTGTGAATTTTAGTGGTCAAAAATTTGGAAATTTTAGTCATTTTTTCTCGGGGCAAACTACAGTCGACTCTCGTTAAGTCAAACTCGGATATGTCGAAATTCCGGATAAGTCGAAGTAAGTTTTGCGGTCCCAATTTTATTCTTATATAAATATACTGGAATTATATGTTTAAGTCGAAATCGTGTAAGTCGAATTTCCGGATGAGTCGAAGTAATTTTTAGGTCCGTTGACATTAAATCATTCTAAATTTGATACACATGAGTCGAACCGGCAAACTTCTTTGATGTCTTAACTGTCATCTATCACGTTTGTGGCTTTGTGCATGCATGATTGAGTTCCCTTTGTCGGAATAAACTGAAGTCCTTCCTTTTGTTATCTTTACCTGTGAAGAAAGAAACCCTTTCTTAATCACCTGACCATGAATCAATAATCAATAATCAGCATTATTGATCTTTAATTACATCCACGCACCTTCGGTCGATCAGTGTTCACATGTACACACAAACAGTTACCTCCCGTGTGGGTCGTTCAAATTTACAGAATGATTACCTTTGAAGTATTCGAAATGAAAACTTAATACCCAAAGCTTAATATTTTTTTAGTAAATTATAACGGAACGAGAATCTTTGAAATGTGGGTGAAAACATGCCTAAAATAACCAAAGCTAAGTGATTTAATTTTAACTGAAAGATTAACAAACGATTAAGAGATTACGGTGAAGTTTCTGTTTAGTCTTCCATGCCGAGTTGCTGTCTTCAGGTTTTTCAGTCGAGAATTATTTCATTATTATTTATTTTTGTCATTACATTGTTTAATAGTATAAACATAAGTTATAAATATTGAAATAAATAATGATAAAAAATTGCCGATTATGGACCGGAAGTCAACAGTTATGAGAAGTTCAACAGAGTTACATCCCATGTCAGGGACTTGCCGATTTTTAAGTCGAACTTCGGATATGTCGAACTACTTTCCACGGACCCAACAAATTCGAGATAACGAGAGTCGACTCTACCTTTATTTGGTAGTAAATCTGAGCTAAACAAAATGACTGCAATACTGTGTACACTTCATGTCTTTCATGTCAAGGGATAAATTTTGATCAAAGTTGACACAGATGTAAATTGACATGAGCCCATTTGTTGCATATCAAATTTGATGTCCCGTCTGTCCATCTCTGCAATGATGTTGACGAGGTGGGGTTGAGGTGGATTTGTCTCTTAAGAGTGAGTGAGTGAGTGAGTAATGATGTTTAACGTCCCAATCAAGAATATTTCACTTATATCGAGACGTCGCCAGCTATAGGCGAAGGTGCAGAAATTTTGCCTGTGCCTTGCGCTGATGGCATTATACAGCAGGGTTCTTTAGCGTGCCAAGCCCACTGTGACACGGGACCTCGTTTATTTTAAGTTCCCATCCGAAAGAACCATGACTTGCATTTCGTAATGCCGAGTGCTTGGGGAAAGAACAGTCACTACCCACTTTCAAGTCTTGGGTCAGACCCGGTCGTGGTTCGAACCTACGACCTTCCACTTATGGAGCAAGCACTCTACCAACTGAGCTACCGCAGTGGTGTGTCTCTTAAGAGACTGCTCTAGTTTCATGCTTGCAGTATTAAACAATTTGTCTTGATTGTAATTCTATCACTGACTATATTCTTGTAGGACCAATAAACCATGTTTGCAGGTTATGTTATGGAAGCCACCTGGTGACGAGATCAAAAAAATAATTTCGTCGTCAACATCATCGTCAACATCGACATCAAATGGTATTTTTAAAAGAAACAATTCCGAGCAGTCATCAATTGCTGATATATGTGATGACAATAATATATCAGATGGGTCATTATTTAGTTCAGGGTAAGATTAAGTTTTCTAGATACTGTAAATGTAGTTTTGTAATCCATGTACTAAGTAATAAATTTTTCGCTTATTTCGCGGTAGTTTATTTTGCGCGAAAATTACTACCAAGCAAAAATTATTTTGTGCTTATTGTGCTATAGGAATATGCGAAAATTTTACTTCGCAGATATGTCTAAATTTCGATACCGCGAAAATAAATACACACGAAATTAAATATGTTAAATTTTACAGTAATACGGTACATCATATGGTTGGCCTAAACCATTAAGTTTTGAAGATGAAAGTCTTGAGAGCTTTTGCGTTCAACCTGATGTCTTGCCCTAGCTGTCCATAGCTTCCTGTCCCTTTTTTCCTGTTCAAGGCATCCTGTCCCATTTCCCTTGTCCATCACGTACAGTTGATTCTGTCTTAAAGGCCACCTCTATGTAAGGGCCACCTGCTTTGAAAGACCAGTAAGATTTTAACCCAATTTCTCTTTATTCATGTTATTTGTACCTGTCTATAAGGACCACCTGTCCATAAAGACCTTATGACTGGTTCCCTTAGGTAGCTTTTACAAGTTTGACTGTATTTATAATGTACATTTAAACAATGTGTATAATGAACAAAAAATACAGCTTTTGCTGTCGTCCCAGTATCCTGCCTTATCTGTCTTCTCCACAGTATCCCTTCCATCTATCCACAATCTCATACACTTCTTCCCTATCCACAACATGCTATACTATCTGTCCTGTCCACACCATCTTGCCCCTCTGTCCTGCCCAAGCCATCCTGTCCCATCTGTCCATGATGTCCATTATCTTTCCTATATCTATCCTGTTCATTGCATCACACACCTGCACACACCCCATCTACCGCTTTATAAAAGCAATTTGTGTGACCATGAAAAAATGAAGGATGCTGGAATTACTTCAATAAAGAAACAGTTTATTTATTAAGTTTCCATTAAGAACAGTGTTTAAATATACCTATGTTTTGTAATTAAATGAGCGGACTTGGCCGAGTGGTAATGTCACTGGCTTTCTAAGTCAAGGGTTGTGGGTTGGAACCTCACTTGAGACTAGGATATTTTCTGAGATGATTTTCATCTCCTGTCCATACTAGAGCTGTAAAAAGCTCGTTACTCAGTATTCTTTCGGATGAGACTCAAACCCCGAGGTCCCGTGTCTCAGTTCACGCTAAAGACACTTCTGTAGAGTTCGAAAAAAGAGTAGGCCACCTGTGGCTGCTACAGAGGACGCTTACAACTACAAGCGATTGAAACAGACTGAGTGAGCTAAGAAGAATGAAAAAAAGATCTATATTTAAACAAAAAGTGTCCTTAAACTTCTATTTTTGAGAATCCATGAGTTGTATTTATATAAAGGTTTTAATGTATTTTTTTCGTTTTATTTTCAGACTTGGTGCACCTATCGAAGATAGTAATATATGGGAAGATGACATGGTTTTATGACAAAAGCATGTATTATAACTGTTGTAATTTGTATATATAGTTACCATGGATACTGCCAAAACCAAAAACATTTCATTAATATTGAGTTACACCACAGTCCTACATTTTTCCCCCAAAAATTTAGTAAAAAACTTATTATTGATTTAAATTCTTATTGATCATGTTGATGCAGTTGGAAAAACCCAATGCCCACAAATTTTGTCCGAAATACAATTTCAAGCATCGGTGATTTTACTGGCGCCAGTTTCACGATCATTTCTTAATTAAGATTTTCATTAACTTAAATTTAAGAAATTTTTTGAAATATTTATTTGAGCTGTGAATAAACAATTTTTTGACAAAATTGAATAGAAATGTTGTTATCAGCTTGAAGTGATCTTTAAAATTGCATCTATATTATTATAAATTCCTGAGTATCTTAACAATTAATAATATTATAAAGATTTCAATTTTTTCGAATTAAAGAAAAATTTAATCAAGGAATAATTGTATAACTTGAAATTTTCTTTCAATTTGAATAGATGAATGTTTTAATGACTTTCATTTTCATTTTATGAAGTAGCCAGTAAACCACTGTCTCCTTTCTTGACAATGGGATGTTATTTCTCTTTACTATCGGTGGGTTCAGGAGATGTTGACCTATCCTAAGTTATTTTAATAACCTAATGCCTAGCCACACATTCATGGATCACTTCACTAATTTCACTATGGATTAAATTGCATGGGTGATCACGGAAAAGCATATTTCTGTCCAACATGGATCTGATATGAGAACGTAACAATGGTGTGACAGAGTTTATTGTAACTAACAGTTTAATTCCTTGATGAATTTGAGCTTATAAACAAGCATCAACATTTGTAGGAGATGTGCATATCGTTAACCTGGGGTGGTTCAACTCATTTTCCTGGGAGTTATTGCCCTTTGAACATAAGTGCAAACATAAAAAAAATAAGAACCTGCTGGCGGGGATTTTAATTCACTGAATTTGCTTGTTTTACCCATGGTCAAATTTTTAACATGTTTAAAAATTGTCATGGATATATATGAACTACTAAGAGTAACTATGACCATCACCAATACAGATTATCACAAATGATGATGACTCATATTCGTAGCAAATGTGGTAAGGTTGATCCGTGAATATGTGACTTGGACATAACCACCAAAGCCTAGTGATTTTGGAGAAATCTGGTGAGGTGGTCTTTAAATGTTTGACTGGGACATAACCACCTAATCTTTTGTGATTTTGGAAAAATATTGGGGAAAAACCATGATAGGACTGGCCATGTTTTATATTCATTTTAGTACTGTTTCATTTATTTACATTGGCATTAATCATGAATTTACATGTACTATATAGTATAAGTCTTTAAGTGGATGTGATACGTTATTTCAATGGTCATTTTGGATGTGATATCTAACTTCATAATTCATTTTAACATACAATACTACCTATTTTTGGTCTTAGTTCATGAGTTAATGATTTTTGTGGACATTTCAATGCATGTTCTGATTTATCAACTGGGATATTCTAGAAACAAAATCCCGAAAAATTCATAATTATAAAACCTATTTTACCTCAGATGCATGCAAGTGTTGCAATTATAGATTTAAAACATTCTCATTATTATTGAGAATATCATATTGTAAACTTATTTAATTTTGTGTGTATGAAATTTAGACATATGGGCTTAGTTAAATTTTTGCATTTTTAAAATATGCACTATAACACAATAAGCATAATATAATTATCACTCTGTATTAATTTTTCGCGCAAATCAAACGACTGTGAAATAAGCAAAAATGAGTACACCCTGAAAGTAAATATGTTTACGGTATTTTGAAAATCATTGTTAATATGAACTTTTTCAAAACAATGATATTTACTTAAACAACCAAGTTATTTCAGTTGGTAAATTATGAAATAATTTATACCTTGTCATCCTGTCAATCTGAGATACTTAACAATTGAACTGTTTAGAAATGCGGTTCATAGTCGATATGAACGCAATTGATATGCAAGCAAACTGAATAACGTGTTATGATTAGTTTGCCTTGCATATCAATTGCGTTCATATCGACTATGAACCGCATTTCTAAACAGTTCAATTGTTATATTTACGTTTAAAACTATTTTCTTTTCTTTTTCTTGGTTCAAAATCATTTTAGAAAATTTTAATTCCGTGCTTTGTCAATAACGATTTTCAATTAACGGAACAGCTGATGGAACAGCAGATCGTGACAGATTGTTGTGACAGGAATTACCGTGACGTCACCAAGGTATATCTTGCAGTTCATAGCCGATATGAACGCAATTGCTCTGAAACCTTTGTGTAGAAGACAGAAAACAGACAAAATGTAAATATATGTATATAACCCTCAATCTGATAGGGTACAATCATTGTACTACAATGTCTCGGAAATTTCCTGGAATCAAAGTGATATATAAAGTGTACACTCTCAAAATAGTTGCAAAAAATGTTATTTGAAACAAAATACAAATTTCTCAATAATTATGAAAAATACTGTTAGTTACTGGATTGTACAACTCAGACATTGCCAATGTACAAAACTGTGGACTTGTCTAAATTTTCAGTTTTGAAGTTCAGTTTTTTATTACCGGACTGTATTTTTTACTTTTTACTCTGACGTTACAAATGTAAACGTTTTAGGGAGTATTCGAAGAGCATGTGTACTCTACTTTTGACTAGTTTAAGGTCTGTCAAGATTTCCGTTGTAATAACTTGAAACTGTCATGTTGAAAATGTAGTTAAATATGTAACTTAAGTGTTAAGTTTATGGGACAACCTTTATATAATGGTGCATGTATAGACATGATACAGAGGGAATGTGTAATGTTGACTTTAACCACACAGTACTGTGTCTCCACAATTCATTAAGGGGGCCTTGGTGGTTGACTGGTCTAAGGCAAATGTTCATGGGTCACACCACTTCACAGCACCCACAGGTATATTCAAGTGTGAGAAAGTTTGTCAGTTCAATTGCCAAAGGTTGTATATTTCAGGACACTCTGGTTTCCTCTGCCATTCATAATCTGACTGACTTTATACAAATGAAGAATCTTGACATGGACATAAAGTACCAATAAAATAGTCCAATCCAATCCACATCCTATTACTTTATTACTGCAAAATACATTTCCATGCAAGATTAGAAATGGCAAGATTTATGATATTGAAATGGAATTTGGAAATTCTATTAGCTCAGTGGTTTGGTAGTACAGAAATTATGAAATGCAAAAAGGTATATACATGTAATAGATTAACTATTTTGTAAACAGCATATACATGTATAATGCACAGGTGATACAATATATAGAGGATCTTGCATGAGTGTTTATGTAATATTGAATTTATTAAACGAGTTGAATAATTTTTTATGCAACGAGCCTCGGCGAGTTGCATAAAACTTTATTCAATGAGTTTAATAAATTCAATATTGCATAAACACGAATGCAAGATTCTATTTATTATATAATCCCATAAAAATGGGTTTTTCATAGATTTAAAACTTGTCTTCTCATTGTAAGAAAACAGCTGATTGACCGAAACACAACAAGTTCACGTAACTATGTTTGCGCCAAAAGTAATCCTGCTGAAATATTATAAGTAAACAATAGTCTGTCCGCAGGATACAAAAACAAAACAAACATTTTCAATTTAAATACAATGTATCTTCTTTTTAGAAGAAAAGTACAAAAGTATCAGCTTAAATTAGAATCAACAAACAGTGTCAAATGAAACAAACATCTGTGAACTAGGTCAATCGTGTGACGTTGCTCTGGAATGACTTGTATGCTTTTATGACGTCACACTCATTCAATACGATTTTTATTGTATGACCGTATTACATGGATTATTGAGTAGATTATATAATAATATTTGATATACGTTTGATTTGGGAGTTATTTCCCTTTGAATTGACATACTGGTATCATGAAAATTAAATTTAGAAGCACAATTCTCTTTTAATTTATTTGTAAAAGTGGATTTATTTTGACTTTTGATTATAAAGTTGTGTAGATTTGTCTATTTGTTGTTAGCCCACTGGTTTCACTCCATATAATAACTAAGATTTTCCTTAACTTGAATCTAGCAAAATTTATGGTGACATTTGGAAATTTTTTTTCAAGCTTACATGTGTGTGTGTGTGTGTGTGTGTGTGTGTGTGTGTGTGTGTGTGTGTGTTGTATTTTTGTTAAAAAAAATAAATTTTACTCAATTTAAGCTGACATTTTGAAGATCCTTTCAAGCATATATTTGTTATTGTAATGTCAAAAAATTGTAATTTGAGTTTGATAAAAAAATTGCCAAAATTTACTTAATTTTAGTTAAGGAAAATCTAAGTTAAGTTAAAGAGTGATTTTAAAATTAGGGCCAGGACATATGTGACTTTTTCATAGCGTTTTTTTATACTCCTGTTTAAAACTTTAGCATGTTTAAGATGGATCTCAACTTTGTACATGTATGTAAATTGTGACATCATAACTTGACTCTTGATTAAAATCAAAATAGTAGGGTTTTTTTCTTCTACATTATAACCAAGAAAATAAAATGCTGTGGGTTAAAAATGTTGATCTACCATCTCATATTAAAACAATTTTTAGCTCACCTGAGTCAAAGGCTTAGATGAGCTATTTGGTATCACTCACCTTCTGTTATGCATTGCTCATCAAGCATTGTTTGTCGTGTTGTCCACCGTCTGTGAACTTTTAAAATTTTATTATTTTCCTCCAAAACTACTGGGCCAAATTTGATGATATTTGGCAATTATCATGTCTAGATGAATGGCTTTCAGATTTGCACAAAGAAAGGGTCATGTCCTTTTGAGGGTCCCACAAAGGAGAAAATAGTGTAAAATCTTTTAGAATCTTCTTGTTAAAAGTATAAGTGTTATAGATCTTAGATACATGTATTTTGTATCTGTAGTGGAACCTGAATAAATTATTTAAAAATCATAAAAAACTAATGTACAATAGCTAGACCTTATATGTTTATGGAGGAAAAAAAAACAAACCTCAATCCTTATATTTACAATCATGTATGTATCCTTTTCTGAATGATGATTTTTAAAGATCACAAGATTGAACAGAAGATGTCAAATTAGGTAAAATACAAATTGGAACTATTTGTGGAGTTTGTCCATTATAAGGTTTCATATGCCATGACAGGAACTATTTACACTGATACAGTTCATGGAAAAATAATGTGGGTTGTAGAATTTATATAGAGAGTGATACTTACTTAGATACTAAATATAAAAAGATAATTTGTTAAATTTCGAACACTTTTACATGTTTTAAGCATCCACTCTTAACATCAGAAGCACATTTACCATTTTGACATCACTATATAATTAGCTTATGAGGTGGACACTTCAGAAGGACATTTACAATTTTGACATCACTATTTAATTAGCTTATGAGGTGGACACTTCATTTTTTTTTTCATTTTTCATCTGTATATGTATATGTATTTGTTTATTTGTAAACAATGTGAAGCACAGTTGATTTTTTTAATGACAAAATGTTGATGAATGTTTATAATTTGTTTAATCAAATAAATCATGGTATTTTGGGATATTGACTTGGGATTTATTTATTATACCCCCGCAAACTAGTTTGAGGGGGTATATATATGATTCACCAGGTCTACCTGTCTGTACGTCTGTCTGTCAGTGTTAAATCGTGTCCGGGTCATATCTCATAGCTGCTTTAGACGACTGCCATAAAACTTCACATGAATAATCTTCATGGTCCAAAGGTGTGTCATGACCTGAAACTAATGTCATATTGGAAAGTTCAAGGTTGCAGGAAAACCATTGGACCCTTGTAGACTTTGGGGCGGGGATATTTTGCTTTTAAGAGACAGTTCTAGTTTATTTATTGCATAAAATATGCCTTCTCTCATACATACAGTAAAACTTGCTTAATTGCTTTAGTGACCATCTCTATATAAAGACCACCTGTCAATAAATATCAATGTTTTAAGTTCTCTGCTTCATAATTCAACCAAAAAAGAACCTATATGTATAGACCATTTGTCTATAAAGCCAAATGTTATTAGGTTCTGTGGGCGGTCATTATAAACAGGTTCTACTGTATAAGACTACTGTGGGTGGTCATTATAAACAGGTTCTACTGTATAAGACCACTGTGGGCGGTCATTATAAACAGGTTCTACTGTATAAGATATATATTTCAGTACCTGTCTGTGTTCTTTAAACTATAGACATGTTTTACTGTATAAATGTATCACCAGAAAAATACACAGGATTGATATATCCATACAATAGCAGACCCAGGGATTTTCGAAGGGGTGGGTTGCAATTCCATCAAACACAGTTGAGCCAAGCAACATTAAAAACAGGAAACTTCACCCTTTCACCGAAATTAGTTCGGCATTAGTTTTCCCATCGGTTTTACCCTTTATATAGTTGATCCATTATGCATTTATGACATGTGCAAAAAAAAAAAAAATTAATTACAAGAATGGCACACAATACAAAATAAAGAAAGCTAAAAGGACCTCCGTGACGAGTGGTCTAAAGCGGGTGCCAATGAATAACAGTGTTTTCAATCGTCAAAGTTTGAATTCAAATCCGTCAGATCCTAGCGAGAGAAAGTTTGTCCCCAAGTTCTTCAGTTTCCCCACCATTTCTGGACTGTCTGCCTCTATATAAAAGTGAAAGACTTTTGTCCGAGGCATAAATAACCATTATTTCACCAACTTGATGTCCATTAGTGTGGTTTAACGGTACTTTTGAAACAGCTAAACAACCCGCCTATTCTACAAGCAGTTGTGCTAAAAACAAAACGGAATTCATTTTAAAAGATGGTGATGGTTGATCGATTTTTTGGTTAATTGAATGAATGGAGTTTTATGTCCTTGTCAAGGACATTTGACTTATATCAAGATGTCAACAACCAACTATAGGCAAAGAGAAATTTTGGTTAAATAGTGCGCCTAGGCCCAATATTCAGGGAGGGCTCTATAGCTCATCACGCCTCATGATTGGACACGGGTGCATCGTTTTTCAGGTCTTTCCAGAAGGATTTCTTGCTTTCTTCACTAAATGCTAAACACTTCGCGAAAGGACAATCATTGCCTAATTTCAAGTCTTGGTCAAATTCGGCTAGGGTTCGAACTTCTTACGGAGCGAGCACTCTACCATCTGAACTACCATGATAGTGGAAAAGTAAACAAAGTTGAAATATGTCAATAAACTCTGTGGCGTGTCTGAGGAATCTTCAGGGGTCTGGTGTTATCATTTAATCATAGTGCTGCCGTAAGTTGAAGTAGATTGTTTTTGATGGCAACATGTGGGATTATACGAGAGTTTTGGGAGGAGGAACAAAAGATCGATATGATAGAAAAGGCGTGTGTGAAAAAAACTTGATGTGTTTACAAACTTACTATAAATGAAATTATATTCACAACTGTCTATATGGCATAGTGTAAAACGAAGTACGGGTTTTTTTTTGATCTTGTTAAATTGGCAATGGGTCTGTCTAGGTGACCGGGTAATCCAAATCGCGTATTTATGGATCATAGTGCCAAGTCCAAACATGAGTTTATCCCTTCAGATATTCTTATTTTATTAGCATTTGTGCAATTATCTCCGTTTTCTTCCATTTCAATGTTTAATGCACCGCGGATTGTTCTTAGCGGCTCAACTAAAGCTTACCTGCTGGAAGTTCACGTGTTTAACCTAATTTGCCAGTTTTTAGAAAGCTTTTTACTTTGCGTTTGGGATTCTGATATGGACGTGGGCTGGTATGTTGTGCTTTGGTTTTGAACTTTTTTGCTTAAAAATTTCCGGTTGTGATTTGAATATAAACCTGTTTCTTGTGCCATTTGATTTTCAACTTTTGATTTTACTTTGCTCTAAAATTGGGATTGGGATTTGAACATGGACTGATTTCTATCGTGTTTAATTTTCAAAGATTTTGCTTTGCTTTTTGTGATTGTAATTTGAGCATGGAGACCAGATTTCCAATTTTTACTTTGTTTTTATGATTATGATTTGAGCATAGACTGGAATGTCGCTCTAATTTTACTTTTTTTATGTGTGTGTGGGGTCATTGGCGTAGCGTGCATATAAGCCAATAATTCTTTGCTTACACATAATTTTTTTTATTCAAGTACAGCTGTATCACTGTCTATGTCTAAATAAAAACAGACAAAACCCCGAATATTAATTTCTTCTTACCCATGCAGATATATTGTTTAGAATGCAGAAAAAGGCACAAAATTGTTCAATTTTTCAAAATTTTCCGGGAGAACATGCCCCCAAACCCCATATGGTAGATTGCTTTTGACACTAAGCTTGCACATTCATTCTTTTCCAGCTACGCCACTGGGGGTTGATTGTGATTGGAACACGGACCGGTATGTTTGTGTTTTACTTTAAGGGACTGTGATTTGTGTATGCAACACGGAATTGCGTTTGATATTGTATGTTACTGAAACTTAATCGCATGTACAGTCTATGTTTTATAATACTCTGTTTGGCGTGTTTTGTATCCCTCATCTCGCGTCTTCTGTTTAATGATTTGCACTAACACACAGTATCACAATTGTTTTATCTGATACTAAATTCAAAGAACCGTGCAACTGGGACGGATTGATTAAAAAATCTCTTTTATCGCAAGACCACTGTCCAAACAGTTGGGATTCTAATAAACTCATCAAACATAGTACAAATGGTCTTGTTTGATGTTGTTGTTTTTTTACCTCATTTTTATAACCCCCCTCCCGCAAACTAGTTTGAGGGAAGTATATAGGAATCGCCATGTCTGTCTGTACGTCCGTTAGTCTGTCTATCCGTGTAAAATGGTGCCCGGGCAATATGTCATAATTGCTTTGGACGACAGTCATAAAACTTCACATGAAAAATATTCATGGCCCAAAGGTGTATTATGACATTGAACCATTGAAGATAATATCGGAAATGTCAAGGTCACGGGAAACCATTAAACCCTTGTAGATGTTGAGGGTGGAGTACTTGGCTCCCAAGAGAAACAAAGAAAGTAACTCGTACGTGTGCTTCGTTCAGATCATGAAATGTTCTGTAAGTGAGAGAATGAACGAATGGCTTAAAATCTGAATCTGATTACACTATTTTATCACTTATTATATCGATACTTCACCAGTTATACCCAAAGTTGCAATAGAGTGTAAATGAATCGGGTTTGCGTGCTAATCAATATTTTAGAGGCCGCGGTGACGTAATGGATAAGACGTCAGTCTTCAAATCCAGGGTTTCTCACCGCCGTGAGTTCGAGTCCCGCTCGGACCACATGTATGTGGGAAAGTGAAGTTTCCTTGCCGTTGGCCTTGACTGGTTCACCTGATATCAGTATAATGGGCTGGGGGAGGGGTACGCTTTTCTGTGGCGTACTGACTCTGTAAGCTAGCACGTTAAAGAAGCCCTGAGTGCCCGCTAGTACAAGGCAGACCACACAACACACTCGCACTTCACATGCATACACAAAATTGTTCATAGATTAATCCATAGAGATTAATAAGATAGTTCTCGTGGCGAATAGCTGAAAATTAGTAATGCGACGTTAAGCAACATTCAACCAACCAACCAACCAACTAATCAACATTTTCTTTACTTATATCAAGAGATCACCAACTATGTGCGTTGTGCTTACAATTGTTGGCTAGGATTTTTACCACATCTATCAAAACATGGAGTGTAATTATATTAAAACGATACCAAAATGTATACCATTGGGTATTGAATTAAAGGCAACATTTTCTTCACTGATATCAAAATGTCACCAGCTATATACACGAATTTGCTTGTGTTGTGCTCTTATAAAATCTTCATATGTTTTAACATATGAATATCGATATAATTTTAAACACAATGTATTTAAACGTTGTGTCTCGTAGGTCACACGATTTTTAAAGGATGAAGACATCTGTATATGAACATTGGGTTTTTATTTGTGACACTTCCATAATTAATATTATTTATCATTATTATGTTAAGAGGATAGCAAACTGTATAAACCCTTGGATTTCTTCATACTTATGTTTTACATCACTACACTGTACACGGTCGTTTCGGAATACAATTCTTCATCAGTATTGCTTGGACCAAAATTGTGAGACCAAAATCCAAGGAATGTTATTTAAATACTGTAATTTTAAAAATCTAATTTAATACTTATCACTGATGTCAAAGATAGATAAAAGGATTTCTGTCTATATAAGTCTACTACGACCAGCCAAAAGTTTAACACTGAGACAACGAAAAGGAGTCGAAGCTTGGTTGTTGAGTGGCCGAGATGTTGGTAGCTAATTGTCAAAAAAGCTGCCGAGAGATAAAGCTTCGGAAAAGCTGACGAGATATAACGAAGAGGCCCGGAATCAGCTACATGTAGCTCGTTAGTTAAGTGTTAAACTTTAAACAGGTCTTTACTTTATAACGAAATTTTTTGGTAACCGTTGAATGTGATTTACTTAATAAAATTGTTAGCCTAGACATTTGTGGCAAATAAAACGCTTTTAAATGAATAACATATTTCTCTTATCAAGCTGAAATACAATGCAAAGTATTAATTTCCTTATCTTCCTTAGCTAAATGGTAAAAATATTTTGGCCCTTTGGGTATCTGTTGAACATTTAGTCTCACAACAGTACTGATGAGGAATTGTATTTCGAAACGACCGTCTAGTGCTGTAATATTAAAACTGGTATAATATATGATTTAAAGTTGTTTAGTAATCCGCAATTGCACATGAAACATATTTCGATTTATAAAGCCAAACAGAAAAAACAACTATAATCTATATAATTTTCTGATATTCAAAATATTACAATATGATTCATATAATTTTTTAAATATTTCATTCAGAAAATTCAGAAGTGTATAATGTGGCACTACGACTAATTATATAATGCATGGACCGGTGCTTGTAGTGTGTGGACGTGAACATCAGGCCTAGGGAATACCTTACGGATGACATAGCAATTGCATGGCTATTGATGCACTCGACATTACGAATTGAAAGTCACGGTTCTTTCGAATGGAAACAGGGGCGTAGCTGGGGTGTTTATGATGTGGACGCCTAAAGAGGGCAGGGGGTTTGGGGGCCGCCCTGATGCGAATTTTCGGCCCTCCAGGGCGCTATTTATCAGAATTTTTCTTATAATTGTGTGCTATGCTGTGGTAGTTTTTGTCGTTCTTTTGAGGACTGGTTCATTCTTAAACCTGAGGACGAGTTACAAGGGGATCTGATGTTGTATGGCATAAGGACTACGAAAACAACACTCAATAATTGAGAAAGTCAAGTTAAAATGGGAGTTCAATTAATGTAAATATATTTGTAAACGAAACGATGTGGACGTTTTTGCGTACAAACGTATGCCTGGCTACGCCCCTGGGAAAGAACCCTGCTGTATAATGCCATCAGCGCAACGCACAGGCAAAATGTCTGCGCCTTCGCCTATAACTGCTGACGTCTCGATATAAGTGAAATACGTGTATTCTTGACTGGGACGTTAAACACCATTACTCAACTCGGCTCAAATTGATGCAAAAATCTGCAAACCCTTGAGGCTGCCCCTTGAGGCTGCTTCCTAAAGATACCTGATCGCAAATATTCGTAATCTATTTTTTTTGGAACTGCTAATAAATATTTTTTGTCAAAACTAAATGCAAATGTTTTAATCTAGAAGTGATCTTATAAATGACACATTAAATTTCTGAATATCATAGAAATCAACAAAATTATAACTTGTTGAAAATTTGGCAAAAATCTTTAGAAATTATTGTGAAACTGGGGTCCGTGCTTAGAATGTGGGCACGTGAACACCCGGCAAAATGAAATGCAGTACATGACATAGCTAAGGCACACCAATTAATGTAAAGATCTGCAAACCTTTGGATAGTTTGCTGCTATCCTATAGATGCCTGATCGCAACTTACGGTAGCTCCGGATATTTAGGATTATAAGTCAGCCAGGGGATACAGAAGAACTAATGGAGGCAATTGAACTTAAAATCGGACATCAAACACCATCAAGTGTTAAACACAGACGTACACGTGTAAACTTATATCTATTCATTATCACCCAGTAATCCTTACACCGTGTAGTATGTTGTAACATAACTCGTTACGTAACTCCATTAATCGCTGTTGGTGCTCTTTGTGTTATAAAATTTGTAAGATGTATATGACACTACTACGAGACATAGGTCCCCGACTTAGGTGGCATCAGGCCATAGGAAACACATTATGTGACGTACCAGACACAGGTTCCAGTTTCACAATCGTTTTTCTTAAACGTAAAACGTAAATATTTTTGATGCGCTTTTTATTTTCAAAACAAAATGTGATTGTAAAGTTTCAAAATTTTAAAAGGTATAAACGATATTGATGAAAACGACTGTCTCTAAACATTAAAGATGAACAAAGATATGGCTTAACGAGTGACCCAGATGAGCTTCGGATTCGGTACTCATCCGTTATCTTAGTGCTAAACTTTCGACAGGTCTGTAATGTAGCTACTGATAGACATATGTCTCCTGCTTGGGGGTATAGGTACTTGGACATCGGACAACATGAAACACATTATGTGACATACCAGACACAGGTTCCAGTTTCACAATCATTTCTTAACAAAGATTTTCTTAAACTTAAATCCAGAAAATTAAAAACTGTATGTATTATATATCTTGTTGGTTTTCAAGATATTCAAGAACATAAGGTATCATTTTGAAGATCATCCACCACTAAGCTTTGTTACATCTATATTTTCATTTTGTTGATATTTGCAGAACCATAAAACATCTCCAAAATTTGTCAGATTTAAATTGATAAGAAAATCATAGCTAAGGAATGGTTGTAACACTGGGGCCTGTATAAATGGACGTATGGCGAATCTGAAATCGGACATCAAATTCCATCAATAATGTACGTGCATGTTAAACACAGACGTACACGTGTAAACTTATATCTATTCATTATCACTCTGTAAGATTTACACTATGTAGTATGTTGTAACATAACTGGTTACGTAACTTCGTTAATCTCTGTTGATTCTCTTTGCTTTGTAAGTCAATACGGCAGACTCTTCATTATCAACTTTCATCTTCCGCGAGGCAAGTAAATGTCAAAGATGTTTCATGTTGATTAGAGATTAAACAGCGGATTATCGCTCTGCGGTAATTATTACCACATTGAGATCTATATGAAAACGTTATTTAATTGAAAAAAAGGCTTAAATAGAGATACTAGTAAAAGAACAATGGTTAACGCACCATCAGTCAGATGTCAAAAGTTGAGTTGATTTAAGTAAAGGTGTTTAACGTCCCAGTCAAGAATATTTCACTTAAATCGAGACGTCGCCAGCTATAAGGCGAAAGTACAGAAATTTTGCCTGTGCGTTGCGCTGATGGTGTTATATACCATTTTTTTAATTTAATCATAAAATAAATTCAAAAAATGGTATATGACAATGAATGTATTTTATGATTAAATTCAAAATATGGTATATGACAATGGCATTATACGGCAGGGTTCTTTAGCGTGCCAAGCCCACCGTGACACGGGACCTCGTTTATTTTAAGTTCCCACCGAAAGAACCGTGACTTTCTTTTCGTAATACAGAGTGCTTGGCTAAAGAACAGTCACTAACCACTTTCAAGTCTTAAGTCAGACTCGGTCGGGGTTCGAACATACAACCTCCAACTTACGGAGCGAGCATTCTACCAACTGAGTTACAACAGTGGTTAAGGCTTCAATAGAGATACTAGCAATAGAGCATTGATACAGATGTCAAAAGTGACAAGGCGCTTTATGCAATTCGACTCATTATAAATATACATATTTTATCCTTTATGATTCTGTTGAAAACCCAGTGCTTGGGGAGTCTTTTTACTTGTGGCGAAGGATGCTTTATTTCATAATGAAGGCTAGATGAACATCTCCAATCAAACCGGAGATGATAGTGGTTTCGATCATTATTTTTGTGACACTAAACTCATTTCTATTTTTTTTTTTAACTTTTTCAATATATTTTAAAATTATGCTAATTTCAAAATTCGTCAATGATATAGACCTATTGAAGTACAAAACAGAAAACTAAACGTTTGTTTATAAATTTTGAGATTTGAAACTGATTTCACTTGGGAGTTCGCAATATGCATGTTAAGTATTGTAGACAGGCAGCAAGACAGTTTAATACACAATATATATACCCTCGGTGATTTTTTAAGGAAAAATTACAAAGTAGCACATGAAAGTTTTAATGAAATTGTAAATCAAATTATGGGACGGTATTCATTTTTTTTTACTTTACCCAATTATCAACATTGCATACAGTCGAACCTGTCTCTAAAGGCCATCCAAGGGAACCAGTAACAGTGACCTTAATGGGCAAGTGGCCTTTATATTCAGGTTTAAATTATATAAATAAAGAACAATTGGGAAACAATTCTACTGGCCTTTATAGGCAGGTGGCCCTTATATAGAGGTGGCCTTTAAAGCAGGTTGGATATTGTACATTCCATATTAACTCTGGAATAACTGCCATTCAACCACGGGAACTCGCAATTAATGTCCCACTATACTCTGTCATGTGCTACTTTTGAATGTATTATTTCATAATTAAAAATTCAAAACTCTATTCAAACAACGGTTACTTTACAGCACCCAGAACATAATATTTCGGGCTTGGTGCTGGATACAAAATGGAGCGAGACATTAATGATTCAACGCAATAGTGGAGTTTTTGCGGTTTTATGCTCCAGTTAAGATTTTTTTCACTTATATCGATGCAATAAGTCCATGGATACTAGAGGAAACCGGGAGAAACCAACCAACCTTCAGCAAGCTAACTGAATTCGAGCGAGGCGGGACGATCCCGGATTGGCACACGCTTTAATTTAGATCCATAGGCCACCGAATCCCCTAGTTTGTATCTGTGATATACTAAATGGAAAGTGAAAGGGCGTGTAATAAATAAACAGGCTAATTAAACAGTGATTATCCCTTGCACATTGGAAGACATTATTGCATGCGGAGATGCTAGGAGAAAACATATGGGGTTATAAATTATGAAGGCATGATGGTTACAGAGGAAACCGGTCACTTCGTAAACAGCTGTCAGGGCATAGTGTAAATGCCGGAAGTTTGTTTTACGTTAAGATTTCGATTTTGATTTCACAAGTGGCAAGTGTAGCTAGCTTTAGACAGAAGATGCTTACTCTACCGCAGAACCCGGTCTCACCTATCTGGTGGAATCTTACATGTTTAACTTGATTTTAATCGTGTCTCATAAGTCTCTTAAGACTGGGCTGATTTTCAATTTTATGATGTGACACAGAAATAAACTATTTTACTACTACTACTGCTACTTAATTTGCGGGTTTTCAATGATGTTACTTTTTCAGGATTGTGATTTGAACGTAGACTGATATGTTTGTGTTTTGATAGATAAAGGTGTATACAGTCCAACCTGTCTTATAAGGGCCATCTGCTTATAAAGGCCAGTACAATGGTATTCCAATTGTTCTTTATTCATAGAACCACTGCGGTAGCTTAGTTGGTAGAGTGCTCGCTCCGTAAGTGGGAGGTCAAGGGTTCGAACCCCGGTCGGGTCTGACCCAAGACTTAAAAGTGGGTAGTGACTGTTCTTTCGCCAAGCACTCGGCATTACGAAATGAAAGTCACGGTTCTTTCGGATGGGAACTTAAAATAAACGAGGTCCCGTGTCACGGTGGGCTTGGCACGCTAAAGAACCCTGCTGTATAATGCCATAAGCGCAACGCACAGGCAAAATTTCTGCACTTTCGCCTATAGCTGGCGACGTCTCGATATAAGTGAAATATTCTTGACTGGGACGTTAAACACCATTACTCACTCACTCTTTATTCATAGATATTTGAATACAATGCACGCACACATATGCATGATGATTTTTCAAAAGAGCGCCTATTTAGTCAATCTTCAAATACATTTAAATATCAAACAACAAAGATTGCGTTTTAACATAAATAAATAAATTAATTAAAATAAATAAATAAATAAATTGGAAATAAATAAATAAATAAATAAATAAATAAATCCTTACCAGGAAGTTATTCAGTCATCTATTACCACCAATTCCATGTTTTACATGTAAGAAATCTTATCTCAAGAAGTACATGAGGCAAAATATATTGCAAACAGAGATCTTCGTGTGAAAACAATCTCGAATTACTACTAGTAGTCTTCTTCAAGTTTTACAATCAACTCCGCTTGAGTTAGTGTACGATTTCCAAAGCCAGAATTACATTACGCTCGCTCTTCGCTCCAGGTCGCCTGTTGTGCGTTTGATCTCTGGATGGAATGGATGTAACATTTTAAGTTTTTACTGCGGAATTTTATGTTTAGCATATTTTATCTCGATATATGTTGCTGCAGTTTAAACACTCTTTTTTTTAAAGTCATGTGATTTTCTGAAAAACTGGGATTGTTATTGTGAGAGTACATTTTTTTCCCAAGGAAATTTGAAGAATTACAATAACCATATTATAGCAGTAAGTATAAATTCCTTTGATAATAATAACATAATTTTGTCAATTATTCTTATTTAGACCGACATGTTAAATTTAAATTTGTGTTCTTGTTATTATTTATTTGTATATTATCATGCACGTGTGTTTATATAAAATGTGTGCATGTAGTTAGTGCACGTGTGTACATCGATATGAGTGTTTTGTTTTCAAAGTTAAACTTGACGATCAGAATTTCTTATCATTGGGCCTCCAATTAATAACATTTGTTAAAATAATTATTATTCCGGTAAGAATAAGAATTATAATAATAGCCGACATATAATAATAATAATAATAATAATAATAATAATAATAATATATAATAAATAATAATAATAATAATATATAATAAATAATAATAATATGATGATGATGATGATGCGACATCAGATTTACATATTTCAGTATTTGTGTGCGTAAATGATCGAAATGATGATGATGATGATGAAGATGTTGATGATGATGATGATAAATGCGGAATTACGTCGGAATCGGTCTTTAAAATGCAGTTACATGTTTGTACTATGTTTTGGGCATAACAAATACCAGGAGATCAGTAAGTACTAATTAATGGGATTCTGGCAAGACGTACTTAAAATTGTTTACTATAGCTCTAGACTCTGACTCGCCACCCCATGGTTACAATTAGGTCCAATACTGACCAGATGTGTTGGCGTACAAAGGAAGTTTGTTTATTCAAATGCTGCTGACCCACGCTATCGTGACCTACTTAAGCCAATAGAAATTTCTTTTAACAAAATAGAAAAAAATATGAAAATTAAACGAAATTGGGTAATTTATTGCAATTTAATATGAAAATTTTATTGTTCGGAAATACTTAATTTCATAACAAAATAGAGAATTTTGAATAAAATAAATTGAAATTATCAAAAGTGACCTAAAATATTTCCAGTAATATGAGGTTTTTTTGACGGAATGGAGAAATTAAAAAAAAATAAATCAACAACATTTTGGTAATAAATTTATATTGAATATGATAAAACAATCTTAGATATTTAAGCCAATATGAGTTTTGTAATCAAACTTAACGGAAACTTAATTTAAATGAAATAACGAATAAAATGATTTAGTAGTTTATCGGCGAAATTAGATATGATAAAAATGTTACTGTTTAATGATCCAAATTTTACCACCCACGTGTTTATGTGATGTAACTTTGATTAATCACAAATTTGTAATTTTACAATATTTAGAATACTAGTATATTATATGCTTACTCAGCCAACATGTTTAAAGTAAAACCTGTCTTAAAGGCGGTAGGTTAAAGGTCACCTCAATATAAGGGCCACCTGCTTTTAAAGACCATTCACAAATGAATTTCACCCCAATTGCTCTTTATTCGTGTAATATGTACCTCTACATAAGGGTCACCTGTCCATAAAGGGCATTTTACTGGTTACCTTGGGTGGCCTTTATAGACATATTTGACTGTACTCTTTGATAATGGACTTCTGATATTGTTGTTGCTGTTATTATTATTATTAGTAGTAATAGTAGTATCGTAGAAGTAGTAGTCAAGTACATGTACTGACAAGTAGTACAGTTCAACCTGCCTTAAAGGCCACCTCTATATAAGGACCACCTGCTTATAAAGGCCAGTAGAGTTGTATTCTAATTGTTCTTTATTCATATCATTTGAACCTGTATATAAAGGCCACCTGCCTATAAAGTTCACCTGCCTAGAAAGGCCAATTTTACTGGTTCCCTTGGGTGGCCTTTATAGACAGATTTGACTGAACTCTTTGATAATGGACTTCTGGTATTGTTGTTGTTATTATTATTAGTAGTTGTAGTAGTAATAGTATAGTATATTTTTTATAGAAGGTTTACTGACAAGTAGCATAGTCATATACCATTTTTTTAATTTAATCAATAAATACATTCAAAAAATGGTATATGACATTAGAAATAGCAATTTCAATTTCAAGAAACTGGTACTAACCAGGTCCCGGTTGCACAAAGCTTAATTAAAGTTAATCATCAATTAAACCATAATTAGCCAACCATAAAGTTTTGTGCTAATTACGGTTTAATCATTGATTAAAACTAAAAACTATGTGCCACCGGGACCTGATAATCTTCAGTAACTTTATATAAAACTTTTCATGAAACTGAAAGAGAGTCATCAAGGTCTCGTGACCAACTAAATGCCGTACAAAATATGTCGAGTGATTCAGTTCCTAATCCGTGTATGAAATTAAAAATCAATAGTTCATTAGAAGTTCATCCTCTGTTGTATTATGTTAAGTAGATTTTATGAATGAAAATCAAAATAATTGATATTAGCTGGCTACTATTTCAAATTGGAAATCTGTTGTCATAGCAACGAGTATTCATAATTGCAAATAAATTATAATGAAATTGTTGACTGGATATAGCATGGTCGTTTATATCACAATTAAGCAGAAAGATTAACTATGATTCCTAGAAGTTATTAACATATTGTTCAATTAAGCCAATCATATTGTTTGTATGTGCTCGGTTGCTAAGAGGCCTAAAGCTCGCGCCTACGGACCACAGGGCACATCATCGCCTTAGTTTAACAGATCCAAGTGTGAAAAGGTTTGTTTGTTCGTTTGTCGAAGATCGGTGACTCCGGTTTCCTCCTCTATTCCAGGACAGATTCTTAGCAGGGGATAAAACTCCATTACTTCACTCCATTCACGCTGTGCATTTAGATTAGTCAGTGTGCATATGATTTTAAACGGTTAAAACACTTTGATAATGATGAATTAGAAAGCTGCAACTAAATACGTGTACAGCTATACCTAAAACGCCGTCAGTGAAATCTATGAAATATGTGTATTTTTGATTGACATATGAAACTCTGGGTCCATTAAACATTGGTTTGAACGGATAAATGCTTTATATACAGAGGTGATCACTATTACAATTGCCATATACTATTTTTTAAATTTCATCATAAAAAACCCATTCAAAAATGGTATATGACACAATGTATATATAGTGTACTGTATCTGTTAATAACAAAACCATCCAAGAATCTAAAGAACATGACACAACACACGCGTCGGAACACATGTACAAATTTGGGAACAAAAAATCGTGATTGTTATATGACTGGTTACAATAAAACTCGCGATTTTGGATTCTAGCACTAAATGGTGTTGGTTAATTACTTTTCACCCACATGTTCTTTAACTCCGCTGGACCTTAAACCATTGCGGTACCTCAGTTAGTAGAGTGCTTGCTTTGTAAGTGAGAGATAGTGGGCTCGTACCCCGACCGGGTCTGACCCAAGATTTGAAAGTGGGTAGCGACTCTTTTTTCGCCAAGCATTCGACAATACGAAAATGAAAGTTCTTTCGGATGAGATCTTAAAATTAACAAGGTCTTGTGTCTGGGTAGGTGTGTCACGATAAAGAACCCTGCTGTATATATAATGCCATTAGCGCAACGCACAGGCAAAATTCATGCACCTTTGTCTATAGCTGGCGACGTCTTGATATTAGTAAAATATTCTTGACTCGGACGTTTAAAACCATTACTCAACTCAACTCCACTGGTCCCTAAACTAGTACGTTTAAAAATAAACAGTCTTTTACCAAACAGTGAAATAACCAAACATGACGGTATGTGAAAATATTGGAAACTCTTAAAACGCACGGTAACGTGACTAATTATTAAGCGAGAACACGTTGCTTTTTACATTACAGTACAGACCCTCGAAAGTTTAACACCAAGTTAACAAATTACTTCCGGGTCGACAGCTCGTATCTATATATCAATACTCGTTATCTATATCTCAATAGCTTTTTGGCAGCTGTTATCGATCTCACGGCATCTTTCACCTGCTTGAGCCCTGGCTATCCATGTATCTCATTCTACAACCGATCTTCGCCTCTTTTCGTTAGCCTGTTTTAAACTTCCGGCAAGTCTGTAACCGTAAGTGGTTGCAATGAATTAACAAGATCCCGGTACAGTTTGATAAGTCAATCATATGTACATTTCTATCGCCCACATTACATTATTACAAACATCTGGCGAGGATTTTGAGTTTTACAATCTGACCTTACGTACATTGGGTTTAAAGGTCTACATATTGTTCACAGTGTCATGCTGTTTTTTTATATAAAATAATGCATCCAAAAGTAGCACATAACAAACCAGTATCTTTTTGTGTTGTTGTTTGGTATCTTTTTGTTCTTTGTTGGACTCTTTTTGTTGTTTGGTAGCTGTAAAGCTGTTATAATCTATTGGGTTTGTATTTCAGAAGGTAGTCGACTCTAAGTATCTTAAATTAGCAATAAAGATAAGTTTCTGTTCTAAATTTTTTTCTTTGGCATCAAAAAGTAGCACATGACAACAGCACCATGCATGTGTTATATACTCTAGTATCATAAATAAATAAATAAATAAATAAATAAATAAATAAATAAAATAAATAAATAAATAAATAATAAATAAATAAATACTATTAAGTACATAGATAAATAAATAGTGTGGTATTTTTTTGCAATTGAGCTTTTTTTAACCATATACGTTTATAAACAGCGACCATGTTGTTAAAAACTCAATTTCCCATTTGGTTGTTTGTGTACATATGAGAGCTTTGTGTTTAAAATTTGACGGACAAAAGTGCTGTTTCAAATAAAGTTGATTAGAGTAATGGCATTCAAATACGTCCTGCTCAATTGTATAATGATATTTTTATAACACGCACCCATTATTATCTTAATGTCTTAACGACTACTAGCAATGGGGATGTTTTGTATTTAAAGAGAAAAGTGAAGTAGGGGTTTTTGGTAAGAATCATGATATCTGCCCCATCATCTCAAAGCCAGATGTTAGTCCGCCTGTCGCCTTGTCAAGTATCAAAGTTAGCGTAGGTTTACAGCATTATGCTTAATTTATACCGACTTTTCTAACAATCTTAATTACGGTACAGACCTGTCGAAAGTTTAACACAGGGCTAACGAAAAGTAGTTGAAGCTCGAAAGTCGAGTAACCGAAATAATCTAGTGTCCAGAAGCTACAGACAGAGAGAGAGAGAGAGAGAGAGAGAGAGAGAGAGGCTGTCGAGATATACAGTAGCTGTAATTCATGTACTTATTTAACTAAATTACAGTCATGTTGAAAGTTTTACACTGAGTTAACGAAAAGTAGTTGAAGCTCGAAAGTCGAGTAACCGAGGTACAATTAGTGACCGAAAAGCTGCCAGATAGAACCTGTCGAAAATCTTTCGAAATAAAGCTAACGAGGGGTCCAAATGAGCTACCGAGCACTAATCCGTTATACTTTATAGTGACTTTTGACAGGCCTGTAATGTAATTGGTACCGACCTTCCTTAGAGCGAGAACTACAATACAGACCTGTCGAATGTTTAACAAAGAGCTACCAAAAAGGAGTCAAACCTCGGCTGCTGGGTGTATGATTTAGATAGCTGGTGACCGAAAATCTGCCGAGGGATATATATCAGCTGTCGAAGAGCTGCCCAGATATTGTGTACTAGGAGCCGAGCTGAGCTGCCGATTTGGCTAACGATTCGTTGGCTCAGTGTTAAACTTTCGGCGTGGCTGTACTGTAATTCATACACTCATAAATACAGTACAGAACTGTCGAAAGTTAAACGAAAAGAAGTCGATACTTTGCTGCCGATTGGTCGAGATTTGGATAGCTAGCGACCGGAAAGCTGCCGGCCGGGGATGATAGCAGGTGTCGAGATAAATAGCTAACAAGGGACAGAAATGAGCTGCCAATTGGTTGGCTCAGTGTTAAACTTTCGACAGGTCTGTGCTATAGATAGCTGTCGATGTATAGGGTACTGGGGACCGAAATGAACTACGTATTCGGCACTAATTCGTTAGCTAAGTGTTAAATTTTTGACAGGTCTGTACTGTATATTCGATGCTATTTTTATACGCCCAGTTTGCCTCAGCAACATAAATGTTTTCTGATACAACTTTATATTAAACAAACATGATAAATACTTCATGTTTTTCTTAAACACTTGATACCCAATAAAGATTACACCAACTTTAATATATAACTTTAGTTAGCAATTCGTTAAGAAACATATGTTGATACCTGTTACATACTAGTATTAGAAAAAATGAATTAAAGTCGTGCTGTTAAAAGTCAAATGCTGATGCAACTAAGGGCAAATGTGCAGCGCTCTTTCGTTTTTCGTGTTTAATTTTTAGGTTTTTGATACGAGTCATTTGTGATCCACAAACACCTAACAAGTCAAATTAAAATTGGGATTTAGTGATTAGGATCATATGCTATTTTAAGGGGTTTTTTTTTGTGGAAATTTCAAAACTCTAGTCACATGACATTGTGGGAATTTTGACAAAAATATGTTTCAGAACGAAAATATTTATTCGTATGATAATTTAATAGGATCCACTAAAACAAAATTGGTTATGCCAGCGTACTACGTGTTGCCCACTTTTATTTGTGCAGAAAAATTATTTTCAGTTGATATGGAATCAACAGTTGCAGTTTTCTCGTTAAAACGATTTTGCGACAATTGTTTTGCACCCCGATATTAAAGTTTCTCTAACGTATTTGCAAAAAAAAATTAAAGTATTCAATGCAATATGACGTTATCAGCTATGTCAAATGGGCATTTAGAACGTCATTTGACACGGTTGCTAAAACGCGTGTTATTCTTGTATACGCCCGGAATTCACACTGGTTTCATTACAAGACTCGCATATCATATTGCTCGAAAATCACGCTGCGTTGATATAAGGGTAAAAGTTTAAATGGGCAAAATGCTAGCCGCCGCAATTTTTTTTCTTATTTTGGCTTTCCACATCCGCTATAAAAGTACACCAGCGTAAAAGTTTAACTTACATGCACCATGTGCACAGTAATTGTGTCATATACCATTTTTGGAATTAATCATAAAATATATTTAGAAAAAGGTACAATATGACAATTGTATCATTTTAAAACGCCTCAATCGAGACATCGTACAAAACGTAATGCTAATTATGGTGTTAACTTTAAATGAGAATTGACCGAATTACTTTTCAAATTTATTCTTTTTAATTTGATTCCTTAAATTAAAAAGATAAAACAAGTCTTAGATTGGTAAATTATATGAAATACAGCATTGAACAGAGCTCCAGATAAGAGGAGTATCTGTGTACATATCCTTTAATTTTTTTGAAAATACACTTTAAATTGTAAATGTAAGGGTATCAAAACCCTTTGAAAATCCTCATTATCCTTTACAATTCTTATAACAGTAGAGCCTGCTATGGGGGTTGAATTCCTGACCTAAGTACCTGTGAAATGCCATTGTCACAATGAAGATGGTGTTATTGTATTATTGTTAGAAGTTATACTTATTTGAATGAGTGGTTTTAAAAATTGAAATTACTCTTCACATTTTTATAGATCAGTGTGGATACTCTTTAGATTTTACAGGAAAAAAGTAGGGGGTAATGACCCTCCATGTCAAATTCTTATCTGGAGCTCTGTTGAAGTAGCAAGTTAAACAACACTGTATGTTTGTTTTAACAAACGGTCCCATGTACAAATCACAATCCAAAAACAAAGATAATTTTTTTTGAAGACTGGAAAATTAAATCAAGCATGTGAACATGCACAGAGACTAGGAACTTTTCAAAGCATGTGTCTGTGTGCTTTTTATGCTTGGTAGTTATTGCATTTAAGCAAAGTCTCCCTTTCTGTACATTTTGGTTGTAAAAGCGCTTGAGCTACTAAGCATTCATATTATTTACTAAGTAGGCTGCATGCAAATAAATTGTTGACTCACGGATATTGCAAGCCTAGGCTTATCAAGGCCCTCAAAAAGTTTTATGGTCGTCATCACAGTATTGTTGATAAGTTTGATGTTTTTGTGTCAAGGATTGCCCTGGATATATTTGACGTCTCAAAGTTCCATGTTCCTTACACCTAATTTTGATTTAACACGTGGCGGGTGTAGCTAGCTTAACAGGAGGTGCTTACCCTTCTGGAGCACCCGGCCTCACTTCTCTGGTGGAAGTTCCGTGTCTAAACTAACTTGTCAGTTCCAATGTTTTTACTTTGCTTCTGGATTGTGATTCGGACATGGATTAGTATGTTTGTTTTTGATTACTTTACTGTTGTTTGTGGTAAGCTCTTCACGTGTTTTAAGACCCTCAACTTAATCATGTATGTGTATTCAAAAATTCAGTATTTATGTCAATATCATCCTTTGTAACATCAAAACAGCGTTATATGAGGTTGAAAGAAAGATGGGGATTGCAGAGCTTATTAAGCCAAATTTACCAGAAGGATTTTAAAACGGAAAAGTTCAAATGAAGATGTAATGCTACATCAAGCCACTTATCAACCGTATGTTTTGAAAACACTGTCAGTAGATACACTAACAGCTTGTAACAACTGATAAAAAACTTAAAATACAGACCTGTCGAAAGTTTAACATCGACCTAACGAAAAGGAATCAAAGCACTTAGATGCTGAGTGACTGCGATGTATGGCTATAGTGACCGGAAAACTGTTTAGAAATGGGATTCGCCGCTGTACCACGTGATACCTTCTAACGTGTCTGTGAAACGCTTGTTTCCAATGGACATGGAATCACACACAATATGACGCTTTCACGTAAAGACGGCGTTATTCCGGGAATTTGTAACGTTGACGTTTTCCAAAATGTTCCGCACAAACGTTAAGAGGTATTGATCACGTGGTACGGCGGCGAACCCCATTGATAGCAGTTGACGATAAGGTAACGAGGGCAACGAGACGAGTTGTCGAATAACACTAATTGCGACGAGACGAGTTGCCGAATAACACTAATTGCGACGAGACGAGTTGCCGAATAACACTAATTGCGACGAGACGAGTTGTCGAATAACACTAATTGCGACGAGACGAGTTGCCGAATAACACTAATTGCGACGAGACGAGTTGCCGAATAACACTAATTGCGACGAGACGAGTTGTCGAATAACACTAATTGCGACGAGACGAGTTGTCGAATAACACTAATTGCGACGAGACGAGTTGTCGAATAACACTAATTGCGACGAGACGAGTTGTCGAATAGCACCAATTGCGACAAGACGAGTTGCCGAATAGCACTAATTGCGACGAGACGAGTTGCCGAATAACACTAATTGCGACGAGACGAGTTGCCGAATAACACTAATTGCGACGAGACGAGTTGTCGAATAACACTAATTGCGACGAGACGAGTTGTCGAATAACACTAATTGCGACGAGACGAGTTGTCGAATAACACTAATTGCGACGAGACGAGTTGTCGAATAACACTAATTGCGACGAGACGAGTTGTCGAATAACACTAATTGCGACGAGACGAGTTGCCGAATAACACTAATTGCGACGAGACGAGTTGCCGAATAGCACTAATTGCGACGAGACGAGTTGCCGAATAACACTAATTGCGACGAGACGAGTTGCCGAATAACACTAATTGCGACGAGACGAGTTGTCGAATAACACTAATTGCGACGAGACGAGTTGTCGAATAACACTAATTGCGACGAGACGAGTTGTCGAATAACACTAATTGCGACGAGACGAGTTGTCGAATAACACTAATTGCGACGAGACGAGTTGTCGAATAACACTAATAGCGACGAGACGAGTTGTCGAATAGCACCAATTGCGACGAGACGAGTTGCCGAATAGCACTAATTGCGACGAGACGAGTTGCCGAATAGCACTAATTGCGACGAAACGAGTTGTCGAATAACACTAATTGCGACGAGACGAGTTGTCGAATAACACTAATTGCGACGAGACGAGTTGCCGAATAGCACTAATTTCGACAAGACGAGTTGCCGAATAGCACTAACTGCGACGAGACGAGTTGGCGAATAACACTAATTGCGACGAGACGAGTTGCCGAATAGCACTAATTGCGACGGGACGAGTTGCTGAATAGCACTAATTGCGACGAGACGAGTTGCCGAATAGCACTAATTGCGACGAGACGAGTTGTCGAATAACACTGATTGCGACGAGACGAGTTGCCGAATAGCACTATTTGCGACGAGACGAGTTGTCGAATAGCACTTATTGCGACGAGACGAGTTGTCAAATAACACTAATTTCGACGAGACGAGTTAGTTGTCGAATAGCACTGATTGCGACGAGACGAGTTGTCGAATAGCACCAATTCGTTAGTTTCGTGTTAAACTTTCGACAGGTCTGTACTGTATGTACAAACTAACTTGTAACAACGCAATAACGTACAAATAAGATCACATACTCCTAAAGATTACATCCATATGGCTTCGTAAAAGAAATCATAATTTTGCATGAAGATTAATAGCTATTTCAATCATGCATATTATGTATGTCATAAAACGTTTTTTATAAGTTCCGGTTTTGGTAGCAACTGTTAGTGAAGTGGAGTAATGGAGTTTAACGCCCCAGTCAAGATTCGTTGATGAATATCACAGGATGGAATGATGAAGCGAATGAAACCACCGAGCAAGCGAACTGACAAACTTTCCATTGTTTTAGCCTGATCCGTCAAGAGATGGATTCTAAACTTGGCTGTTAAATACGCACACCTCGGCCACCGATGCTCGTAACTATTGGTAACGTAGAACCACACGTGTAATAGAGATAAGAAGAAAGAAGGTCTATAATAAAAACAAACAAACAAATTCATAACCAAATCACTGGGTCAAAGCAGAGTAAAACTGGTTAATTAAAATAAACTCCTGAACTTCGACAAAGAGGTGAGACCGACTGCTTCGGGCGGATAAGCACATCCCCTCCTGTTCAGCTGGCTAGAAATTCAAAACTTCTGGTGGAATGAATAGTCATCGATGACTTGTATACAATATCTGGCTCATACTTTTGCAAACCTTTATTAAAACTTTCAGGCATTTTTCCTACATTTATCTAATTTAGAGCTTTATTTAGCTGATAAATGATCATTTTGTTTTTGGTGTCATATTTGCCTATCCGTGTTTGGTTTTAATGCATGTACAGTTTAATATTCCACCGTTTAAATTGGACAATCAAACATTCCTAGCAGTCCATCCCAGTTCGGATCATTCTGCATTCTGTGATGCTGATAATTATAGTGTATACAACATGTTTTTCATATTATGTATTATTGTATATTGTGACTTTGAGTTTTGGCAAGAACATCCATATAATTTTTAACAGGTATTTCTAAAGAATGCATTTAATCTTCATGAAATAAACATCAAATGTCCAATGTCAAAGGTTATTTCTAGAATACACAGTACGGACCTGTCGAAAATTTAACTTAGAGCTAAAGAAAAAGATTGAAAGCTCGGTTTTCGAGTGGCCAGAATATGGCCAAAGTATGGGTAGTTATAAAGACCTAAACGTTGTCGAGAGATAGATAACAGCTGTTGAAACCCTGTCGCGATATAGCTAGCGATGTGGTTTAGATACAGTATATACCTTTCTCGTACCTCGGACAGAAAAATCTCACGCGCACACCAGTGCTAGATTTTTCTGTCTTGTCCAGTTTGTCTGGTACTGTCTCACGCGACAATTGAACAATCAGGATGACGTATCCAATCATTGCGCTTGACGTCATCAAAACAAAGCGTTTCTTTATTTATTTTTCACATATGTGTTTTATTTTTATTTTTATTCAAAATATTTCATTGTCAGAGTTTTTTATACTTGTATTTAATACAAATCGTTGATATTTTAAAATTTTAAAGAGTTGTCGATGGGATTATTTTCAAAGGGTGGATTTGTACAATGCATTAGGTGCCCAAAGGAATGCAAGAGGCCCCATGAGGGTACGTGTTTTGTTTTGTATACATGTATCGCAGTTATAAACACTTAAATGGTACGAGAAATAGAATCTATCACTTGTTTGTGACCGATACCGGTTGATCTCAGTCTCGGGTGCTGTGATGTAACATATCCCAATCGAGGCTTTGTTACATCACAGCACCCTCGACTGAGATCAACCGGTATCGGTCACAAACAGGTGACATATTCTATTAATCACAGGGGCCAGTTTCATAATAAAATGATAGTTTGCTACATCGGGCAAAATTATGGTGTTTTTCTGTTTTCCGTTTGAACATTTTATTAAGATTTTAAAATAATGTCCAAAAATTGGATGCCGATTTAAAGAATATTTATCTGGGAACAAAATGACACCAAGATCACGATGATCGGACACAAATTAAAAAAGTAATGTAGAATTTTTTCGGAGCACCTACAAGTCAAAGATCTGATTCGTTGTTATCCTTTACTCTTTTTTATATACTTAGGGTATTTTTTAAATTTTATTATGAAACTGGCCCCTGTAAAAAAATTAACGCTAACGAAACGTAGTCGAACCCGGCTACAGAATGGCCAAGCTAGTGACCGAAAATCTAGCATGCAATTGCCGAAATGCATGTATATAACCAACAAGGGGTCCAATTGATTTGTCGATGTCGTACTAATTCCTTAGATCAGTGTTATATACTTTCGACTGTATATGCAGCAACGTGTGTAACAAGTCCTAATGAAGTCCATCAACAGGCGTTGTATCAACGCCTAATGAATTCCATAGATTGAGACTGCGGACAAGAAGTCGTTCAGTAATACAAAAGAAGGTGGTTTTTTTCAAAATTGAACGACTGCATTTGACTGGTCTGGAACCCCAATCTTTGGTCTTAGTAGGCGTTGCAATTTCGACGCTTCTTTATGTCTCAACTTCATTAGGTGTTCTCGACTCGCGCAATAATGTGCACCTTAATATTATTGTGCGTTAATATGCACAATGACATTACTGTGCATTTTAAGCAATTATATTCCCACATACCACCGGGTTGTCAGTTTAAAGTTTGGTAAAAATGTTTGTTTTGACCTTTTCCAGTTTAAAGACAGCTGGATATAAGGAACGTTAAACATTCGACAGGTCTGTAATGCATTTATTTGTCTTAAAATGTAATAAGCAGTAATACAATAAAATATCCACATACCACCGGGTTGTTAGTTTAAAGTTTGGTAAAAATGTTTGTTTTGACCTTTTCCAGTTTAAAGACAGCTGGATATAAGGAACGTTAAACATTCGACAGGTCTGTAATGCATTTATTTGTCTTAAAATGTAATAAGCAGTAATACAATAAATTAAAACACATGTTCCTATTTACATAACTATTATCTCTAAACAATGTTTTTTATTTTGCAAATTTAATAAATTAAAAGTTTGTTTATTCTTTATTGTAGATGTGAAAAAGAGAATCATAAAGTTAATGAAGACAAAATAAAGAAAACATGACTTCAAAAGAAAATATGAATTCTAAAGAAAACACGATTTCTAAAGAAAACATGACTTCAAAAGAAAGCAAAATATCAAACAGGGAATCAAAAGACTTAGAATGTGATTTATGTAATACAAAAGACGGAGTGCCATGGAAATGCATTAACTGTGACGAAAGTCTGTGCAGCAATTGTAAAAAGGTGCACTTAAAAAGCAAGGCATCTGAAGATCATGCAGTGTTGTCTAGAAAAGAGGCCGCTAATAACATTAATAACCAGCATATATCAGGTGGTTCTACGTCATTCTGTGAGGCCCACCCAAAGGAGAAATATCATATGTTTTGTAAAGACTGCAATTGTTTAGTTTGTCAGGATTGCATTATTGGTGACCATAACCGCCATAATTTTGGTAAAATAACAGATTTGTTGGATAAGAAGCGAAACGAACTAAATGAAAGTATAAACCAAGCTAAATCTGAAATGGTTTTAACCCTTACTGACACTGTTAAGGCACTTAAGAAGAATCAAGAGGACTATGTAAATGAAGCCGAGAAACTTGTTCAGGATATCAAAGGAATAAGTGAGAAATTGAAGGTCGAAATCGATAAAATCAGAGACAGTCTTATACTAGAACTTAGGGATAGACAAAAAGAGGATTTGGAAGATCTGAAACGAACCGAAAAACAGCTGGAAACAAAACTCTCTGATATCAAGTCTATTATTTCAACATGTGAAGCCAAACTACATGGGAAGAGTGATCCGGGGTTTATAGCTTTTGTAAACGAGGCACAGCTACAGCTAGAGGAATTTGATGAATTTGTTACACACACACCCCTTAGCCCACCGGATTTTATATCCAAAGGAACAGATCAAAGTTTATTGAAACTTCTCGTTGGATATCTACAAACAGAGCCCGAGAAAAGTATTATCGATGGCATGGAAACACCAAGAGGAAGATTCGAAATAAAAATCATGTCATCCTTAACGCCACAAGGAATGGAAAAGAAGCTTGGTTTTGGATCCTCCAGCGCTGATTTTGTATGTCCAATCAACGACCATGAAGCTTGGGTTGGTAAAACCCTTGGTCCAAAATTGGCTCTTGTCGGAAAAGATGGCCATCTAATCCGACATGTTGATGTAGGGTTTCACATGCGTGGCATTGCTGTTACACAAACCGGAGAAATCTTGGTGGCTGATGGTACCAATAACCAAATTAGTAAACTCACAAGCGTTGGTACATTTAACACTTTCGCTGATCTCAAACCGAACCAGCCAAGAGGGCTTTGTATCACAGACAACAACGAAGTGTTAGTCACCGTTATAAAAACCAACAAGAAGAAGGTCTTAGCAGCCGCTGTGGTCTTGTTATCCGATTCTGGCAAAAAAGAACGTGTAATGCAAAACGACAAAGACAATTCGCCGTTATTTAAAAACCCAGTCAAAGTCCGCCAGAACATAAATGCAGATATTTGGGTCCTTGACGACAGCTGTCATCACGTAGTCGTTTTGGACCAGAGAGGTTCACCAAGGTTCTGGTATAGAGGCCCAACTAATGTCCAACTGAAGAGCTTCTTCAACCCTGGCGATATCGAACGTGTGAAAGGCGGGCACATGGTTATAACTGACATATCAAACGACGCAATCTACATGGTTGACAAAAATGGCATCCTGATTAATCAGTTTCCAACGAAACCTCAGGGTTTGATTCAGCCAATGGGTATCAAGAAAGACAAAGCAAACAATTTCTGGATCTGTGGCAAAGAGAAGGTCTATATCGCAAAAATATTTAACTGAATGCGATTAATACTTTCTTATGTGTTGTAAAATTAAACGTATTTAAGACCCGTAATAAGTTGCAAGTTGTTACGGGAAAGGTTATCTTCATGAATTGATAGTAAATGGATTTACTACGGGAACATTGGAATTTCGTGTTTTAAGGACTTGGTGTTCAAGAAAATGTTTTCTTCATGAGCTGATGGATGGCCAATGGTTTTTATTACTAGAGGAACATTGGTATTGAATGTTTTATATATGAAAAGTTACAAGACTTCAAAAAGTACGGTGTCTGCTTCATTAAGAGGTAATTCTATAGATAGATTTAAAGACTTTAAAAGAAAGTTGTTAAAGGAAAGGTTTTTTCTGCATGAATTGATGGTAAACAGTTGAACGCGAGGAACATTGATATTGGATGGAATTAAAGATGGTATCTGCTTTAATCAGAGGCAATTCTATATATAAAAACAGGAAATACTAGTACATTTTTCCTATTTATGAGTGTATTATAATGGTATAGTGTCTTTAAAAATAACTCGCATATTTTCCAAATTTCTGAAATGCACTGAACCCTTACTGCCTCTCCAACATTTGGTTGTGATTAACTGTAGCCGTACTAGTTATGGTAGTAACTGCCCATTCTGAGGAGGTATTCTGGATGGATGTGATGTACATTAGGAGCGAGTTCGCACCTTATTACTGACTGAAACACATCTGTTACCATATGATGTATGGATATATGACAGATGTATTAACAAATGATCTGTACTGAATTGTATAGTGGAAAATCTGGACCTAGACTTAGATTTGTCTAAAACTCCGGCCTTGGGCTCTGAACTCTGAAACACGTCTGTTACTATATAGTGTATGGGTATATGGCAGTTATATTAAAATCTTTATCTCTACTTAAATTTGGACTAAGACTCCAGCCATGGGCTCTGCATTTACTTTGGTTCTACTTAAAATGAATCTGTTTTATTCGTAAAAGACAGACGTATTAACAAATATTCACTAATGGAAAGTATACCGTATTAGAACATCTCGACCATAGCTTGAACTAGGGTTAATACTCCGGCTTCGGCTCGAAACTATGGACTTTGTCTTCAATTTTAATCATATTTAAAAATGATAATGAGGTAGTTCAAAGATCAGAAACCAATTCGAAGTCAAATATTTAAATAAATTATTTTACGGACCAGAACCACAACACGAAACCCCTCCAGAAAATACTAAAACCACAAAAATATATCCACATATTTCATTCAGAAATGTTGGTCTACAGCATGCCACTGAATTCTCCCATAGATTTCACAGAAAGCAACAAGATTGCTTACTGGGAGAAATACTAGTAAATAATACTAAAGTCAAGTCCAGATTTTCTATTATACCGTACTGGAATGATGAAGAGTGAAATAACAAATGTTGGAGAACCTTGAAGAAAACGTAAATTGATTCCGACAATTGTATCACAATCAACATTTTAATCTGATGCCGTTTTTCATATGGGAAGACCCAATCTTATTTTGACAATAAGTGCCAAAAATAATGTTATTTTCACAGCCTCACACTCAAGAATTTTCGGCGTCGCCATTTTTAGACTGGGCTCATCGTTTTAAGAGACACATTGAATACAAATATCAAAGGTTAAATCCAAGTTTTCTTTGCTGGTCTCGAGTTTCACAACCATTTCTAAACTAAGATTTTCCATAACTTAATACTGGCAAATACGTTTGTTAATTATTTTTTTTAGATATTTTGGAATTTGAGGTGTCATTTTGACGATCAATCATAGCTTATTACAGCTTTATTTCAATTTTGCCGAAATGGGCTTTATTGTACTATCATAAAATGTTGTAAAAATTTACCAAATTTAATAAGTTAAGGAAAATCTTAGTTAAGGAATGATTGTGAACTGAGGTTTTGCATACAAGATCTGAAATTCTGAAGGAAGTAGGTTTCAATTTCAAACCATTAGCAAAGGTATATAGAATTTGTGATAATACTTGAAAACATTGTACAAAAAATCTCAAGAGCGAAATACGCGGTAGGATACATATGGCATATATCCATTAAAAAATAATCATAAACGTATTCTATTTTTTAAAATGTATTTTATTATGAAATTCAAAATATGGTATATGACACATAGAATAAGTTGTTGGATCCAGTTTCACAATCATACCTTAACTAAGATTTTCCTTAACTTGAATCTGGCAAATGTTGACAATGTTTTATGGTGCTACAAATAATAAGTTTTAACAAATTTTTTATGTGGATGAATGAGCTTAGCTAGATCTTCAATATGGCACTTTAGATTCTTGAATATCTTGAAAATTAACAAAATTATTCAGATTGATCTAAGTTAAGGAAAATCTTGGCTAAGAAATCATTATGAAATCTGGGCCTGGGTGAAAAAATTTGTTCTCTTTTCAAGTTATTTCTGTAATACAAAGACCATCATAAAATGTTGCCAAAATTCACCAGATTTAATAAGTTCAGGAATATCTTAGTTAAGGAATGATTGTCAAACTAGGGTCTGAATATACGATGCGGAGCCTGGATGAATAATTTATTATGTCTTTTTAAAAAATATCACTAGTACAAATACGCATAGAATGATTTTTGTGCGAGATTGTGAGTCATTCTTGCACATTATATGCCACTATCATTATGTAGATTCCTATGAATTATATGTATTAGCCATTTATCTGACAGTAACTCTCATAAAACAAGGTGTATAACATTTTTGTGCATCCAGATTCACACATGTTTACTAACCAACTTCTTCAGAAATGCTATGTACAATGTATTAATGTTGTGCTGTTGTATTCAGTTAAAAATGTCTTCGTATTACTTGCATTCAGAATAACAGTACGGACCTGTCGAAAGTTTAACACTAAGCTAACAAAATGGAGTCGATATTTGGCTGCCGATTGGCAGAGATATCTATATTTGCATAGCTAGTAGCCAAAAAGCTAGAATAATGGATTGCAGCTGTCAATATATAGCTAACGAGGGGCAGAAATGATGTGCTAGCTAGCAAGGGGCAGAAATGAGGTGTTAGCTAGCAAGGGGCAGAAATGAGCTGCCGATTTAGCACTAATTCGTTAGATAGTGTTAAACTTTGGGCAGGTCTGTACTGTATTATGTTTCTTAATCGTAATGGTTTGTAATAGTTGTTAATGTTTAGTTCCGTGTTAAAATCATTACGTTGTAATAATTCAAATATTTTTATATTACAAATGTTAAGTGTAAAAGTGTTATTTTTGCTGAAGAATACCATGTTTATGCCCATATGTACATGTATTCGTTTTAAGAATTCATTGTTGTAATTTTCTGGAGACCTTTACATAGAGTGCCAAGTTAAATTAATGTATTGTTCTCACTACATCTTCAGCGATATTTCAGGTTGGGACTAGTGCAGTCAGTAGGGATTGGTTTTAGAACGAAATGCAATGCGGTTGCAATATACGATTCAATTTTGATATACTTTAAGCTGAAGCTGTTGTAGTTGGAATATAAGGTAGTTTAAGTTCGAGTAATGTAATGCAGTGGCTAAAAAGCAAGACTTATTAGGAAAACAACATTGACCTGTCCGCTTGACCTTTCATTAAGAATAATCAAATACGATGGTCAACCCATTACATAGGTAGTGTTAGGATTCGCAGGTGCTACATTAACAATGAACATGTGAGTTATAAAGACGAAGTTAATACTTGTCTTGTACTCGGTTCATATTAAAATATTTAAACTAAAGGTCAAACGGACAAGTTAATATTGCTTGTCTGTACTGTTGTATTCACTGTAGAAAACATCATCAATTTAAATTGTGCGAAAATTTTGGCTTTTTTTTCAATGAGTATTATTTGTGTTGTTATAAATTTTGAACAACAACAGCAAAACCTATTTATTGGTGTCCATTGACACATAGCTTCTTTTGTGGGTTTTTTATTACAAAAACACCATATATGCAATTTGTTTTTATCAATTGGTATCATTTGTCTTGCTAATGATTGTTCTGCCAATGATGTAAATTTTAAAAGACAGAGTAGCAAAACATGTTTAAGCCAAAACTCCATTGCTGTCCATTGACACATAGCTTCTATAGTTTTTAATTACAAAAACACCATATATGCAATTTGTTTTTATCAATTGGTATCATTTGTCTTGCTAACGATTGTTCTGCCAATGTTGTTAATTTTAAAAGACAGGACAGCAAATCCTGTTTAAGCCAAAACTTCATTGGCGCCTATTGACAAACAACTTCTATGGTTTTCCCTGTTATTGTATTTACCGTTGACCTATGGTGTGTACGGGTGTATTGTATCATATATTATATATAGTTTGTTGTGCTGTTTTGTTTGTAGTTTTTTTTACATATATGTATACTTTGTTATAACGGTATTCCACAACCAATTTCCTATTGAAATCTTCAGGTCCTTATAATCATTTTATAAACATGGCAGCTATTTCACGTACTGTATATCGCAAAAATTTTCACGTACATAAATTTTAATTTGCGAGAATCGCCATTTCGATATTTTCGCGTTCTTTTATTTCGCGTCGTCCGAAGAACGCCAGAGCAAATGTAGGTGAATGTAGATGAATTACATAAATATCCGCTGTTTTTTTCAGGTTTTGGTGCTGTAGCGAATTTACGTGAAAATTTTCCCAATATACAGTTGTTACTTTTCGTGCAGATTATGCGGGTCCTGCTTTAAATTTTTGTTTGTTTCAATAACAATGTTTTAAATTGTTTTGTTTAAAAACAAATTCTTTCTAAAGAAATGGCATTTTAAAATCAGAGATTTCTCAGGAATAAATGCAACTTGTAACAGGGCAAAAATACCAAAATAAAAAAATGTAGAAACAATTACCGGGTAATAAAGAAACAAATCTACATTGTATCTACTAAATCTACATAACCGACTATTAATGATTTTACTATTCTGTATTGATCTGTTATTTCTTGTTTGATCTTAGCAGACTGGTAAGATAAGACTTCATCAAGCCATCCCATTAATACAAATATTATATAGAAATGTAACAATGTGTTCCACATCTGTTCAAATAACAATGTTAATATTTCACATCTGTTCCTATAACAATGTGAATGTGTTCCACATCCGTTTCTATTACAAATGTGTTCCACGTCTGTTCCTGTAGCAATGTGAATATTTCACATCTGTTCCGATAACAATGTAATTGTGTTCCACATCAGTTCCGATAACAATGTAATTGTGTTCCACATCTGTTCCTTTAACAATTTTAATATTTCACATCTGTTACTATCAAATGTGAATGTGTTCAACATCTGCTGCTATAACAATGTGAATGTGTTCCACATCTGTTCCTATAACAGTGTGAATGTGTTCCAAATTTGTTCCTATAAAAACGTGAATGTGTTCAACATCCGTTCCTATTACGATATGAATGTGTTCCACATGTTCCTATAAAAACGTGAATGTGTTCCACATCTGTTCCTATTGCAATCTGAATGTGTTCTACATGTTCCTATAGCTATCTGAATGTGTTCCACATCTGTTCCTAAATACAGTGCTTACCTCATCAGCTGTCATGCTGTAAATTTCAAGAACAGTACAGACCTGTCAAAAGTTTAACAATAAGCTAACAAATTAGTGACAAATCGGCAGCTCATTGGTTCGCCATTAGCTACATGTTGGCAGCTTTTTGACAGCTGTTTTTTATCAGCTAGCTATCCTTATCTCTCCAACTTGGCAGCTAACTCCTTTTGGTTAGCGGCTCTTTTAAGTTAAAACTTGGCATTAAACTTATGACAGGTTTGTACTGTATACCCTCTAACTTATAAAAGAAGAGAAAAGTGGAACCTGATGTTTGTATGTTGTGTTATATATATTTATATATAACATATATCTAAAACCTTGGATTTAAATTATAATCAGCATGTTAAAACTCATTCATAGAACATGTAGAATTAAAATTTTGAAGTTTTTGCAGTATTTGAAAGTGATTTTTTTTAACTAAATTACCTAAATGTATACAATCAATTATTTTTCTTGACATATTTTTTTTCTTATTTTTTTTTAATTTTAAGGAAAAAATTCAAAAAGGGGTGACTAAATGTATACGATCATTTATTTTTCTTTATATGTAATCTTTTTTTTCGATTATTTTTTTTTTAATTTTAAGGAAAAATTACAAAAACGTAAAATATAATTATTTTCCAATACAAAAACTATTTTATGTAAGCTGAAAACAGCAGTATGTTTTCAAAAATAAATGTTTTAAATAAACCATCAAAATGATCAAACCAAAACCTGGCGACTTGCCTACATGCAGTAATTTAACCAACAAAACTGTATTAATTGCAAGAGTTCATTATCAGATTTTTTAAAAACCCTTGTCAATGCTTCCAGGGAAGATTCTTCCCTGTTCACAAAATTTTATGTTTTATAAGAATTTCCATCTCTATAGATTTGAATAGATTTAGAATCATTATTTATAGTCCAACCTGCCTTAAAAGCCACCTCTATATAAAGACCACCTGCTTATAAAGGCCAGTAAAATTGTATCTTTTTTCATATTATTTGAACCTGTATATAAAGGCCACTTGCCCATTGGGTCCACTTTTACGGATCCCATTTGGTGGCCTTTATAGACTGGTTTGACTGTATATGACAGTGTTTTTTCTTAAATACTATGGATGGATATGTCTGTTATTTTTTCTTTGTCTTCTTTGGATTTGAGATACACAAGGTGCTGGGTAATTTTTTGTACAAAGTCCAATGCACATAAACTCATCAAACATTTAAAGAGGACTTAAGAAACTATACTTTAAGCCTTAGAAATATCATTCACATACAGTAAAATCTCAATTCATTGCCAAACATTGTTCCAATCAAAATTTTGGTGCTACGAGCGGGTTTTGTGCTTAATGAAATCGACAGAAATTTCTTAAGAAAAACATGAAATTAGTAAACACATAAACTTTAGGACTAATCCATTGCCACCATTTGTTTCAATCTAGATAATGGCGTTAAAAAGGGGTTTGATGATAAATGGAAGAAGACTCATTAAGAAAAACATAAAAAATTAGACTAAACCTCAATTCATTGCCATTGTTTTTTCTATTCAAGATTTTGGGGTTTGGTAATAAATCTGAGAAGACTCATTAAGAAAAACATTAAAAAAAAATTGGCTAAACCTCATTTCATAGCCATTAATTTTTCCATTCAAGGGAGTTCGGTGATAAATCAGTAAAATTTATAAAGAAACACATAAAAAGTAGACTTTAGGGCTAAAAAAACTGAGGCCTTCATAGCAGTGACAAAGTTTTTCGAGGGGGCATTATAACAAGGGTTTACTGTACCATGTGTATGTACATGTAGCTTTGTGAATTCTAGCATTATATACCATATTTATTCACTGTGGTTAAGGTTGTACAGGAACAAATTGTTGTCCTAAGGAGCAGATGTACAGTTTTCTCCGGGAACATTGCATGTACATACATATTCTGATCTCTCTGAAAACTGCAGAATCATGATATTTGAATATTGTGGGTGTTCAGGAAACAAATTGTCCTAAAGAGCAGATCTTCAGATGTCTCGAGAACATTGCGTGTACATACTCTGATCTCTCTAAAAAATGCAGAATCATGATATTTGAATATTGTGGGTGTTCAGGAAACAAATTGTCCTAAAGAGCAGATCTTCAGATGTCTCGAGAACATGCATGTACATATTCTGATCGCTCTGAAAACTGCAGAATCATGATATTTGAATATTGTGGATGTTCAGGAAACAAATTGTCCTAAAGAGCACATCTTTAAATGTCTCGCGGACATTGCATGTACATATTCTGATCTCTCTAAAAAAGGCAGAATCATGATATTTGAATATTATGGCTGTTCAAGACCTGATAATGAAGAGCATACATTGAAATTGTAAGTTAAATGGGGTTATACTTAAAAAGTTGTCAATGAAAATGTGCAGATAATCTTTCTTTTCTTATCTTTTTTTCTCTCTTTTTCTTGACAATTGTTGTTAATATCTAATGATTGATGTCTCCGTGTCCAGGATTGCCCTGGATATATTTGATGTCCTATAGTTCCATGTTCCACATGACTTGTGGCGGGCTAGCTAAACAGGAGGTGCTTTCCTTTCTGGAGCACCTGGCCTCACTTCCATGGTGGAAGTTCATGTGTCAAACCTAACTTTGCTTCTGGATTGTGATTGGGACATGGATTAGTATGTTTGTTTTTTATTTCTTCATTAAAATAAAAACCCTGATACAAGTGATTAAAATAATGATTCAGCTACCATTTGCTCAAAATGAAAGACTTCAATAGCCCTATATTAAGAAATGAACATTTGTTAAAGAGAGATCAGAATAGCTAACTGCATTTTCCTCAGGACCACTGTAATCCACTTTACTGAGGACAACAATTTTCTGTGTAGAGCCTTAAACATTGTATTTATTTTGTAGCTTAAGAATTTAGTGTCTAAGTTTTCATATTATGTAATATTATTTAAGCAATTTATATACTGTAGCATGTAGAATTTTATAACAAATAAAACATATTTAGCTTTATATCCAAATGTGCTATTTCATTTTTTTTATAAATTATTTTTTCCCTTATCATGTTTACTCAACAAAAAAGTTAAGGACCACATCAAAAACATTATTTGATTTTGTAGAACGTAAATCATATCATGTCATATTCACACTTCTCAAAATTTTATTAGTGAGATTTAATTTCATACACAAAAAATTAACCGGTACTTCATAACATCTTTAGAAAAAAGAAAAGAATAAGAACAAAACACAGATAAATTTTACATTTTTCAGATTCTTATTTCAAATTTTACAATGGTCCCTAACTTTTTTTAATGAGTATGTTTTCCACATTGAGCCATTTTCTTCAATCATTCATAAAAAAAGACCTCTGTGTCCGAGTGGTCTAAAGTGCAGGTACCTATTTATAAATGCACTTGTCCGTAATAAATATTTAAATTAAAGGTCAAGCAGACAGATCAAAGTTGTTTGCCTATATAACACAATTCGATACATGCCAAACAAGATAAAAAGAAACAAACACTTATAAAGACCACTGATTATAAAAGTCCCAAATTTTGGCCATGAACTGGAGCAAATGTCAAATGATTTGGTTTTAGTATGATTGGAGCGTCCAACAAAAGAATACAAGTATTTTGTCCCAACAAGCAGTAGTACTATTATGTTCAAACTTGTGTATAATGGACACCATTTGGGACTGGAGTGTGGTGATGTTGTTGCAGTAATGTTGTTTTAAGGTCCAGTCAAAATTATTTTGCTACATATTGAAGTGATAGGTTCTGAAATGCTAGAGGAAACAGGAGTATCCAGAGAAAACCACCAACCCTCTGCAAATAAACCAAGAAATTTTCTGCATTACAACAGGCCTTGTGTGATATCCACCTGGGCTTCATAAGGAGTTGTAATCTATAAATCTGGCACTTAAAACCATTAGGATGCCTAGTCAATTAGATCCTTGCAATGGAATGATTATATGTCCAAGTCAAGAATATTTCACGTATATTGAGACGTCACCAACTATAGGCAAAGGTGCAGGAATTTGCCGGTGTGTTGCACTGATGGCATTATACGGCAGGGTTCTTTATTGTGCCACCCTTACCGTAACTTGGGACCTCTTTTATTTTAAGTTCCAATCCGAAAGAACAGTGACTTTCAAATTGTAATGCCAAGTGATTTGCGAAAGAACAATCACTACCCACTTTCAAGTTGGACCCTGTCAGGGTTCAATCCCTTAACCTCCCACTTAAGAAGTGAGCACCCTACCAACTGAGCTACAACAGTGGTTCCTTATACATGTTATATGAAGGATAAATTAAATCAGGGCTCTGCTATGATGACAGGGTCCACTGTACAATCAACTTAATTTTAGCACCCGATTGGTCAATATTAGGTTTCTACAAATTAAAAAGTAATTAGTGGCCAAATTTCTGAAATTTGTGAAAATATAGTTCTTTTTAAAGTCATTTGCCAAAATAGGTTAATTTTTAAAATAATTTCTAATCAATAAATAGCCAATGTCAATTTTGACTACAAGGAATGAAACATAGTTTTTACATGTATTAAACATAGTTCTTTTTAAAGTCATTTGCCAAAATAGGTTAATTTTTAAAATAATTTCTAATCAATAAATAGCCAATGTCAATTTTGACTACAAGGAATGAAACATAGTTTTTACATGTATTAAACATGCTTTATTCAAATCTACAACAAAATAACAAGCAAATTCAATGAATTAGGATCTACAGATAGCAGGTTAATTTCTTGTGATTTGCAATTGTGTTCAAAGGGGAATAACTCCCAGGAAAACTGTGCAACCCAACTCGGGTTAATGATATGTGCATTTCCTTTCAATGTTGATGCTTTGCACCAAGTTTCATGGAATAGCTTCTCATAGTTTTGTAGAATTTGCTCGGACAAGAATTTAGGGCAGATGAAAGGATGTAAAAAAAAGGAAGGATGGGTGGACTGAAACTTGAATTTAATATCCCTCTTTGTTCAAAAGGTGGGGGATAATTACAAAGCATATTTGTCTAGAGATGATTTAAATAATTTAACTGGGATATATCTTTATTAATAATTGTTGATGATGCTTTCCTTGTTTTGGTCCAACATCTCTAGACTGAAAATGTTAAAATTTTAATATGTTTTCAGTTAGCTATATGATCACAGTAACATTTCTGAATTTTTCAAGGTTTTCTTATGGTTTCCACAATCACCATTAACTTCATTTTAGCAAAAACATATATTTAAAACTGTAACAAATTCTTTAAGAACCTTTGTTTTCAGACCATTTAAATGGTTTAACTTGGATACAAGTCTAAGTCTTTATAAATAATTGTTGATGATGCTGCCCTTGTTTGGTCCAACATCTCTAGACTGAAAACGTTGTTCACATTTTGACAGGTTTTCAGTTTACTGTAAACTAACTCTTGTTTGTAGCTATTAACTTTCAAGATTCTCTTGCCAAAAACATTTAGCAACTTTTAACTTTTGCATGTTTTATGCAAAACTGCAACAAATTGATCAAGAATCTTTGTTTTCCGATGATTATAAAGGTTTTATCTAGATATTATATCAGTCTATATTAGTTATTGTTGACGGCACTTTACTTGCCAAAACCTCACATCTCCAGACTGAAAACGTTGTTTAGATTTTTACAGGTTTTGAGCTTGAGGGTTCCTTTATGATCACTACCAACTTCATTTTAACATCTCAGGTACACATGATTTATTTAAAACTGCACCAAATTCCTCAAGAACCTTTGTTTTCAGAGGATTTCAATGGTTTAACTTGGATATGGTATAAATCTAAGTCTTCGTTTGTTATTGTTGATGGTGCTTTACTCATTAAGTCATTGCCTTCTTGTGTTTTAGGGAACGCTATCACATCTCGAATGGATTGTACTCCACACAAAATGGCTAAATATCTGTCTAACCCTGAAATAAACAAGTGAATTCTGTGAATTAGGATTTCCCACAATTAGGTACTTTTCAACCAAAGGGTCGTAACTCCCAGGAAAATAGGCAAACTGTATGTGCATCTGTTAAGCCGGGTTATGGCATAAAAACCCAAGTAATGTAATACAGGTACCCACTTTGTAGTGTAATAATTTTTTTGTGTAATTTAAATTTAGGTCAGTAATGATGTAATGCGTTTTTTCTTGATGCTAAATGAAGTATGTTATATCTGGGATCCTTTTGTTCTATGTCATTAAAATACAGAAAATATTTAGTGAAAATGATCTTCAACTGCAGTCAAGCTTAGTCTACACAACATCCTTTACCCTTGACAAAGTTGGCTCAAGGTAAATGTCAAGGTCAGTGGTTAAAACAAAATCATTGGCTCTTAATTTACCCAAATCAGTGGATAAAACAAAATCATTGGCTCTTAATTTACCCAAATCAGTGGTTAAAACAAAATCATTGGCTCTTAATTTACCCAAATCATTTTTCTTTACACAGAAATTTTATTACATAATGCCAAATCTTGTTATACTAAATTACACATTGTTTTTATTATATAACAAAGTGTTATTATATTACATGAAAAAAAATTATTACACTAACAAGGTGGGTATTATATTACTTGGCAGTTATTACATTGAACGGAGTAACAGTTTCTTCTATCAATGTTGATGCTTTGTGCCAAGTTTAATGAAATTATAGTGCTTCACAGTTTTGGTGAATTATTCAAGACAAGAAGTGGTTTGTTTTTAAACGTGGTAGCATTAATGATATTTTAAAATACATGTACAATGTATATATAGACAAGTTAACAACACGGAAACGTGTTAGTTCCATGATAGTTAATACAATACATAAGGGTTCTAATGACATTAAATGTTTCACATTGTGAAAGGAAACTTAGTGTTCGCTTCATGTATCATAGTTTCCTTCATAAACTGAATATCTACTGTCAACGTGTTAAAAGATATTGGAGAAATATTTTTGAACATGAAACTTGGTATGACACTCTTTTGTATTTCCACTCAAAAAATGCTGTGTAAAAACCTTGGAAAAAATTATTTTTCACAGAAATAGCCAAAATGGCTTGATTCCATCATTTTGGGGGATTGCGAGGAAAAACTTTAATTTTAGTGAAGGGTACAAATGAAAATCTCTCCTAAAACTCCACACAAATTAACCCTTATTAAATATTTACCTAAAGCTATCCCACCATGTGGTGGACATCCATATTCCAGAGCCTTTAATAGATGTTCTAATTCACTAGTATCTTCCTGTAAATAAAATGTATGTTGAAAGATTTCAGTTAAAATTTCATAAAATTACACAACAGGGATGAAGATAAGCAGGGGTTCAGTAGCCCATTGCTCCTAAAAATCAGTTTGGGCCCCTAAATGTTTAAACATTTTAGCTATTTACTACTATTACAACTTCTTTTCTGAAGAGAGCTGGGCCTCTAACTCAATATAGTTAAGCTTCATCCCTGCACAGTAGAACCGGTTTCAAAGACCGCAAGTGAATAACATGAATAAGGATCACATGGATCAACAGTATAACAAGACCAGCTTTAGGTTTTGTTTTAAGGATAATACATTTACAGTCAAAGCTTGTTATAATGACCCTCAATGTCAATGTCACACTATTTTGAAATCCCATAATCTTTTTCTTCTTTTATTTTATTCATAAAGTTCCTTTGACTCTTGTCAAAATTTGACCCAAGAAATAGTGGCAATGAACATTATCAATGGAGGTATAACTGTATTAAAATCTGTGTATTGTACCTCACTTTAATTTTGCAGCAATACTTCTATACCATGTCTGTTTTGGCTGTGCTAGGTTTTAGTAGCACAGATTTAAATCCACCATCAAAATCAATATGATATCATTAACAATCAGGGCTCAAAATAAGGGCAAAGTTGGATATTATCTTCACCCTGTTAAAAGAAAACTTCACCCTTAACTGCCTCGAAAGCAACGTTCTAGTCGCCCTAAGTTTTGGCAAGTGTATTTAACCCCTGGGGCGCCTCACAGAGAAAAGTAAACTTGCTTACAGGTAACTCCCAATATCTATTTTTTTATATTTATTGTCAATAAATACAAAATAAATAAATAAATAACACAAAACTATGAAATCAATTTAACCTTTCATTCTCTTTGGAATTACAATAGTAATAGTTAGTAAAGTAAGCAAGATAATGTAGTATAAAGTTTATTTTACCTTAAGTATATCCTGTAGTACATAACTCTGTAACTTTGAATTGTGTATTCTTATAGACCCGCCTCCTATTTCAGCACCGTTTAACACCAGATCATAATGCTCACTCCTAACCTATAATGCGACAAGCAAATTCAGTGAATAAGTATCCCCTATCAGCAAGTTCTTTTTTTTCAGTCAAAGAACCATAACTCCTAGGAAAATAAGCAAACCAACTCTGGTTAATGATATGCACATCTTGATGTTGATGCTACATGTATGCCCCAAGTTTCGTGAAATAGTGCTTCACAGTTTTGAAGAATTTGCGCAGACAAAAATTTTGGATGGACGGAAAGAAACTTGAATTTAATATCCCCCTCTTACTTTGAAAGGTGGAGGATAAAAAAGTTTGTAGTTGTAGTTTAAAACATGAACTTACAATTGAAGTGTTGAGTGGGGCAATGTGCTTATCGTCCCAGTCAAGATTCTTCAACTTATATTGAGGTGGTCAGTTCTGGAATGGAGGAGGAAAGTGGAGTACCCTGAGATACCTTCAGCAAATGCAGAGACAAATTTTATCATACTATGAGCAGACCACTGCGGAAGCTCAGTTGGTAGAGTGATCGCTCCGTATGTGGGAGGTCGTGGGTTCGATCCCCGGCCGGGTCTGACCCAAGACTTGAAAGTGGGTAGTGACTGTTCTTTCGCCAAGCACTCGGCATTACGAAATGAAAGTCACAGTTCTTTCGGATGGGAACTTAAAATAAACGAGGTCCCATGTCACGGTGGGCTTGGCACGTTAAAGAACCCTGCTGTATAATGCCATCAGCGCAACGCACAGGCAAAATTTCTGCACCTTTGCTTATAGCTGGCGACATCTCGATATAAGTGAAATATTCTTGACTGGGACGTTAAACACCATTACTCAACTCAACTCATACTAGTCATGACTAGTATCAGAGATATAGAAAAAGCTGCTGAAAAAGCTCTCTAGATATGGCCAATGAGGAGCTGAGATGACTTGCTAATTCATAAGCTCGGTATTAAACTTTCGATAGGTCTGTACTGGGTATTAACTTTCTACTTAAGCAATTTAAAACCTCAACTATCTGACCATCACTAATTTGCCGAAGAGGTGATTAATCTCCTGTGTACAAAAAGTATTGTGTTACCTTATCTGGTTGGGAATATAACAAATCTAGATCATCTTTATGTGGAGCTGTGAAGGGATGATGTGCCGATTCTAATCCTTCTGAAATAAAGTAATTAAGCACAACATTTCATTATTTCTGTTTCGGGCCATTATGAGCTATTAGTGAGGCTATTATTGAAGTGATTGTCATTTCCAAGTGACTTTATCTTTCCTCCCAAACCATATGTTTGTACAGTAAAACCTCGTTATAATGCCCCTAGATAAGTTTGCCAACTCACTTAAGGTCATTGTATTTTGGATTTCACAATCCATTTCTTCTAATGGGCAGACATGACCAAGTTAAAGTTAAAGTCAAGGGTTGTGAATTCGAACCTCACATGAGACTTGGATATTTTCTGAGATGATTTTCATCTCCTGCCCATACTAGAGCTGTAAAGAGCTCGATACTGGAATGATTTTTGGTTGAGACTCAAAACCGAGATCCCGTGTCTCAGTGCACGCTAAAGACACCTCTATAGAGTTCGAAAAAAAAAGTAGGCCACAGCCCTGGCCGCTACAGAGGACGCTTACAACTATAAGTGGTTGAAACAGGCTGAGCAAAATAAGAGTAAGATATCATTTCTAAAACACCTTCTATTGTCAATAATTGACCAAATCATTACAAATTTTGGTGACAAAAGTTAACTGTACTTTGTTTAGGGTTGTTACAGGTAGCTTTATCCTACCCAAGTAATTGATTTGGTCTTCCCAATCTGGAAGGGCTGTTAGGTGTATGTAGTCATTTTTGTCTCTTCTGAAAAAACAAAGCAATCATTCAGGCATTGCCGTCATGTATCAAGGTCATCATCGTTGTCAACCTTTTTGATTTTGGTGAGAATTTTTTAAAAACTGATTTCTCAACTGCATAAAATCAAGATGCAAGGGTTTTGGTTTTGAACCTTATGATGGAATTAAAATCTAAGAAAAGTCACTTCAATTCATGACACAACTGAGCTACACCCTAAGTCGCAAAATAATGGATTGGTGGTGGGACATCTTCTGGTACTAGCAAAACAGTATTATAGTGTGATAATATTCTGTCTTACCCTAAGTCTTTTGAATGATGGGTTTATGAGACAACTTCTGGTGCTACCACCGCAGTGTGATACTACTGTGAAATCATAAATTTTTGTAGTGTCCCAATTTTCATTTTTTTTCGTAGATATCCTGACTAACCAATATACATATCAACGAGATAGCGCATATTGCAAACTTATCACAAACAGAAACCACAAACCATGGATTAACGATCCTACAAAATGGTATTTGTTCTTGGACTCATGAAAACTGGACCCCTCGAAAATAAATGATTTCACAGTTTAAAGAATTGAGTCCTTGACTACATTAAATAGATACATCTACAGTAAATCACGTTAACAAAGCCCTTGGGACTTTATTTTGAACTTCTTTATAAAGCCATTTCGTTATATTGTTATATATAGACTTATATAGAGGAGCAGTCAGGCCCAAAATTTGTCTTCGTACTATCCATGTATTTGGTGTAAGTGTGTTGGTTATATTGTTATATAAAGACTTATATAGAGGAGAGCCAGGCCCAAAATTTGTCTTCGTACTATCCATGTATTTGGTGTTAGCGTGTTGGTTATATTGTTATATATAGACTTATATAGAGGAGCAGTCAGGCCCAAAATTTGTCTTCGTACTATCCATGTATTTAGTGTAAGTGTGTTCGTTATATTCGTTGTTTTACTGTAGATAGATAAATGGGATGTTCATACCTTCTCCTCTTCTTTTGAAGAAACAATGGAAAATCTTCAACCCACAAAAATTGAATTTTTCTGGTGGATCATCTACAAATACAGAAAATTCATTTCTTAGACACATAACCATTGTGATAACTCATTATTAAAGGTCACCGGTCACCAAAAACCGAATTTCTTTTATTACTATTTCCGAAAGATTACATAATAAAAAGTCGATTTAGCCACAAATAACATTTTTTAATAATTTCTGTCATTTTTTACAGCGTAAAATAAAGTCCTAAAACTGTTGAAACACAGTGTTATCTCCCTTTGGTAGAAAAGGGCACAAAACCGGAAGTGACGCAGAAGGTGTTATCCCAGCTATTTAGTAAATGAAGCTTGTATAGTGAACTGTATTTATTACCCAGATTATCACAAGTAACTTCTAGCGTTTTATATAATTATTATTTATTTTTAGCATGGGGTATTTCAATTTCCTTCAGCAAAAAAAAATAAATAAATAATTAACATAATAATAAGAAATAGATAAAGAAAGAAAAAACTATATTGTGTTTGCTCTAAGTATGATATACTATTACTAATACTTTTACAAAAACATAATTTTACATTTCTTTTAAAATTTATTTATGTATTTATTTATTTATTTTTTATTTATTTCGATCTATTATCACAAAAAAATAATAAAAGAACCCAAAATTTCCGTTTTTTATTTAAACAAGAGCACCGCCGAGCGGAGCATTATACGCCCGTGTTATATTGATCTAGTAGTACTATTACTGAGAAGTATAAGTACAACTAGGATATATATTACCAACTCCGTGTTCGGGCCATAACTCGTAACCCAAAAAAAGTTGTAATTCAAATTTGCACGAGATATTACCATGATTAAGGTGTAACTGTATAACAAATTCATTTAAATCCATGTTTGTATTTCTACTGAATGGAATACAAACCACATGGTCATACATACAAAAATTTCTAAGTTAAAAAAGGGGCATAACTCCTCCAAAAATAATCCGAAAAAGTTGTAATTCGAACTTGCACCAGATATTAACATCATAAATTTGTATACCAAATTTCATTTGAATCCATAAATAGTTGTAGGCTCTAATAATCGGAAACCACATGGTCATACATACAAAAATTTCTAAGTTAAAAAAGGGGCATAACTCCTCCAAAAATAATCCGAAAAAGTTGTAATTCGAACTTGCACCAGATATTAACATCATAGCAAATACCAAATATACCAAATTTCATTTAAATCATTTAAATCCATAAATAGTGGTAGGCTCTAATGATCGGAAACCACATGGTCATACATACAAAAATTTCTAAGTTAAAAAAGGGGCATAACTCCTCCAAAAATAATCCGAAAAAGTTGTAATTCGAACTTGCACCAGATATTAACATCATAGCAAATACCAAATATACCAAATTTCATTTAAATCATTTAAATCCATAAATAGTGGTAGGCTCTAATGATCGGAAACCACATGGTCATACATACAAAAATTTCTAAGTTAAAAAAGGGGCATAACTCCTCCAAAAATAATCCGCAAAAGTTGTAATTCGAACTTGCACCAGATATTAACATCGTAAATGTGTATACCAAATTTCATTTGAATCCATAAATAGTTGTAGGCTCTAATGATCGGAAACCACATGGTCATACATACAAAAATTTCTAAGTTAAAAAAGGGGCATAACGCCTCCAAAAATAATCCGCAAAAGTTGTAATTCGAACTTGCACCAGATATTAACATTGTAAAAGTGTATACCAAATTTCATTTGAATCCATAAATAGTTGTAGGCTCTAATGATCGGAAACCACATGGTCATACATACAAAAATTTCTAAGTAAAAAAAGGGACATAACTCCTCCAAAAATAATCCGAAAAAGTTGTAATTCGAACTTGCACAAGGTATTACCATGGTAAAGCTGTATACCAAATTTCATTTGAATCCATAAATGTTTGTGGTCTCTATTGAACGGAATACAAATTGTTAACAGACGCCCGCCCGCCCGGACTCCCGCCCGGACTCCCGCCCGCCCGGACAGACAGCACCGTAACATAATACGTCCCGTCATATGACGGGCGTATAAAATTGTTCATAATAATTTTTCATTTATATTTAATATGATTTTAATTATCTTTACATATCTCTTTGATTTATTTATTTATTTATTTATTTATTTATCTATTTTTATCTTTTTATCGTAAGGAATAATAAGAAGAACCCAAATTTTTGTTTTTTATTTTTAAAAAAATCTTTTCTCCTCTCTAGTACAGCCATATTTTGACTTTAAATTGATTTTAATTGATATTTGTTTTAGAAATTGTCCCATTTCTTTTTAGATAAAAACCAATTATTTATTATTATTATTATTATTATTATTTACCCATGTAATTAATCAAAGAACACGTTTTCGGGTAGAATCTGGATCCAAGACCTGTAGTTTTTTGTACAACGAAAGGTTTAAAAAATAACTTCTTATTGTCTCTCAAATAAAATATTTCATCCCAGGATTACTTGAATATGAAAGCAATTTCAATTCAATAGCTTCCTATTCCTTATTTGCAGTAAGTTTAATAATAATAATAATAATAATAATAATAATAATAATAATAATAATAATAATAATGAAAATTGAAGTTTACGTCAGTGCGGATGTTTTTTTTTTTTTTTTTTTTTTTTTTTTTTTTTAAATATTTGTTGATATTTTCCGATAAGGTACTGATCAGAATTCTAATTCTCATTTATTTTCACTGTTTTCATGATAAAATAAAAAAAATTCATATAATAACTTTATTACGCCTTAATCATGTTAATTCTAATGGGATAAAAAGAACTTTGTCAAAATGTCATACCAATGCTCGACTAACTAAGGACTCAAAACTCGATTGTAACTTTCTTTCATTTATTCGCAATAAATTAATATCGTTCAAAGCGTGATTTACACCCCTAACATGCTAGTAATTAAGAGATTATCAATATGCTACAGTACACTGGGAAACATCCTGTTTAGAAGTAGACATCTACCACCTGTAATCAACAGAGTTTACCTTACAATATGCAACATTTATTGACACGTGCGATGATCTTTATGATATTCCCGGTAAATGTTATTTGTCATTTTTTATGGATTCTGAAAATCGAATAAATTAAAGTTAAATTAGATTGGGTAATTTGAACAAGACATACAAGTCTTTGTTTGAACGTGTGAACTGATTAAATTACAGAATTAAATTAATTTTGAAAATTAAAATTTATTTGACTGAATTCATTCATTATAATTTGAATTGTCTTAAATGATTATACCACTCATATCTTCCTGACTTATCTCGTAATATTTAATGTGAATACATTCAAAACAACTAGAAAGCTGCATGAAGGACTTGTGTAAATCTGGCTGTAATTTGTTCTGAAATTTGTGGAAAAAACATGTTCATCGGTCATTGTGATTTTATTATCTCCAAACGTCACAAAATATATCATTTTGACTTGAAATCAAACTTTAAAACCATTCAAAACGCCACACAAACCCACATGTAATATATGGATACATATATAGGTAATGTGTCTTTCCTCAGCAGCTTAACACCTTGTACGTCATCAATTAGGTCGCCGGAAAGTTACGAGCGGTGTCGGAAACTACCGAGTATTAGCAGTTCGTTCAGGTAAGGTTTTAGTGTATTACAGGTAAATGTAAGGTGTGGGAAACCGTCAGACACATCAATATTGACAGTTCTACCCATTGGAATGCAAAAAACAAAATTGATAAATTTGGTGACCGGTGACCTTTAAAGGATTCCAGTTGACCATGTAGCGGGACTGAGCTAGTCGTGGTATTGTTGTGTTGTATATACATGTAGTAGATCATGTAGATATAATAGAGTGATTTACTGCCAGACTTTCTGGTCCGGATCTTTTAGCCTTGTGGTAGAAAGCTCGCTTTTCAATCCTCAGCCGGGGCACTCGGTGAGGAAGTGGTTTTTTTCTGGTGTTTCCTCCCTCCTGTTTCAACTGCAGCCAGAAAGAAAAGTTTTATAAGGCGGAATCATAGCTTGTGTTATCATGTCATAGTATGTTTCTAGTTTGATCAGCAATGATGGTTTGTTTTAACATAACTGTAATATGAATACTGTTGCCAATCACCAAATTGATGTTTCACCGGCCATGCCTATTATGTTCCGACACTGGCTGCCATTACCGTACCAAAGCAGTTTTCATTCTTTTTGTGTCTAATTCAAGCTTACCTGGACTTTGTTGGAACATTGTGGGCGTGGCGGGCGATCCGTCAATGGTACTGACATACTAGGACCTCAGTGGCCCAGTGCTATGAAGTACATGACCACAGATCACTGCGCCTCTCATCACAGGGATTTTTCTGGGTATCCAAAGGGTCCGGTAAAGGGACCCATTTCCAATGCATAAAAACATACATTTTTCCCAATTTTGTAGCAAAAAATTCCAAATTAGCTATATTTATCAATTTTTTGAAGAAAAAAAAAATCACAAGATCATCAAAATCATATTCGGAGGATATCTCTCTCTGATAATGATTTCGCTCTATATTAACCCACATTTTGCAAGATGATTTATATAAAGACTAAAGAGACAGCGCTATTTTGCTGTGAAACTGATATAATTTGTTCAATTACCAGTATTCTAGAGGTCTAGAATTTCTAATATGTTGTTGTGATTTTCCCCCAAATTACATTTATGTTGATCATTTTCCCAATTTCATCCCAAGGTCTTTCTCCCAAAAAGTTCAGAAAAAACCCTGCACCACTAAATTTGAATTTCACTTGCACAGATCCTTGTGTAAGAAAAATTTTCAGTTAGGTTGCAAAAAGGTTTGATGATTTTTGCAGGCACTCAAGTTTACTCTGCCTTCCCTTAACTGACGGCCTCTATATAAGTGAAATGACTGTGGCTTAAACATCATTTCTTTGCTCTTATGACATCAGTTCTATTCTCTGAAACTGTGTTCATGTTTATTTAGCGGTAAATCACGTGATTCAACCGTTCTTATGGATGGTTTATTTGGTTTGTTCCTGGAGTGTGCATACAAAATTCATATGGCATTTCATCATCAAATTATATAAGAACAGTAACTTCTTCCATAGATTAACCTCTGGGTCGCCATGGTTGCGAAACTGTACTACCTCCATATCAAATAGTAGACAAATAAAAAATATTTCTTACCCATCTTCTTTGTAAACATTGTCCGAACTCTTCCTAAAGCTGTATGCTGAAAAGAAATAGTATATGTTATACAAAATATGGACAAAAAATTATGTGACAAGTTAAGTAATTGTGCATAAAATCTCTGTCAAGAAAATTTCACTTATATCGAGACGTCGCCAGCTAAGGCAAAGGTGCAGAATTTTTTCCTGTGCTTTGCACTGATGACATTATACAGCAGGGATTCTCCTAGAGTGACAAGGGACCCCGTTCATGTTAAGTTCCCATCCGAAAGAATCACGACTTTCATTTTATAATGCAGAGTGCTTGGCCAAAGAACAGTCACTACCCACTTTTAAGTCTTAGTTCAGACCCAGCCGGGGATGGAACCGACACTCTCCCACTAATGTAGCGAGCACTCTACCAACTGAGCTACCACAGTGGTAAGTATGTAACAAGACAAAGAATAAGCTATAAGACAAAGACTGTCTTGTGTGTGTATTCTATTCACCTTTAGTGAAGTACAAGACAGTGGCAATGATTCAAAGTTTTAATGTATTATATATATAACATAAGTTTTACAAATTCTTTTATGTTTTTTTAATTTTTATAAATCTCCTTCAATTTATCGCAAACCCATCTCTAGCACCAAAATCTGAGAGGACAAAGGGACACCGTGGCAATAAATCAAGGTTTAATGTACATAACACAAGATACAAAATGAACAGATTCACAAAATTGATAATTACAGTCAAACCTGCCTTCTCTATAAAAGAAAGGCCAGTAGAATTGTATCCCAATTGTTTTTTATTCATATTATTTGAACCTGTATATAAAAACCACCTGCCCATAAAGACCACTTTTACTGGTTCCCTTCAGTGGCCTTTATAGATAGGTTTGACTGTAATATTGCTAACAGTTGATTCTTCTTCTCATTAGATGACTTACCGGTAAAAAGCCTGAACCTGTTGCTGTGACAACCACATCACCTGTCTCCAGTTTTAACTTATTGGCTATCTGTTGATTTATTTCTCCATTTAAATCTGCTTGTGATTTTATTTTAAAAATTCTACCTTTCTGTAAAAGACACATAAAAACCAAAACTTTACTAAAACAGTTTAAATAATAAATCTTGTCACTTAACATTTCAAATTCAAATTAAAGTCCAAATGTTCATTTTGTATATGTAAAGGGAAGAAGAACAAATGCAGGGTCAGACTGGCCTGGGGATCAAACTTGGGATATCCCCCACTATATGAGTAAGTGGTCTGCCTCTGATCTACTCAGACCGCTACATTCCTCCGCTGTTAGTTTTGAGTTTCCCATACTGGCAATTAAACTGTAACGGGAATGAGAAAAAATGCTGGGTCGGACTGGGGGTCGACTCTGGGACCTCCCACACATGCACATGCTTTACCACTTATCTACCGAGACCACTACATACATATTTATCTATATTTTTTTTTATATGACAGTAACTTTGTTCATTGTTTTAAAAACTACATTCTGACTTTAAGAATGGGAAAAATGAAGTTAAAAAAATTGTCAAACTGCATATAAAATGTTTGCAATACATAGGATCTTTAATGAAAAGATGTTATACTGTGACAATATATGAGTTGAGTCAAGCAATGGTGTTTAACATCCCAGTCAAGAACATTACACTTATATTGAGAAGCCATCATGTTCCCCGGCAGATTTCTGAACATAGTTCTATCTACCACGGCAAGTTAACAAATCTCTATGCGAGAAATTTCTTTGAAGGGTGACAAGACTTGATAACATTTATTCTTTAATGAAACATTTTGCATTACAAAAAAACAAAGTTCAGATTTCCTTCTCAATGAAACTTTAACCTACCACATGTTTTATTGCTTCCTTTTGGGTTGCTATTTCTTTTTTTGACAGGTGATTCTGAAAAAACAAATTCCACATATAAATAGAATTGAGGCCAAACAAGTTATATATATTTTATAAGGGCCGACATTCAGTCCTTTTCACACCAAAGCAAACTACATGTCAATTGACCATATTTTAACATGTTTAGGTCACATAAATTTTTAACACCTATTTTGCAAATTTGCACTCAAAATAAAAAAAATTGTGATATCAAAACCATTATGCATTTATCAAATTTGCAGACTTTTTCTCACCAAACGATATCTTCATGAATTCATACATGCAGTAAAACCCTGCTATAGTGTCCACCGCTATTTGAATATTATCTTATCACAGTTTAAACAAGAAATCTATGAGCTAATGCTCACTTTGTATACCCCACTTTTTAACATATGCGATTGTATCAAGTAGAAATCGGTCAAAATCTCCACGTCAACATTTTCAGTATTGTGACGTAACAGTTGGAAAAACGACGTCATCATTATACCGCGATTATTGCCATGAAACCAGGTACCTGTACGCCTTTATCAACAACACAGTGCTCAACATGGAGACAGATATTTTATAGAACAAGCAAATGAATACTACATTTATACTGCATGTGACTGAAAAATTGTACTTGACTTAAGGTCCCTATATTGTTAGAATTTCCGATAATTTTTGCAAATTCAAGTAGTTTTGCGCGCATTTACAATTGGATGATACGTAAATACTACGTCATAAATGACATCATAACTTTAGTATTCATCAGAATTTTTAAGTAAAATTTTGTAAAAAGATAGAGAAAGAATTTTTATACATTTTAAAGACAAAAAATATTTTTGTGACAATTTGAGATTTTAACCAATTTCTACTTGATACAATCACATATAATATTATAATACAAACAAAATGTAAATTGATGTTCGGCAGATTTGAAATCAGTAGTTGCAGTATGTGACCTCATACTGAACTCACATACAAAGCTGTGATTAGTAGTTGCTGAGAAAACTGTTAAGAAAATTTTGACCATTGATCAAGTAAAGAAGTAGATGTCCGACAAATTTGAAATTGGAACCAGCAGTATGGAACCTCATACTAAACTCTAATACATGTATAGCATTTCAAGTAGATGTGTTAAGTAGTTGCTGAGAAAACTGTTACGAAAATTTTGACCATTGATCAAGTAAAGAAACAGGAAATAGATGTCCGGCAAATTTGAAATTGGAACCAGCAGTAAGGGACCTCATACTAAACTCACATACATGTACAGAATTTAAAGTAGATATGTTTAGTAGTTGCTTAGAAAACTGTCAAGAAAATCTTTGATTTGGAAGGAAGGACAGAGGTAAACCAGTATACCCCCCTTCTCTTTGAAGTGGGGGTCTAAATATCCTTTAAAATTCCAGCTGAAAACAACCACTATATCAACACCAATGTCTATAATGTTCATCTTTCTAAGATACTGTGAATGGTTTTCAATGGAAGAACAACCTACATATAACGATCACTTGTCTATTAAGACCATATTTTTAAGATCCCAGTGGTGGTTTTTATATACAGGTTTTACTCTCTATTGTGAATAATTCAAAGATGCACAGAGTCTACATATCAAAAGTGGGGTAGGTTTCAACCAAAAACAACCTGTATATAAAGATCACCTGTCCTGTAGTTGGTTTTTATTTACAGGTCTTACTGTATAGTATGAGCAATGCAAAGATGAGTAAGTCTCTTTTGCTAACTTATGTTACATGCTGGTATGAAATGAATCTTGACTAGGGCGTATGAAAATTGACATATAGCCAGTCATGCCTTTTATGTTCCGACACTGGCCGTCATCACAGTACCAAAGCAGCTTCACAGCAACTTTTAACGTACCAGTTTCAGTGACATCATCAAATAGCACAATTCAGGACCAGTTTTTATTCTTTTTGTGTGTAATTCAAGCATCTGTTTTTTTGTCCAAACATTGTGGGTTCGGCTGGTGATCTGTCAATTGACGAATCTCCGGCCACGCCCACAATGTTCCGCCAAATGGCCAGATAGTACGTTTTTAGCCGTGACGCTGCTTTGGTACCATGATGGTGGCCAGTGTCAGAACATTGTGGGCGTGGCCGACGATTCGTCAATTACCAAACAGACAGAGCGTAGAGTGTGACCTAGTCACGGTTCATTTTATTTTATATGTTCAGGGATGCTGGAGGCAACTGGAGTGCAAGGAGAAAACCATTGACATTAGGCAAGCAAACTGACAAACATTTTCACACCAGAATCTGCCCCAAGTGAGATTCAAATCTAGCTGTTGAGATATGTTGTGATACGAAAGACACTTTAGATCACTTAGCCTTCAAAGTCTTAATGACAAACTGGAGGCATTTGGTGAAATATTAGCACTCTGAACAGACTGAGAAAAAACATAACAAAACAGAAGTTTAAAACAGAATATAAAATACTGTAGATCACTTATTTTTCGCGAGTAGAAAATTTCGTGTCAATACCAACTTGGCCTTATTCGCGAATATTTGAATTCGCGTTTAGAATCTTATTGAATACAACATATGTTTATCAACACAGAAATATCTGTGTTTTGGAAATATTTGCACGGTATCTGAATTAGCGAATGGGATGAGTCGCAAATTTATGCGAAATAAAAGTGATCTACATTAGAATAAGATAAAATAGAATAGAATAAGATAGAATAAAATAGAATAAGGATAGAATAGAATAGAATATATTTACCATGCCATTAGGTAATCTGATACCTATTACATTATCACCATCCTGGATTGTCCCTGCCCACATATTCTCACCACTGTCCTTCAATATATCTGTTAATCTTTCTAGCTTTAAAATAAAATGATTATTAGGATATAACATGTAATTAAATAATTAATCTTCCAAAAAAATATTTAACATCATGTTTTGTAATAAAGCTCAATGCTAAACAATTATTAGAAACTTTTGCCTGGGAATGGCAACAAAACAGATCATAATATGTTATATCATGGTTGTCAATTTGCTTAAATAGGCAGGGGGGAAGTAAATTTTCTGAATTTGAATAAAATATATATGTACAAAATCTGTGAGCTAATGTGCTTTTAACTTCAACCATTGGCCACAAATGTCCATAAACAAACTAAGACAGTAAACAGGAAAAAGATGTCTGGCAGACTTGCAATAGGTGCTTATTGGCATAAGAACTTATACTGAACTTGCATACAAAATTTCAAGTGGATGTGTTTTATAATTGCTGAAAAAACTTACAAAATTTTTGTTTTGGATGGACGGGCAGAGGTTAACCAGCATACCCCCTTGCATGAAACAACATTTACTATCCCCAATTCTAAGGGTCCCAGACCCCAATACCAACATGAATTTTGGACAGACAGAAAGAAGGACGGATGGAAACTCCAATTTAATATCTCCCTCTTTCATCGAAAGGCGGGGGATAAAAAGGGAGATATGACAGCCCTGTATCATGTGCATAGCATGACAATGTTTATTTTCCCAATTCTAAAACTCCAGACCCATTACCAAGAAGGGGAGGGAGGAATGGCAGCCCTGTATAGCATTTACCCTATTTAGATAATCACTTTATATCTATAAGTACCTTCAAATCATATCTAAGGTCTGGTTTATCACTGCCGTAATTTTCCATAGCTTGTTGATAAGTCATCCTAGGAAATGGTATGTCTATCTTCCATTTATCAGCTGGCCAACTAAACTGTAGTAACTGCTCAATCAAAGACTGTATATCATTCTGCTGTACAAATGACATTTCAATATCTACCTGCAAAACAAGATAAAACAACATTGACTTTGTTACATTTTTGGAAAACTGCCTTCTGCCTTTTAAATTGGGAAAAATTTGTTCTGACATACAAACTGTATAACATGCTTGCAATACCTGACTATCCTCAATACAAAGATGTTGTATTGTAACAATATCTAACATTACTTTGTTAGCCAGGACTACTACATTTAATTTGCTAGTAAATCACTGTTGTTTTGGGAATTGAGGTTTCGCCGACCACGCCCACAATGTTCCGACATCACGGTACCAAGCAGCGTCACGGCAACTAATGACGTACTAGTGTCAGTGACGTCATTAAATGGCACTATTCAGGCAGTTTTCATTCTTTTTGCGTGTAAATCAAGCATCCGGCCATTTGACGGAACATTTTGGGCGTGGTCGGCGAAACGTCAATTCAAGTGGTCAATCGGGAAAATTTAGTCATTTTTCCACAAGGGAAACTACATTTATTCGGTAGTACTTTTAGGCAAACAAAATCACTGACCATGCTTTGAAACTGGACCTTTTTTTTATCGAGTAACTTCTCTCCATCAACCATGGGCCTCTGTGGCCGAGTGGTCTAAAGCACACACGGATTAACTTATCTTTATCATCTTTATCAACCAGTGACCTCAGTAACTCACTGGTCAAAAGTGTGTGCTAACAGATCAGTGTCTCTCATGCTCAAGTTCAATTCCCATTCAGGCAGATCCTAGTGTGAGAAAGATTCCTTTGTAGACATTGGTGGTAATCTATGGGTACTCTGGTTTCCTCCACCATCTCAGAACTGATCACCTCGGTATAAGTGAAAGAAGCTTGACCAAAGCATAAACCCACTCTACTCTCTCTCTCTCTCTCAGATCACTGGTATACTTTGTTAACTTTGTATTTTAATCCAGACTTTTTTCCTTCAGAATAAAGGTCAAGATTGTGACATGAACAGTTCATACACACATCAGCCAAATTACAGCAAAGGTGAGTTAAACCATAGGATTCATACGATGGAATATGCTGGGATGCAAACCGCCACATTCTCAACACAAGTACGCCCAACACTAGAGTATTCTTTGCCAGTGTGGGATCCTCATAGGGCAGCAAGATTTGTAGTCAACAACTACCACGACTACACCATTGGGGCTGTGATGAACGATTTGCAGCAGCTCCACTGGGACACCCTGCAGGCTGAAAGATCCAAAGCCAGACTCACCATGTTATATAAGATCCTGCATGATGAAGTTGCCATTCAATCCGACAACTATGTCACAGCAGGGCATTCGAGAACCAGGGGTGCCCATGAACTGAGGGAAATACTAACATCCCTAGACACAGATACTCAATCTTTCTATGGACAGTACAACAGTGGAACCTGTTTCCACCAGATATACCAGCTGCAACAACCACTCGGCTCATGTAAGTAAAAGAATCATTGATTTGTACCCGTCATATTGAAATTTATAGAATATTTTGCGATCTTGCTTTCTCCCAAATAGGCTAAATAAACAGTAGTAATAAATAGACTGCAACTGTTTATTACAAACTCCAGGAAGAATCAATAACTCTTCAGAAATTGTTTCTACAAGTGCAATCTGTGCTCTTCTACTATTTAAAATCATAACTAGACAAAGAATTTCATGTTGAAACCATGACATGGATCCAGTTATTAACACTGATTAGGTCATGATGAGAATGCCCAATAAAATAATTCCAAAAACAGCATTGAATTAGACACCACATGGAATAGAAAGCCTGGTAGACCTTGCACCACCTGGAGTAGAACCATCCAAGTAGAACTACAGGAGCTGGGATACACCTGGGGAAACCTCAACATATGTATGGATATTTGCAAGCAAACTTTGTTCCAGTCCAAGGTTTTTTAAATGCTATTTTATATTGCACCTTTTGTCACCCGACACTGTTGATTATGATGTCACATGATTGTTGTAACATGGCTGAAGACATCATCGCTGTAGTGTTGTCATATGGCACTAGTTTTTATATCTATTTACAAGAACTAGTGTAATATTTATGTATTGTGAGACAAAATGGTGATAAAATACTGGTAAAAAATTAATGAAATTCATGTTGCTATATAATAAAAGGGTTATTGAACTGATATTGGGAATAATTTACCAATGTTGGCTCGACAATTGCACGAGCTCATGAGTCAATTCAGGACAATACTTCCCAATACCAGGTCAATTATCCTATGATATAACTAAATACTTTATTTTTCTATCAAGACTTTTTATTGAACCAGTACGAAGATCTATTTTTACAATATCGGACAATTTAACCTGAAGTAATAATTGCATTCATTTGTTCATTCCAATCTAATTTCCATGGCAGTGATTATAACATATTATGTTTTTTTTTTTTTGTAATTGATGATTTTTATTGTCCCAGACATTAATATGGAGAGGCAAGTGCCAGGGTTGGGGCCACTGGGTTTACTTGCCATGTAACAACAGAACAGTTTTACAATGACTTATAATACATCACATCCAAGTATAAGTTGTACGAGGGGAAACTCACTACCTGCGAGGTGACAGGCAGGATGAATTATCTCCCCTTGACAATGTTGACATAATGATTCAGAGAATATGAAAATATTCAAAGTTTTGCACACTCTTATTACAGTAACAGATTTTTGTTATAATGTATATGAAACATTTCTACACTAGATGCTAATAATAGATTTTGCATAATTATACCCCCAGCAAACAAAGTTTAGTGGGGTGTAAAGGAATCTGTCCATCTGGTTTTCCGTCCCAATATTGTGTCCACTCCATGTCTGTCATGTCTATAGATGGATTTCGATCAAACTTGGCACAAATATAAACCAACATGAGTTGATGTGTCACATACCAAACTTACAAACTTATGTGCATAGTGAAACATCAAGGTCAGGAGGTCAAATCATAATACGGGGCAGGGCGTATTTAGCTCTCAAGAGACAGTTCTTGTTTCAACTTGCTTATTAAGTAGAGGGAATACAAAAATTGGTCTTGGTTTTTGTTTGTGCATGCATGTGTATTTTTGTGTAAGTTTGGTTTAAAGTGGATGGTTGGTTGAATGTTGCTTAACATCACATCAGCAATTTTTCAGTTATTCATGATGAGAACTACTTTATTAATCTCTATGGATTAATCTATGAACAAGTTCGTGTATGCATGTGAAATGTGAGTGTGTTTTATGGTCTGCCTTGGACCAGCACGCTACTTTAAGGTGTTAGCTCAACAAGTCAGTATGCTGTAGACAAGCATACCACTCCCCCAGTCACATTACACTGATACCAGGTGAACCAGTAAAGGCCAACGACAAGGAAAATTCACTTTTCCACATGTGGTCTGAGCGGGACTCGAACTCAAAGTGGTTAGAGACCATAGATTTGTAGACTTATCCATTAGGCTACCTCTGTCTGGTAAGTGGTTGGGTGTGGGTATCTGTGATAACTACATAAAATGTAAATATGTTTTAAGATCCACCATTTTGTTTTCACCATACAATCGGATCGTTTTTGCAGGTCAACATGATCCAAGATTGATTATCTATCATTTAAGATAGTGATGTTTTGGAAGACTATTTTCAAAAATCTCACAAAATAAAATACAAAATCAATAAAATTTGAATTTAATTCTAATTTTGCCTATTTAATCTGGTTATACTGTATGAAAAAATCCACAAAAACATGGTAATAACATATAACAATTAATCATTTTGAAGGTACTACAATTTTAGATAACAGGTTCCCCACACAATTTGACACAATAACAATTTTAAACATTAAACATTTGAAAATACAATTACATTTTTATCATGAACTTTATAAAGCAATATTGAGCGGTAAAGTACACATGCACTTTTAGTGAAACTACTCCTTTTGATGTCATGCAGCATAATCTCCAATTTGTCAAACATAAAAATTACAGAATTGACGTCACTACTACATTATATATGTCATGACATAGTTCACAACTGTGGTAACTCAGTTGGTAGAGTGCTGGCTCTGTAAGGGGGGGTCGTAGGTTCCAATCTTGACCAGGTGCATCCATTACTGTACTTCATGACAATTATGGATTCCATAATTGTCATGAAGTACAGTAAAACCTCGTTACAATGCCCCTTGATAACTTTTCCACCTCTCTTATCACCACACTATTTTGAAGTCCCAAAATCTATTATGTTTATGTTTTTCTTTTCTTTATGTCCACCCCCCCCCCCCCTAAATTTATCACCAAACCCCTTTATTATGCCAAAATTTGACTGAAGAAATGGTGGCGATGAATCAAGGTTTTTACTGTATTTCTGTCAACAGGAAATTGTTGGCGCTATGGGGATTTTACATGGCAAAAATGGCAATGTTTACACAAGAAGTGATGTCCTTGGTGACTTTTTACACCATATGAGCAATAGGATCCTCCATTTGACTGGTTTTTCAACATGTTAAATCCCCATAGCACCAACATTTTCCTTTCTACAGAAATACTTTATGACAGTTGTGGATGCGTAAACAGATTTTCTGTTACAACTAGGTACAAGTAAGTGAAAGATATCAATTTTTATTTAAGTTTATTTGATTTTCTATGGAAAGAAAGAATATTTCACTGTCACAAACAGAGTGGTGCTAACAATAAGTCACTATTCATGTTCAAAGTGTGACTGAATAATCTTGCAGGTTTTAGCATCGAAACCATGTTCTGATAAAATGGATTTTACACCTTCGCGATTGTCTTTACAGTATGCCAGCTGGAGATGTTCCAAGCAAAGGCCTGAATTTGCAAGTTCTCTTGCACAGGCTTTAGATATGAGGTGTTTGGTAACAACTGGCATAAAGGACTTCTGTAGAATTCGAAAATCAAAAGCAAATACATCTGTAGGTTCGTATGTGAATTTTGCAAAAAAAAGTTCATAGAGGTGTTTGACGTCTTCTAACGCATCATGTGCACGGTAAGATTTTCCTAAGAGAGTTTGTACTAATGTTTGTTGCTTATAATTGGTAACCATTGTCTTGCTAAAAAGTTTTCTTGCAAGTTTAAGGGTATCTAAACATCCATAGGGGTGGGGAAGAAATTCACTAAGGAGATTGTTTGCCTGAAGTTTTTTGCACAAAATTGGAATGTCAAATGCGGATATATTGTGACCTACAAGAATAGGGTTCTGGCGCTTGGCAATATATTCAATCAGCATCAAAAGCCCTATTCGTATGTCCACACAATCAACTTGTCTACCAGAGGTAAACATTTGTTGGGTATCATAGTCAAATGATATACCAGTTATTTCACTAGCCGTCTCTGTTATTGGTTGACTAGGATAAATATATACATTCAAGTCCTCTTTGCCATCAAATGCAGCAAGCTGTATAATATCGCTTAAATGTGATAAGCTGGTGGTTTCTAAATCAAATACAATCACATCCTCTCTGCCAGTGAAGGTTCTTTTTCCTGGTATAGATTTAATATTATATTGATTTGTTTCTGTGTTGCGTATACTGGATTTATGCGTTACTCCTTCCTCCAAGTATTTTGTCGAGTCTTTTTTATCTGTTTCTGTGTTGCGTATACTGGATTCATGCGTTATTCCTTCCTTCAAGTATTGTGTGGAGTCTTTTGTATACTTTCTTTTCTGTGAGACATAAACAATAATAATTATAGTATTAACATGCATCATCACCACGACAATCAGCATCATCATCAAAAAAAGATAGTTTTTGCAATATATATATATGTATCACATTTCAACTTTTAAACTTACTATTATTTATTATATGTTCGAGTAGCCAAACTATTGTTTGACACAAAAATTCTGCCTTTTTGTTTATACGTTTGGTAACCAGGTCAAATCTATATATAAACCAATAGGCCTGACAGTTTTAAAATAACAGAATCCGATATTTTAAGGGAAGAATGGAGCCTGAATGAACCTGCAGGAGCAACAGGTTTCCATAAGCTATTGCTTGACAGGGATGGAATCTGCATGTTTAGAAACACTTATCTAAAATTTGGCATACAAAATACAATTGCATATAATTAGAAATGCATTTTTAAAATCAATGTCATGCTCTTCTATGCGGGTTTACTTCTTTGGAATGCAAGTATAACAGTAGTGTTTTGGATAAAGGAACATTTTATTGACATTGATATGCCATTAGTTACCAAACGATGACAATACAATGAAAGTCTTTGACTTTCCTACGTAAAAGCCACTGCAGTAGCTCAGTTAATCAAATGCTCACTCGGTTAACTGGGAAGTCATGAGTTTGAATACCTACAGGGGTCTGACCAATATCTGAAAAAAGGTAGTGACTGTTCTCTTATCAAGCACTTGGCATAAAGAAAGGAAATTTACGGAGTCCTTTGGAAGAAACCTTAAAAATTGATGTCCCATGTCATGTACAGTAGAACTTCGATCGCTCGAACGTCGATGCCTCGAATACCCCGGGTAAGTCGAAGTCATCTGCTGGTCCCGTCCAAATTCCTATTAAATGATATGTAAAATAACCTCGATCGCTTGAACTACGATAGCTCGAATACCCCCTGCTCGCTTGAACAATAAATATTTCTCGAAGGTGTAAATTTGGTGAAAATTCAACTTCTTTTGCTCGAATACAATTTTATCAGAATGACATGTGGTCAGTCATTGTAAACAAAACATAAGCTGAAGCCATGATACAGATTTCACCAAAAGTAATAGAGCGAAACGAAATAACTCATCGAGAACATAGAGTGTTACTCAAGATTAGTAATTAACCGTGATCAGTTCAGCAATCTCTTAATCCGATTACGACTCGCAGGGGCTTGATCGGTAAAACCCGAGTCAACGCCAGATGATTGACTTTTTACCTCATCATAGAATATTCAGATTCTGTTATTTAGATTTTATTGGGATGTGCATGGCACTGTATATTACAGGTAGTTCAGGTGATTATTAATAACCGGCAATACCATGTGCTCTGTATTATAACGAGAATAAAGTAAGTTTATTTTATATCATCAGTTGTTGTTATTTACTTAACCAAATTTATTTAATTAAAATGAACTGTCAATATCGATAGATTTGCAGTTTGAAGTTCAACATTTTATTTACAAATGAAGTTTGAAAACTTCGAGATATCATCGTGAATTTAATATGTTTAAAGTGACATTTAATTTATATGACGTTTGTCAATGTTCACGATGTTATGACTGTTGATTAAAATGGGAGCCTGAAACCTAAATCTTATGTAGATCGCCTCTCGATGTTCGGTCGCTCGAACCTCCTGATGGCTCAATACTTGGCCAAAGTCCCATGGACTTTGAGCCATTGAAGTTCTACTGTATTTATATTTAATTGCTAGTTTAAAGATTTATCACTTACTCAGTGTAACCTTTAAGTTGATGCCAAAGGCGCCTTTGTTGTTTTTCTATCCCGTTGAGACCGTGTTGATAAATGTACAGGTGGGGTCATTACATACATAAAGTAAGCTGCCAAGGTCGTAAAGTTTCTCTCCATATCCTTCAAATGTAACAGGTTGTTAAAAGAGACTCCTGTTGTTTTATTTTCCCCTTTGAGACCGTGTTGATAAACGTACAGGTGGGGTCATTACAGGATACATAAAGTTGGCTGCCAAGGCCGTAAAGTTTCTCTCTAACTACCGTATATCTTTCAAATGAAACAGGTTCTTAAAAGACGCTCTTGTTGTTTTATTTTCCCCTTGAGAACGTGTTGATAAACATACACGTGGAGTCATTAAACGATACATAAAGTAAGCTGCCAAGGTCATAAAGTTTCTCTCCAACTACCACATATCCTTCAAATGTAACAAGTTGATACATTTCCTGCATAATAATTACAAACTGGGCGTGGTTAAAGTCACTTTTAAATTTTGATTGGTCAATTTGGATATAAATGACGTCAGTTTTGACATGTCATTTTGTATAACATTGCAGTTTTGCCGGAACTACCTTCGGTGTTTCCAAATCTATAAATAGATTCTCTCGGGAGATAATGGGTAAAATCGTTTAAAAATAAAATAGAAAAAAATGAATGAGTAATTTTTTTATTTATTAAAAATATTTAAAAATAATAAAATAAAAAATTCAAAGGATTATTACAAGTTCGCTGCTACACAAATTCTGAACGATGCTGGGGTAGAACTACGACACATTATGATAATGTCTGGGCATTGAAGTGAGGCTTCTATCAGGAGTTATAGCAGGGATTGCTCAACAAATCAAAAACGTAACATAAGTGACACGCCGAGTAAACCAACAACCAGCTACATACCACAAACATCACTTGAATCATCCATCGCAAACCACGAAGTACTTCAGGAATCTGCTACATTACATCCTCAAAAGCACGCTATTTTTACACAAAGCATTTCAAATACAAATACAAATACGCTTAGTCCTCTTCAATAAGTACAACCAATGGATTTCTACACAATCCATCATTTAACAACTGCAAGATATCATTTAATCTAGACAACAGCACATCCCCACGTATAAACTGTGCTGCCGATGACAAATTTGTAATTGTTGTGAATTTGAAACTTTGTTGACGTCACACGTTAATACATTGTATTTAAAAAATCTTCAATGAATTCTTTGTTAATTTTGCTGTGAAAATTAATTGGTATACTGAATCCACAAAAACGCTGGTTGTCTTATTTTTCCTCGTTCAAATAATTATTTTACTTTTTCTCGCCTCTCAGCTGCTGACCTATTTGGCGGGTATCCAAGTGTGACCGATATAACCGAGGTAAACAATATGTATTATTGCGCTAAAGTACACAAAGTAGTTCGAAGTTTGATCGTTATTTAAGGTCTTACACATTGACGATAGGGTTTGTAATTATAAGGATTGTTTGTCATTTAGTGTAAATTTATTGAAGTATAACATCACGATGACGGAAAACAAATTACGTATAAAATCGCTGTGCTACGCTACGCGATTTTATACAATTTGTTTTCCGTCATCGTGATGTTATACTTCATTAAATTTACACAAAATGACAAACAATCCTTAATTAAATTCTCTCCTAAATGCTTCATTTCAACCATCCTCAACCCTTCTTTCCATGCTACCTCCATATCTGCAGTTTCAGTAACAACTGTCAACCCTTTGATCTTATTGGGTACTTTAGACTACGTGTCGGTCATTGCTGTTGTTTACATTAGTAACACTTCCGAATTCTGCGCAGTAGAGCTCAGATTTCAATTTACATGATCGGTATCTGCGTCAAGTTCCTTCAAATTCCAAATTTGTTCTTTTAATCAACTTATTGTTGGAAACCATGTGATCGCTGTCCGTAGCTACCTTAATTGAGTTGAATAACGCAATGAGCCTTGGCGAGTTGCATAAAATTTTCAACCAGTAGAATAAATTCATTATTACATAAACAGGAATGAGAAAATCCTATTTATTATACATGTATAATCCTGGAAAAACATTTTTTTGTGAAAATATAACCCATCTCTCTATAAGAAAAGACTTGATTGGCCGCAATACACAGAAGTCGCATACAAACGTGCACATGCATCCAAAAAGTACTCCAGCTAAATTTTTATGGGTATAATAATGCCAAAAAAATAATCTTGACTTTTCCATAGAACAAATACAAAATACAATCTTTTTTCAACTTATTAAACTTATATGAGTTATTTTTCATAATTATTAAAATAGCTTCCGGTAAATAAAGTGTGTCAGTGAAACAAAAAACAGTCGGTGTCATAGCACACACACATTGGAATGTCACACGGTAGTTACCAAGGTCACGAAAAAGATTTACATATGTGTATATAAACGATTTTTATTACATTACTTCCTTGTGCAGAATATTGAGTTATACAATAAATTCAATTATTATACTTCACAGAAATTTCTTTATCAATTATTGGTCAATTTCTTGTCATGTGGTATGAAACAATTCACAATGTTTGAAACAGCGGTCAACATGACTTCCTTGTACAGAATATTGAGTTATATAATAAATTCAATTATTATACTTCACAGAAATTTCTTTATCAATTATTGGTCAATTTCTTGTCATGTGGTATGAAACAATTCCCAATGTTTGAAACAGCGGTCAACATTGCCATGGCGTATTGACATGTTCACTGCTAAGCACGAAAACTCACATAAACAACCAAGTAATTTGATATGTTTCATCTGTCTGTATATCCCTCAATCCTGATTAAGAGCACCCAAACATCTTGACCCAAATTATTCCTAGTCACTATTCCAACTTGTGATCAGAATAAGAGATAAACGAAAACCCCATTTTTATTTGACAGGGATGAAGCTTAACTATTTTAAGTTAGGGCCCCAGCTTACTTCAGAAAAGAAGTTTTAATAGTAATGAATAGCTAAAATGCTTAAACATTTAGGGGCTCAAACTGATTTTTAGGAGCCATGGGCTACTGGACCTCTGCTAATCTTCATCCCTGGACTTTGGTATGATAAAGTAAATGGTGCTCTTAATTGGGTGAAATATGGAGGATTGTCTCCCCTTGTAAACTTTATATACCTCGCCTATCAGCTCTGGAGATAATGTTCCCTCAGGGAGACAATCCTAGATATTTCCCCCAATCAAGGACGCCATTTATTTAATACATGTACAACACAAGATGGTTTTACTTTGTACCATGTGTTTTCTTGTATCATTAGCACAACAGGCTATATGCACAAGGTGAGGGACCAAGTATATATATGTACTTAAGTTTTTTGGACAATCTGTTAGTATTGGGAAGGTCTATGGTTTTGAATCCCAGTATTGCAGCTGCATTTTTACCATGAATCCTTTCCATGAGTGACAGAGGAGGCTGTGGTTGCCTAATGAGTAAGACATTGGTGTACAAATCCAGGGTCTCTCACTGCTGTGAGTTTAGTCCCGCTCAGATCACATGTGGGAAAGTGAATTTTCCTTGCCTTTGGACTTTACTGGTTCACCCGGTGTCAGTATAATGTGACTGGGGGAGTGGTACGCTTGCCTGCGGGGGCACTGACTCTGTGAGCTAGCACATTAAAGTCACCCTGAGTGCATGCTGGTTCAAAGCAGACCACAAAACACACACGCACTTCACATGCATACATGAACTTGTTCATAGATTAATCCATAGAGATTAATAAAGTAGGTCTTGTCTGTAATAGCTGAAAAATTGCTGATGCGAAATAAAGTAACATGTAACAACATCCAAAAGTGGCAATCACTTGACACTCGCTTCGAAGACAAGTTGGCCTTTATTTATATGATAGCACATGAATTTAAAAATAATACTGTAAAGGGGGAAATTTTCGTGTGAGTAAAATTTTCGCTTATTATACGCTAAAGAAATTACCGCGAAATTTTTACCCAAACGAAAACAACAACTAAACAGGTTCATATATCACAATATACAGAATATTACACCCACTTATATCAATAACGCAGAAATTACACCCACTTGAAATGTCAGATTTTAGAAATCGCAAAATTTTAATCCCACTTTACAGTATATAGCCTATGGAAGATGTACATGTACATGTATATGTGCATTGCGTTTCCTACCAAAGGACATTTAACATGTTTCACACCCTGTAGTTTCTGCAAACACTTCTGACAATGTTTTGATCAAGTTAGATATTCTGTTGATAACAACATGATCAAAATATTGTCAAAGTCTATAAAACCTAGGTTTAGGTCTATTTACTTTCGAAGTGAGTGTGTGGGTGTGATGAGCATAGCCAAGTGTTTGTCATCCATGCTTTTACAAGGAGAGGAGAGATTGATTGATGGACTGAATGGGGTGTAATGTCCAAGTCAAGAATATTTATAGCTTACATGTACATGTATATTAAATCACCAGTTTTAGGTGAAGCAGAAGAAATTTTTACCTTAACAGTATGCTCAGGGCATTACGCAAGGAGGGTTCTTTAATGTGCCACACCTGCTGTGACATATATAGGGCATTGGTTTTCCAAGATACCCTGTAACTTTCATATCTAAATGACAAGTGCTTGGGGAAAGAACAGTCACTACCTATATTCAAGTCTTGGTCAGACCTGGCCAGGGTTCAAACCCATGACCTCCCACACTCTACCAAAAGAGCTACCTTAGTCATAAGTTAGAGGTATAGGAAAAGAGAGAAAAACTGAATGAATACTGTAAACAATGAAATTTTAGCTGCAGTTTTATTTTAGCACCTTTGGCGGTCAGATCTTTTTGCTAAAATAAAACTGTGCTAAAATTACCTATAATTGACTCCGAGTACAAACAAATAGTTGGTGTGCTAAAATAAAGATGCATCAATCACTGATATTGACGAAAATTGCTAAAATATGTCTGTGCTAATAAAAAGCAATTTACAGTAACGACCTGCCATTACAGACTCTACTTACTCGGGTAAATTCTGGTAAATTCAGGTAAATTCAGCTAAAATTCTATTAAATTCAGCTAAAATAAAGCTGCACCAACCACTGATATTGAGGAAAATCGCTAAAATATTTCTGTGGTAATAAAAAGCGATTTCCAGTATGAGTAAAGAGAAAATGACCTGCCATTACAGACTCTACTTACTTGGGTAGACCAGCCCTAGTCTTAAAGAGGCGATATTTAATATTCGGACATTTTTTTTGGCTCTTTAGAGACCAGTTTTTATCTGTAGCCATCATCGTAGAAAACCAGTTGTCCGACAGAGTGATTTTGAAATCGGCGTCGTAATTAATCAAATTCCACTGGCAAAAAACTGCAACTGTTTAATTGGATTCATAAATACCTTAGCTTTCGATCGGTGATCTCTTATTAACCCAGTAACCTCCTCATATTTAAATATATCCTGTTAGTTCTCTGTTGTAATTGGTTTGTGAATTCATCCTGACACTATTTAATTTGCACATGCACATTGAACGAGAAAAAGGTCGAGCTAACAGTACAGATCGAAAAAAATGCGAAAGAAACGAAACTGTTTATGACAGTATTGTTTAATAAAAACTTAAGGAGACCATGCATGTATAATGTATTCATAATTGTGTACTTTATACGTGTTATAATAAGCATTACCGAACTAATGACGAGACGTTTGCGTAATTTCATTTCGTTAATATTTCCCGCGCTCAAAGTTGAATAACACACCGAGCATGCGCAGTAATCACTGTTTAATTATGAATTAAGTTGAAAGTTGATGGGAGTAGCTTAACGAGGCATTTTTTAAGGCAAATTGACATGGTTGGAGGAAATGAATGATGTCAATCGATAGAAAAGATATTTTCCTTTAAAACTATGTTTGATTTGGGTTTCAAATTAATTTTAACTACAGAAAAACTTAGTTTTTGCTAGGTTTTTTTTACAGCCGGGAAGAATCTACGAAGAAAGAGGGGGTTTCAGATGAAGGCCTGTAAAAGGCAACATAAATGTCCGACTGAAAATAAGCCTTTGTAGGGTCTTTATTGAAGGCTACTTACTTGGGTAAACTCTGGTTGTCTGTCCGGTCTTGATCCTTCATCTCTGTAACATTTAGCTATCTGGTAATATCTGTCTATACCTCCAACCATCAACAACTGTTTAAACTGAAAATACAAGGAGTCCTTTGTTAATTAAGTCTTTAAACAAACAACAGATATACATGTAATATTGTAAGGGGGAAATTTTCGCGCAGGTAAAATTTTTCGCGGAATTTCTTTAGCGCGAAAAATTTTACCAACGTGAAAATGTCAACCATACAGATTAATATATCACAATATATAGAATATACACCCACTAATATATTTGGTTATGCAAAAATTACACTAATGCAATATACCAGATTTCTGAAATTGTGACAATTCACACCACCAAAATAATACCCTTTACAGTATTTGCAACAGCCAACAAAGGACAACATTCAACTCCTTGAAGTTTCTGCAAAAAGTTACATATTTTTGTTGATAGCAACATGGTCAAAACACTTTTGGAGTATGGACAAGACAATATAAAATACATGCTTACACTGGATAAAAATTATGCAACAGCAGGATACATATCTGGTAATGGATCTGGCAAGGGATACATGACTAGCAAATACTAGCCTTGTCTTGTTAACCAATCAAAAATCTTTAAACAGCGTAAGTCTGCCCCATACATGGGTGACAATCATATGACAATATTGATCCCACACACTCATTTTCGCTTTGAAGGTAAATTGACCTAAATTTGATATTTGAAAATAAAATGTAGCCTACTATACAGAAGATATAAATGTGCATTAAGCTTCCATGTCTAAAAAATATTCAACTCCCATAGTGTCTGCATACACTTCATTAATGTTAGATCAAGTTAGATATTCTTGTTGAATGATAGCAACATGAGCAAAACATGCAAAACACTGTTTGAGTACAAACAAGAAAATATAAAATACAGAGACGTGCAAAAAGTATTCGGTCACTTTGTAAAATCCTTCTTTATTTCATATAAAACCATGTGTTTTTAAAAAATTGTATGAACTTTATTTGTCAATTTCCATGATTTTTTCACTGTTAAATGTAAAATTAGTTGAAGTTTGTTCTAAAAATAATTAGAAAGGTAATTTCGTTGTTTTCAATATTTTAATTCAACAGATTTGTTTTAAAAAAATGAAATCTTCTATATAATCATGCTTTATATCTCAGTTAAATATTTAGCATGCTGTTCACCTTATGTTTTCTTGAATGTTATAAGACGGACAATAATTTGAAAATTAGTGAAAGAAACTACAATTAATTTTTGATTTTTTTTAGTGAAAATTTTATGAAAATTGACAAAGAAATAAATTTTGAGAATTTTTATATACATAGTTTTATATGAAATAAAGAAGGATTTTTAATTACAAAGTGACCGAATACTTTTTGCACGTCTCTGTACAGGTTTATACTGAATTACTTATATCAAGAAAATAAACTTGTATGTGTATAAGTGGTTTTTCTATTTTTGCTTGTGGAATATGTACAGCGAGTGGGAGAAAAATCGGCATGTTTGACATTACAACACAATTGATTATCTGACACCCTATTTGCAGCACTTACAAATTTACAAGTTCTATGTAAGCAGATAAAATTTCCATGTGTTCAACAATGTTCTAAGATCAGGCCATACTGTGGTCCAGAGAAAATGGACACCAGTGCACACTTTATCCTAACACTAATACATGAAACCCATACCTGCTGAGGACTCTGTGGAAGACTATAAAATTTACCATATTGTCTACTTGGTACCACAAATTCTTTAGCACCCTGTAAATGTAAAATGATGAATCAAAGTACTGATAACACTGAAAGCAAAATGGTTAATCAAAGTATAGTAGGATGGCATTTCTGGGATGGTAGAGCAACCGGGAGTGCCTCAAGAAAAAGAAGAAGAGACCATAAGCAAGCAAACATTACCTATTAAAATATCTTTTTGTGAATTTTGTTGAGATTATCTTTATGACAATTTTAAAAAGGATCATTTAGAATTAATTTTAGAAAATATTTGGAAAGTGTGGCATAAAACACCATTATTCCATTCTTCACTCTACATACATCATAGTCCACCTGTCTGTTAAGTCCAAAAAAATTTCTGCACCTTTGCCTATAGCAGGCGACGTCTCGATATAAGTGAAATATTTTTGACTGGGCCGTTTACAACATTACTCAACTGTTAAGTCCAATTATGTTTGTTTTTGATTTGATGTTATCATGGTAACTGTTAACTGTTTGATTGATTGGTTGAATTCGGTTTTACCTCCCAGTAAAGAATATTTCACTTACATCGAGATGTCACCAGCTACAGTCAGTCAAAAATATTTCACTTACATGGAGATGTCACCAGCTACAGTGAAGTGGCAGAAATTTTTACCTTTGCAGTGTGCTCATGGCAATGTGCAGGGAGGATTCTTTAACATTCTATGCTTACAGTGACATGAGGCGTCAATTTTTAAGATCTCTTATTATTATGTGACTTTCATTTCTCAATGCCAAATGCTTGGCAAAAGAACAGTCTTCGACAAACCCCAGCCAATGTTTGAACCCATGACCTCCTACTTCCAGGGCAAGCACTTTACAAATTGAGCTACTATAGTAGGTCAAAGTATGAAATAGAGAGGTTTGGTAAAGTTTGTCTTTATACTGAGCTGGTAAATATTACAGGTGGTGGTGGTGGTATTACGATGCTAAAGTGACCCATGGAACTAGTAAAATGTACCTACACCTGGTGTTCTTCTGAATAATGATGGTGTTTCTACATCTACAAATCCTGAAACAAACAAGAGTAAAATGTCAATAGAACACACACTTTATCATGCTTATATTTTGCTGTAGTTTTATTTTTCGCTATATTTGTCGTTCAGTGTATTCCCGTGAAAATACAGCATTAGTAAACGTTTCAGGTTCTCACCCACTCTCTTCCCTTTAATCAGATAAGAACACGAGACTATGAAGTTTATTGAAAATGTCAGGTTTTTTAATATTTGGGACAGGGTAAAAATTCTAGGATTTTGTGTGTCCATTGGTACAAATTTTAAAGGGGTCAAAATCTTGGATGTCCTGGTCAATCCAGGACATATGGCATGTATGCACTCAATCCATTATACTGATACTAACCAGTTAAAGGTCTACAACTAAGAAACTCTTTCATGCCTTGAGAATGAAAGGAACATGGAACTACATGAATGGGACATCAATTATATCCAGGATAATTTGGGATACAGAGACATCAGGTTATCAACAATAATGTGATGATGGTATAAATTCAAGAATAAATTTAAAAAAATGGTTAATGACATTTGTAAAATACATGCATATTTTCTGACCCATAAACCACTGATGATAAAACTTGATTATAGATTTATTGAAGTTATAACTTAATGAAGAACTCAAAAGTGTCTTTCTAATCTAAGAGCCAATGTGGCTCCTTAACAAAAATCCTCCAGTGTTCCCATGAAAATTTTAGTCACCAAAAAGTGAAATTTTAAAGAGGATATAATAAAAAAAATCCTTGAAAACAAAAACAGTTGTTGTTATTATTTATATTATGTAAAACTGTTTTTTATTGTTTTTATTCCAAACTAGAAGTTTATGTCTTAATATCCTTTTGCTCATCCCTCATTGTTTAATTTAAGGTTTAATATCTTTTAATTTGTGAACAACCTTTTTTTAATCGGAAATGGTCAGTCAGATTTTGGTGATGGGAAATTTTTTTAGCAGATTTGGCAAATTAGAGCAAAGAAATAGTCACAAAATCAAAATTTTAGTTTCCATGGCTCCTAGTTCTATTTTAGGTGGAACTTTGAGTTCTAAAATAACAAGCAAATACAGTAAATTAGGATCCCTGTCAGCAGGGTTTCTTTTTTATGATATGCACTTACGTTCAAAGGGCCATAACTTCAAGGAAAATCAGCAAACTAACTCGGGTAAACGACATGTGCATCTCCTATCTATGTTGATACTTTGCACCAAGTTTCATGAAATAATGCTTCAAAGTTTTGGAAAATTAGTGCAGAACAAGAATTTCAGATGGAAGAACAGAAGGAAAGACGGATGGAACTCGAATTTAGTATCCCCCTCTCTCTTTGAAAGGCAGGAGATAATAAATGAAACACTTTTATACCTACCATGCTGATTAGACAGGAATTCTCTCATCTTCATTATCACAGATGATCTTAACCTGAGGTTGTTCTGCATCTGTTTGCTTCGTATATCTAGGTATCTGTATTCCATTCTTACACTCTCTTTGTTCTGTAAAACAAAATTAATCATATCCGAGCTATGACTAGACTAGAAAACTCCCAATGGTGCCAGACCACATCAGTATATGACTGTATTTTTTCTTCTAAAACAGTAAAGTATTATGCAAATTACAAATACTGTGAAATCATTCAATTTCAAATTGATATTTCCCAATTTCATAAAAAAAAATTAATTTTTCTCAAAACCTAGATTGATACCTGCTAAAGCCTATCGGGGGAAAATTGCTGATTGACCAATTTTCAAATTGGCATTTTACTTCAATAATTGCCAATTCAGTGTTTTCAGCTGATTTTTGTTATTTGTGGGGCACTGATCTGTATCCTGATTCAAATGCTACATGTATGTCTACAGTGACACATCAGTGATTTTGTTTGCTTAAAATTTCTACCGAATAAAGGTTGTTTCCCCTAGGGAAAATGATTAAAATTTCAAAATTTGTCAACTAAAATTTACCAAAACAACAGTGACCTTGCCCATAAAATATCAGATAGCACCACAATATAGTGTCTTTGCAATGAAGATACTAGTTTTACCAGCAAATCAAATGCACTTTGCTAGATCTCAAAACTTAAATTTTCCCAATCTTAAATGTAGAAGGTACTTTTAAAAAATTGTGACAATATTATTGCATATAGTAACAGTTTTAGGCTGTCATCTATACAATGACGAAAAGAGACGAATATCAATCAAAGCAAGACTGGGGTTAAAACACACAACCTTCCACTTACACAGTCAGTGATAGCACTGGTACACAGGTACTACAAATTCAATAATTTAGGTAATTTGAGAAGTAATGTTGTAAACAAAAGTTGTTATGTGTGTGAGCAGTGATTCTGATCAGTTTTGTACTAGCTGGAGTTATCTGCCCATTGTTGCTCTAGATGGGTTTGTAATCTAATAGTTACTGGTCTAATTGAACAATTTTGGGGCCTTGCCAGTGGAGTGGTCTAAAGCATGTGCTCACAGATCACAGCACTTCTCACCACTTAGGTTTAAATCCCAACATTAGGACTAAACTGAAATGCTGACTACCATAATCAAACAATGCATGACATAATATGATGACATTCTGTGACATCCTTAGATAGTTAACCCTTATATGATCAGAGGTCATGACCCACACTAATTTATGAGCAACTGAATGTCTGCGAAAAACAAATGGGTTCATCTAAAGAAGGTTCCACTCAACCACTGGTTAGTATACATGTGTATTTGTGTAGCTAGCTAAACAGGAGGTGCTTACCCTTCCGGAGCATCCGGAATCACTTCCCTGGTGGAAGTTCATGTGTCTAACCTAAAGTTTTTACTTTGCTTCTGGATTGTGATTCGGACATGGATTAGTATGTTTGTTTTTGATATATTTAAATTTCAAACCTGTACAACATCTCTAAGATCCATTGGTAAATCAGGTTTACACTCATTTAATATGCTGATGCTAGATACTTCAACTTCAATGTCCCCTGTACTCATATTCTACAAAAATAAATCAACAAACCATAAAAAATACAGTCAAACCTGTCTTTAAAGGCTATCTAAGGGTTCATGGCCCGATTCAACCAGTATAATTGGCTTGAATGGGCAGGTGTTCCTTATATACAGGTTTAAATAACATGATTCCATGTTACATGAACAGTAAAGAGCAATTGGCTTAAATTTCACTGGCCTTTCAAAGCATGTAGCTCTTACCGGTATATAGAGGGGGTCTTTAATGCAGGTTTAACTGTAACCTGTCTGATTTTGAAATTGTTGAACCAATTGACTGATGGCCGGCCATGCCCACAATGTTTCGACAAATTCCTTGCATGTTGAATAAGACGCAAAAAAGAATGAAAATTCTGTCTGAATTGTGCCATTTAATGACGTCACTGAGGCTAGTACGTCATTAGTTGCCTTGACGCTGCTTTGGTACTGTAATGTCGGCCAGTGTCAGAACATTGTGGGTGTTGTTGGCGAAACATCAATTGTGAGCATTTGGAACACAACTCCTTTCACTCCTTACACTTCGAGTCTCATTCTGGCAGATTCTAGTGTGAGAACATTTTGTCAGTTCCTTTGTCAAAGGTCAAAGGTCAGTGGTTTTTCTGGGCATTCCGATTTTCTCCGTCATCTAATCTTGACTTAGCCGTAAAAACACCTTCATTCTGCTCCACAACAAAACCAAAATATGACGGAGTTAACAAGCAGCACCACTAGTGACAGACATACAGGTACAAACAAAAAAGAAGAGGCATATAAAATGAATGTAT